>JAPPVO010000014.1:153082888-153264142 GCA_030407325.1 Camellia japonica | reverse complement strand
TCGGTAGATCATCTTGCCGACTTGTATATTCGGGACATAGTGAGGTTGCACGGGGTCCCAGTGACGATCGTCTCAGATAGAGATCCTCGTTTCACTGCCAGGTTGTGGCAGAGTTTGCAGAGTGCTTTAGGCACTAAGTTGACCTTTAACACGACTTATCATCCTCAGACTGACGGGCAGTCCGAGCGTACTATTCAGATCCTTGAGGATATGCTTCGGGGTTGTGTTCTCGACTTTAGTGGGTCGTGGGAGAGGCACTTACCATTAGTGGAGTTTGCCTACAACAACAGTTTTCAGTCTAGTATCGGTATGGCACCGTTTGAGGCTTTGTATGGCCGACCGTGTAGGTCTCCAGTTTGTTGGGCCGAGGTGGGTGATGCACCTCTGTTGGGTCCGGAGTTGGTGAGGGAAACGACGGAGAAAGTTGAGCTTATCCGTAAGAGGCTTGTTACAGCACAGAGTCGTCAGAAATCTTATGCCGACCGTAGGAGGAGACCTTTGGTATTCGAGGTGGGTGATCATGTCTTCTTGAAGATATCACCTAGGCGGGGTTTAATGAGGTTTGGGAAGAGCGGGAAGTTGTCCCCTCGGTTTATTGGGCCTTTTGAGATCCTTGAGAGGATTGGCGAGGCTGCTTATCGTTTAGCTTTGCCACCGCAGTTATCCGGAGTTCATGATGTGTTTCATGTGAGTATGCTTCGGAAGTATGAGCCAGATCTGTCACATGTGTTGGATTGGACTGATTTAGTTGTTGATGAGGATGTCTCGTATGAGGAGAGACCGGTTCGAGTCTTGGATAGGCGGGATCAAGTTTGCGAGGCAAAACCATCCCTTTGGTGAAAGTTTTGTGGAAACATCACGGAGTGAAGGAAGCCACTTGGGAACGTGAGTTGGAAGTCCGTGAGAAATATCCGGATATGTTTATTGAGTTGTAATATTGTGTTTAGATTATATAATATTGTTCAACTTAAGAGCTTTATATATACGTCTTAACTTGGGAAACATTGAGGATGTTTTGGGTTTAATGTTAACATTTGCACTTGCCTTTTTATAGAAGTGGAGTATAACATTTATATATTGAATGTGTTGTTTATATCATGAACTTGAATAATGATATGGAAATTGTTAACATTGAAATGAATAATGCATAATATTGATGCAAGTTGAATATATGTTGATTTATACATATTGTGAGATGCCTCTTGATAAGAGATGAAGTGACCGGTATTGGGTCAAGTTGTTGTTTATTGTTTTATAATATCATTGGGAATTGAGAAAAACTTGTTTTTACAAACTTATGCTTAATTTCGGGGACGAAATTCTTTTAAGGGGGGGAGGTTATAACGACCCCGGTCTTTTCCCTTTTGATTATTGTATCCGGACTTAGGTTCCGTAGATTCTATCTTTGTGTAATGGTTGTTGTCGTCCTATATTTTCTTATTTGGAGTTATAGGATGTGTTGGGCGGGTTTGGAACAGGTTGGTTGAGCTTAGGAACCAAAACTAGTTGCCCAGATTTTGGCTTGTCCGCTCGAGCGGGGGTTTGGCGCTCGAGCGGGAAAAACACCCATCCAGTATTTCTTGTGCAGGGTTGGAGCTCGAGCGGGAGGGAGTTGGGCCGCTCGAGCGGGAGTGTGTGAGTGACGCTCGAGCGGGGATTTGGGCGCTCGAGTGGAGACCTGGTTTGTCGAGATGCTGTGAGTGTGCATCCGCCGCTCGAGCGTGGAATTGTCCGCTCGAGCGGGAGTCTGTGAGTGTCCGCTCGAGCTGGAGTTTGTCCGCTCGAGCGGGGCGGCTGAGTATAAAATCGTGTTTCAGCGTTTTAAAGTAGTTTTTTTTATCTTCTTTTCAGATTCTAAACCCTAGGTTACGAGTTCTCTCTCTCCCAACTCATCTTCTCTCTTAGGATTGATCTATTTAGAGTGTGTATCTACCCTAGTTCCTTCATTAATAAGATAGAGGAGAGTGAGGGCTTTCATTTAATCTGAACGGTTGTTGATTTGGAGCACTTTGGAGTTTGGGCTATCATCTCCGTCTTCTTCTTTTTGGGTTCTTGCTTCGAGGTAGGGATTTCCTACTCCATTTATACGCTTTAATCCTAAGTGTTGGTATTTTGGTATGTGGGGGTAGTTTGGTAATTTTTGGGAGAAACCTTAGGGTTTTGGCTTAGATTAATTGTATAATTAATTTAAGGGAAAAATGTGGAATTGGGTTTAATTCATGAAGTTGGGGAAATTATGAGAGTAATGATATAGTTAGGTAGTTTAAATACTTACCTATGAGAATGTTGATTTTACATTCATTGTTGTATTTATGTCTTGTTTAGAAATAACTGTTTTGGGCTATCGGTGGAGGATAGTCGTGATTGTTGTAGACCTTGCATGTGGCTTAGGTATAACTGGAATTACGTCACTTATGTTGACTGTTGAATTAATACAGAACATTACTTGTATTGATTATGTGTTGTATATGGCAATTGTGTGTTTCATTGCATATGCATGTTGTTTGGAGAAGATAGGGGATGAACTCCACGGTTTAGGGGAAGATAGGGGATGTACCTCTAAACCGGAATTGTTGGGAGGAGATAGGGGATGGACTCCATTAGCATCACTTTTATGTGTGCTTATTTATATTGAAGTGTTTTATTGTTTGGGAGGAGATAGGGGATGGACTCCAGTAGCATCACTCATATGTGTGCTTATTGATAATAGCAATATTGCTATTTGTTGTTGATATGATACATCATTATAATGTGTATCAGTTGGAAGTATGGAAGTGTTGTGGTTTGAGCTTTAGTCTCATTTATTTTTGTGACATCTGGATCACTATTATAGTTGGCCAGGTTCTGAGCCATAATGATATAATTGGAAAGTTGAATAAATATTGGAAAGTGAAAGGTGTCACAGACAATATGTCATAGACAATATAGACATTCGTGTCATGAAATTGGAAATTGATTATCTTGTGTTAACCATGTATCGAATGCTAATGCTTTAGTTAATTCTTATGCTTGGTTTAGTATTTTCTACTAGGCTGTGGCTCACCCTATATGGGAACTTCATTTTCAGGTTCAGGTGGTTCACTACCTCCAAGGACTTAGCTTGTGAGGATTTGGACTCGAAGACTTGCTTTATTTTATTTGTTTTATTTGAACAACTTGTAAACTTTCAAGCCTAGGCTTTATTTGTTTTTGAGTTAGAACTCATGGAATTGTGTCCAAGTGTTGGCTTGGCAAGATGTAAGCCCATAGGGCATTTATTATGATGTTTTTATTTCATGGTACTCTGATGAATGGAATAAGATACTTTATTTCCTTATAATTCCGCATGTTAATATTATGTATTAGGGGTTTATTTTTGAGGGCGTTACACTCACCCTATACGGGAACATCATTTTCAGGTCCAGGTGATATGCTACTTCCAAGGACTTAGCTTGGAAGGATTTGGACTTTGAAGTATTGTCTTTAGTTAGTTGTTTTTATTTGAGATTACATGTAAACATTCAAGCCAAGGGCTTAATTTGTAATTGAGTTAGTACTCATTCTTTTGTGTCCAAGTGTTGGCTTGGAAAGATGTAAGCCTTTAGGGCATTGACTTTTGATGTTACATGTGATACCTTTCAATAAAAGTACTCTGATGGATAATTTGATGATTTGTTTTATTTTATTAATGCATGTTAATGTTGTATATTATGGGTTTATTTTGAGGGCGTTACAACCACAAATGGTGAAACATATTTGAATGTATCACATTAAACCATGGGCGCTTTCGTCCAAACAGTGAAACAAAAATGGAAAAAAAAAAAAACCAAAAGGGACCAAATCAACCCACTAGCAGGACTATTTGGTATAATAGAATAAATGTGAGACTATTTGGTATAACAATTTGTGAAGTAGGATTTATTGGTAAATAATCCTTTATGTATATATTATTTAATGTTAATAATTTTTTTTTCCCAAAAACTATACACAACAAATTATTTTCTAAGTATATTCAGATGAAGTGAATCTAAGGGGTTGTTTGGGATGTCCTAAATAAGTGTACTTTTTGACTTTTTGGACTAAAAAGTTGAGAAAAAAAATATAGTTGTTTGGGTTAACTTTTTGACTTTTTATGGAAAAATGTGTATTAAAAAATTATATAAATTAGTGTGTAGGGGAAAATTAGGATTGGGAGTTGTGCAGTCGTACTTTTTGACTTTTGGTAAATAGTGATAACTTTTTAACTTTTTGAGTAACTTTTTGATTTTTTGACTTTTTGATTTATGATTTTTTTTTTCTCAATTTTGGTGATTAAAGATATTAAAATTTCTTCTTATTTTATATTTAAATTATACTTTTATATGAAAATCTAATATCTAATAATCTAAATAGAATTAAAAAATAAAAAATTGGTAAAAAACTTTATAAATTCAAATATGTACTGATTTATTATTATATATTATTATTTAATGTTAATAAAAAAAATTTCCAAAAACTATACACAACAAATTATTTTTTAAGTATATTCAGATGAAGTGAATCTAAATCTAAAAGTAAAATTTAAAAAGTATTAAATTAAGTGAATCTAACAAAAAAATAAAAGAGTTATTAAAAAAAATGTCAAAGACAAGAAACATAAAAAAACAAAAATTTGAAAAAACAAACCTAATCAAACCAAATCAAACGCTATAAATTTCTCTTTTTTTAAAATCTTTATTCATTAATCTCTAATTTTATACAAACTATTCACAAATTCCTTTCAACTTTTATGTGAATTTAATAATATAATTAAAAAATAGTGCATACACACAAAAATACAACACTAAATATCTACATTATGACCAACTATTTAATTATGAATAATTAACTTCTCATTGTTACCTGTATTATATGTTACAAAAGATTTCATATATTTTTTTGTGATATCTTATATATGTTAGTGTTTACATATATAAATATATAAAAATATATATAAATATAAATTTATATATATTACTGTATTCATACATTGTCAATCTATAATGCTATGTTACCTTCGGATATTTTAATTTTCTAATATGTATGGCTTTAATAATATAATTATATTTGTTAGGAAAAAATTGCAGAATTGTGTATTGTTCTCCTATCAACTTATGTTATTGTCATACAAACAAGTGTCTACAATAAACACTTTCAATAACAAATCAAAATTTTGCAAAACGCCTTCATGACAATAATTGTACTTTTTTTCTCACAGAAAAAAAAAATCACATTATTGAGGAAAAATAGATTTTGAAATTTATAATTATATTGCATCGCTTCAAACTCTTATTCCTCAAAATATTTTTATTACAATGAGTTATAATGGTGAGGAAGAAGAAAAACAAGAAGATGATGAAACAAAAACTATAAAAGATATATTGCAACATACTCTCCAAACAAAGTTAAACAAGCTGAAGTAGAAATTGTCCTATCTATTGTGAAATTCAAGAAAATTAATGTACCTCATATACACATTTTAGTCAAACTACAAGGAAAAAATCAAAATGATACTCAAACATTATCTCAACAACTCAATGACGCAGAAAGTAATACATCAAATAAAAAGTTTCGATCATTTTTTTGTTATATACTGATTACTTACAGATGCCTATGTAACTTGACAATTTCATAAAAGTAACCCTGCAAACACTTATAAGTATAAATCTATAAATAAAAGCAATTATGAAATTCCTATATCGATCGAAATATGGGTAAATTACACTGACAGTTTCTAAAGTTTCTATTTAATACAAATCCCCCATTCATATTTGAAAAATTACATTCCCCTCCTTGAAATTTGTAATCTCATTACAAATTATCCCATGGATTGCTAATGTCATGTCCTAAAATTTTCTAAATGACCATCTTGTCATTTTCTTATCATTTCTTTCTTCCTATCATCATGACTATATTCTACAACTTTTTATCATTACATTCTACCTGAACATATTTTTATCGAGTGATGAGATACAAACATAAATTTTTATATATAATTTTCAAACACAATGATATAGCTTAATTGTGGAGAAATTTTATTTTCACACACTTAATTATCTCAGTGCACATCTTCTCTCAGTACACACACTGTTGGAACAATCTTCTGTGTAAATAAAATAAACTGAAATTAAAACAAACAAAATAAATAAATAACATACCAGATTTATTTTAGTGAACCAAATAAAAATTACAAGACCAAGTCGAGTGTGTGACACTCTATCCTTAAGACAGATTCGCCCCGCTACGGTACTTACGGTTGAGTGGCGTCTATCTCCCAGGATACAATGATCTTCACAAATTGTAGTAGTACTCCAAACAATTTGTTCGACGAACCAAACCTATGTTCTAACTCTCTGAAATTTATACTAAAACTAATATGAAGAATAATAAAAAAATACAGAATTTTTGGACAGCAAAAAGACCACAAACAGACTGAATTATTCATCATCCGGACTGTTGGAATATGATTCTATTTATAGGCAAAAACTGAGGTCCCAACAGCTTCTTAATTTTGAAAGAACAGAAGCAACTGTTCACTTTCAAATTATTTGACCGTTGAACAGGAACGGTTTAAAACTTTCAAACAATTTGAAAAGGGTCTTTGGTTTGTTGATGGAACAAGTTCCAAACCTTGCAAGCGTCTCCACTGTGCAGCCACTTTTCAAACAATTTGAAAATGATCCGAAGTTTGACCAAGTCAAATTTATAGGTAATCTATTATTTAAACTATTTCATATATATATATAAATATATATATTAAATTATTGAAATAGTTTAATAAATAAATGAAGAGGTTCAAACTTTAGGAATCATTTAAGGAACCTAAAATTTAAATTTAGAATTAAATTAAATTCTAAAATTACAAACTTTAAGAAACCACTTAAGAACCCAAAATTTGAATTTAGAATTAAATTAAATTCCCACAATAATTTTTATTGAAAAAATTCAAAAGAATTTTATCTAGAAATTAATGTTAGACCCGAAAACAACGTCATCTTCCCATTCACTCATAAATGGTTTTGACGTTCCGTCTTCACCACTTCACCTCTTCGGACCCACCCCAAAAGACGTTTGGGGTCCACCCAAATTGGGCTAAAAAATATGCCTATATAAAACCATTTTTCCAACAATCCCCCATGAATGGAAGTTGACGGAGAGAAAATGCAACAACATGATCTAATCAGAGAGTTTAGAAATTGGTAATATTCTGCAAAGGATAGGTAGCTTTTGGCTTTGAACCTTCCCTTGTGAGACACTATCGGATTTACTAGCTAATCAGTGAACATGATGTCTCGAACTGTTCAGCCGTTTGTGTAAACCAAGACAATAGAACTCACACAGTATATTCCTAGACATAGTTTAGTTCTCACTATTGTGTTCATTTTGGCCCTGAACAACCTGGTCTTCATGAGTGCTCTAGAGAATTGTAGCCCTTCACAAATCTCACAGAACCGGCCCAGTTAACACTCACATAGGTGATTCTTATGAAGAGTATCCTGCCATACTCCACTAGGTTTACTTAGATATAAGAATCATTAAAAGTATTACTTAACCTAAATCGCTGCAGACATCACTATTTCATCATAGAAATGGGTAGGAGTTAGACTCCCCAGTGATCCTTCTGAGTCAATCACAACTCGGTTGTCCCTTTGAACCTAGATCTTGGGATCTCCAGTCAACTAGGTTGGGTTGCCGTTGTGGTAACTCTTATTTAATAGGCTTTAGTCCCATTCCCCTCGATGAATTCTCAACTAACTCTCTTGCTAACCCTTTGGTTAGTGGATCCGCTATGTTGTCTTTAGACTTAACATATTCTATGGAAATAATTCCATTAGAGAGTAGTTGTCTCACGGTGTTATGTCGACGACGAATGTGTCGTGACTTACCGTTATACATATGACTCTGTGCTCTACCTATTGCTGATTGACTATCGCAATGTATGCATATAGCAGGCACCGGTTTTGGCCATATTGGAATATCTTCAAGGAAGTGGCGAAGCCATTCTGCTTCTTCCCCTGCTTTGTCTAAAGCTATGAATTCAGATTCCATAGTAGACCTAGCAATACAAGTCTGTTTGGAAGATTTCCAAGATACAACCACCCCACCAAGAGTAAAGACATACCCACTGGTGGACTTCGAGTCTCTAGTATCCGATATCCAATTTGCATCACAGTATCCTTCAAGTACTGCTGGATATCTAGTATAATTCAGCCCAATATTACGAGTGAATCGGAGATATCTTAGAACCCTTATAATTGCTTTCCAGTGTTCTACTCCCGGATTACTCGTATATCTACTTAATTTACTTACTGCATAAGCTATATCTGGGCGAGTGCAGTTCATCAAGTACATTAAGCTTCCAATAATTTGGGCATACTCTAATTGAGAAATACTTTCCTGTATATTCTTAGAAAGATACAAATTAACATCTACAGGAGTTCTAGCAAGATGATCATCATCTTTGCTGAATTTGTCAAGTATTTTCTCAATGTAATGAGATTGTGACAAAGTATAACCTTCTGATGTTTTGGTAATTTTCATACCAAGAATTACATCAGCAATGCCCATGTCTTTCATGTCAAAATGTTTATTCAACATTTTCTTGGTAGTTTTAATCATGTCATTATTACTACCAATGATGAGCATATCATCTACATAAAGACATACAATGACATAACCTTTATCTGTGTTTTTAATATAAACACATTTGTCACACTCATTAATTTTAAATCCATTTGACATCATTGCCTTGTCAAATTTCTCATGCCATTGCTTTGTGGCTTGTTTTAAACCATATAATGATTTAACCAATTTACACACTTTCTTTTCTTTCCCTGGAACCGAAAACCCTTCTGGTTGTTCCATGTAAATTTCTTCATTTAACTTACCATTTAAGAAAGCGGTTTTAACATCCATTTGATGAATTTCTAGATTGTATAGAGATGCAATGACAATTAGCATTCTAATGGATGTTATTCTAGTAACCGGTGAGTATGTGTCAAAGTAATCTAGACCTTCTTTGTCTAAAACCTTTGACTACAAGTCTTGCCTTGTATTTGTCGATTGATCCATCCGCTTTCAATTTTCTTTTGAAAATCCACTTGTACCCAAGAGGTTTACAACCTGGTGGCAAGTCCACTAATTCCCAAGTGTGATTTTGCAAGATGGATTCAACTTCACTGTTGACAGCTTCTTTCCATAAAGGAGCTTCAGGACTGGACATAGCATCTTTAAAAGTTAAAGGCTCATTTTCTAACAAATATGTTAGAAAATCTGGACCAAAAGATTTCGAGGTTCTAGCACGTTTACTACGCCTAGTTCCTCTTCCTCATTTTGATCTAACTCTTGTTCTTGATCATGTTCTTGATCCTGACTAGTAATAGCATCATCAAAGATCTTTTATTAGTACTAGTCTCTTGTCCAGTCTTCTTTGGAAATACATGTTCAAAGAAAGATGCATTCCGAGACTCAATAATAGTATTTACATGCATTTCGGTATGTTCTGATTTGAATCAAAAACCGATATGCACTACTATTCTTGGCATAACCAATGAAAATGCAATCAATGGTCTTAGGACCTATCTTAGTCTTTTTAGGACTAGGAATAGCCACTTTAGCCAAACCCCCCACACTTTTAAGTATTTGTAGGATGGTACTCTCCATGCCACAATTCATAAGGTGTTTGATTTACTTTCTTTCGGGGTACTTTATTTAAAATATAATTAGCAGAAAGTATTGCTTCCCCCCACAAGTTCTGAGGTAATCCAGAACTGATTAACATGGCATTCATCATTTCTTTTAAAGTCCTATTTTTCCTTTCAGCAATTCCATTTTGCTGAGGTGAGTAAGGAGCGGTGGTTTGATGAATTATTCCATGTTCTTTACAAAATTCACCAAAAGGTGATTCATATTCACCACCTCTATCACTTCTAAGTTTCTTGATTTTCTTACCAAGTTGATTTTCAACTTCATTCTTATATTGAATGAAAGTTTCCAAAGCTTCATATCCTTGGTTCGAATTAAATAAATATAACTATATCTAGTATAGTCATCTATAAAAGTGATTACATACTTTTTCCACCTCTTGTTTGAATTGATTTAAAATCACAAATGTCACTATGAATTAATTCAAGTGGTTCCGTACTTCTTTCAATTGAATGAAAAGGAGTTTTAGATAATTTTGCCTCAACACAAATTTCACATTTATGATTTGAATCAATGTCAAATTTAGGTAAACATTCATATTAATTAATCTTCGCAAAGATCCATAATTAACATGTCCTAATCTACCATGCCATAAATTTGAAGACTCAAGTAAGTAAGAAGAAGATGTAGTATTATTAATACCAGAGGGTACAACAGTCATTACATTTAACTTGAAAAGGCCATCAGACATATAACCTTTTCCTACATACATCCCGTTTTTGGTAAGTACAAACTTGTCACTTTCAAAAACCAGTCTAAACCCATTCTTACTCAACAAAGATCCGAAACTAATTCTTGCGAATGTCCGGTACATGCAGTACATTGTTGAGAGTGAGTTCCTTTCCAGATGTCATCTTAAGTACAATCTTTCCTTGTCCTTCAACTTTAGAAGTCGAGGAGTTGCCCATAAAAAGTTGTTCACCTGTCCACTATAGAATAAGATGTGAACATCTTTTATCGGTACAGATATGGCGAGTAGCACCAGTGTCCACCCACCATTCTTTAGGATTTCCGACAAGATTTGCCTCGGAAACAACTGCAGAAAGATCTATGACATCTACACCATTGGAAATGTTATCCATTTTGGGTCATTTGGCTTTAGCAACCTTCTTACTTGATCTTCCTTTGCCTTTACGAAAATCAGTTCTTAAGAACTTCTCTGGTTTTCCACCCATTCCACTGATCACTGGCACATCAACATACGGAGAGATTGGCGTAATGGCAATCACCATACCAGTACTGGTCTGAACATTAGTTTGACCAGTTTTAGTAGCCATAAATTCTAAATTATAAACCACAATTATAATTAGAATTTAATACTACACAGAAAATTAAAACAAAAAACACAGAATTTAAAATTCTGTAAAAAATAAAAGAAACAAAAAATGTAACTTTTATTTCCAAATAATTTGAAAATAAAATAAAATTTTATTTAAACAAATTAAACCAAAACAAGATATAAAATCTGTTAAAATAAAAGAACAAAAACAAATGTAACTTTTATTTTCAATTAATTTGAAAATAAAATAAAATAAAATTTTATTTAACCAAATTAATTCCACACAGAAAACTAAACCAAATTCACAGAATGAAATTTGTAAAAATAAAAAAAAACAAGAATGTAACTTTTATTTTCCAATTAATTTGGAAATAAAATAAAATTTTATTCAACCAAATTAATTCCCCACAAGAAATTAAATTCTGTAAAATAAAAGAAATAAGAATATAACTTTTATTTTTTTCAATTAATTTGGAAATAAAATAAAATTTTATTCTAACCAAATTAAATCCACACAAGAAAAAATTCTGTAAAATAAAAGAAATAAAAACTATAACTTTTATTTTTTTCAATAATTTTGGAAATAAAATAAAATTTTATTTAACCAAATTAATTCCACACAAGAAATTTAAATCTCTTGTTACCCACTCCAATAATTAAAATACTGAAAACAGAATTTTAATTAATGAAAACTCAGAAAATAATTTCTAAAACCCAAAATTAATTTCTGAAAAAATTCCCAAAAATATATTCTGAATTGTTAATGACACCAGTATCGTACTACTAGTTGTTGTCAAAGAAAAGAGACAGTATATTACTACTATCTGTCAAATAGCATATAATCACTATTTGTTTTTCCAACCAGAATATTATTTTGTAAATCTACAGAAAATAATTTGCTTTCGAAATTATTTACGAAGAAAGAAAAAGGGAAACAAACGAAAAATTCTGTAAACAGAATAATTCGGTATCTGTCTTAAGATTGTTGGAACAATCTTCTGTGTAAATAAAATAAACTGAAATTAAAACAAACAAAATAAATAAATAACATACCAGATTTATTTTGGTGAACCAAATAAAAATTACAAGACCAAGTCGAGTGTGTGACACTCTGTCCTTAAGACAGATTCGCCCCGCTACGGTACTTACGGTTGAGTGGCGTCTATCTCCCAGGATACAATGATCTTCACAAATTGTAGTAGTACTCCAACAATTTGTTCGACGAACCAAACCTATGTTCTAACTCTCTGAAATTTATACTAAAACTAATATGAAGAATAATAAAAAATACAGAATTTTTGGACAGCAAAAAGACCACAAACAGACTGAATTATTCATCATCCGGACTGTTGGAATATGATTCTATTTATAGGCAAAAACTGAGGTCCCAACAGCTTCTTAATTTTGAAAGAACAGAAGCAACTGTTCACTTTCAAATTATTTGACCGTTGAACAGGAAGGTTTAAAACTTTCAAACAATTTGAAAGGGTCTTTGGTTTGTTGATGGAACAAGTTCCAAACCTTGCAAGCGTTCCACTGTGCAGCCACTTTTCAAACAATTTGAAAATGATCCGAAGTTTGACCAAGTCAAATTTATAGGTAATCTATATTTAAACTATTTCATATATATATATAAATATATATATTAAATTATTGAATAGTTTAATAAATAAATGAAGAGGTTCAAACTTTAGGAATCATTTAAGGAACCTAAAATTTAAATTTAGAATTAAATTAAATTCTAAAATTACAAACTTTAAAAACCACTTAAGAACCCAAAATTTGAATTTAGATAAATTAAATTCCCACAATAATTTTTATTGAAAAAATTCAAAAGAATTTTATCTAGAAATTAATGTTAGACCCGAAAACAACGTCATCTTCCCATTCACTCATAAATGGTTTTGATGTTTCGTCTTCACCACTTCACCTCTTCGAACCCACCCCAAAAGACGTTTGGGGTCCACCCAAATTGGGCTAAAAAATATGCCTATATAAAACCATTTTTCCAACACACACTTATTAATTAGATTATTAATTAATTTTTTCAATCCACATATTAAAAGTTACAATTATATCCTTCACTCATACGCACACTACTCAACCCTCCTTTCCGCACAGTTGACAAGTGACCCTACTTCTAGATTTGTATACCCACGTGAAGATCTTTCAAGGCCACAGTGTGAAGTGAAGTGAAGACAAAGTCCTCCATTGAAGACTCTATTAAACCTCCATTAAAAACACCATTGACAATCCTCCAAAATATTGTTGAAGATGAGGCATCTTTCTATTTTGTTATTACATTTACCATTTCCAGATCTCCATTGCCATAAAATCCTCATTTTTTTTTCATGTTTTTCGGTTTGGGGATTTCAGCACTGGCTTTCCGAAATTATACATTTAATTTGAAACTTAACTTATGAATAAAAGTGATTAGTTCTACAAATTTATTCCGGAAAAAAATAAAAAAATAAAAAACTTTGGATAGTTGATGTCCGAATATAATGAAATAATTCGGCAGTTGATGTCTACATAATGAAATAATTTGACAGTTGATGTCTGAATATAATGAAATAATTCGGCATTAGTTGTCCAACTGAAAATCGCGAAAGGCAAAAAAAGAAGAAGTTATGTACGAAAAAACTAACATTTTTATCACTAATAAAGTATAAATCTAGAGACTAAGTAATATAGAATTGTTATGAAGTATTGCTTTGCAAGCAATAGAGGAGTATAGAGTGTGTAGAAAATAAAGTGACAATAATGGAAAAATTAGGATTTAGTTTTTTTTTACTTACTCAAATATATACATTGAGATTTTTTTTTTTGTTTTTGTTTTTAAAAGATGTGTACAGAGAATATTTTCATATAATATTACGGGTGCTAGTGTATGTCCATTATGGTCATTTTAGTTTAAGATATATATTGTTATTAAAATAATTTTCATTAAGCATGTGTACTGAGGTAATTAGATGTGTGGAAATATAATTTTCCTTAATTGTGACATTTCACTTTAAAACAAAATATCTATAAACATGATTTATATTTACAACAATATCACTATCACAACATTTTTATGATATTTTTTTGTATAAAATTTTACATATGAATATAATTTTTCATTTTTATTTCCACCTTTATATCTAGATTAAATCAATTTAATCTAGATATATTTAAAAAGTATAAAATTTATAAAAAACTTTTTAAAAATCCATTAAATACAACAAAATAAGATAATGTATTGAATTTTGTATTTTTATATTTTTTTATTTGGTGAATTTTAAAAAAATAAAAAAATTCACTCTGTTTGTTTTCATTTTTCAGAATTTACTTTTCAGAAAATTCTACTTCTTCGTTTTCCGTATTTCTTTGTTTTCACCGAATTTTCAAAAATATTTTGAGAATTGTTTTAAAATTTTTAGACACACCCTAACAAATACACTTAGCAAGTATAATATTTGTGAAAAAAATCTTTAAAAAATTTACTAAATACCAAAAATACAAATATATATATATATATATATATGAAAATTCAGATCCTTTATATTTTTGTGTATTTATTAATTTTTTAAAATATTTTTTCACTAATAATTTACTATTTAGATACATCTAAGTAAGATACATCTAAAAAAGTAAAAACAAAAAATTCTTAAACTTTAAAAAATATTCACTAAAAACAAAAAAAAAAAAAATACGAAAAATGAAAAAATCAATTTTTAGAAAACTGAAACTAAATACACTGATTATATTTCTTAAGTATATTTAGATTAGGTGTATCTAAAAAATATAAATATATATATACATATTAAAAATCAGTAAAAAAAAAAAAAAAAAAAACTCAATTTTTTATGTGAGTTAAACAAAAAAAAAAAAAATGATTGTTATTCTCTTGAAACGATATGAACAAAATATATGTATTATTTTATATTTTATATGTATAAAGGCTAAGGAGGTAAATATATCATTTTAATTTGACAGTGGGATAAGTGAAAATTTTCAAATGTGAAAGGTATATATCTGTATTAAATAGAAACTTAAAGGGTGTTAGTGCAATTTACCCATCAAAATATTAAGTTACAATATCATTCTATTTTCTTAAAAAAACTATTGTATATTTTCTACATAAAGGAAATATACTAATGACTAATGGTATTTTTTTTTTATCATACAAGATATTCGTGGCACAGGAAACGAGACTCAACAACTCTTGATGTATAGAAATATATTACATATTGATATTAATACATTTTTACACTAATAGTATGCAAATAATATGCAATAGTGGGTTCAATGAATTTATATTATGTGATAAACTATTAAATAAAATTGTGTCATTATGCAATTAATTTCATACTTTCAATTGTATTATAAGTACGGATTATGAAAAATTGAAGTACGAAGCTAATAAAAAAAATTTTGTATAATACTATATATTTAAAAGACCTGCTTATTATTTATTGTTTAAGATAAGGTTGTAATATCAAAAATATAATTATATTAATATTTATATTTATAAAATTTCTCATTTATTATTTAAATTCTTCAGTCGAGTATATATTAATTTCTTACTTAGTTGTATTTTGGATACAAATCAATTTATCCATACAAGTCTTCATACTTTGGCCTATTTTGGGAAGGTCGTTAAAAGTTGACTTTTTAGTCTTTTTTGACTTTTTAAAAAAAAATGTGTAAAAAATATGAGAAATGATATGGTCCAAAATAGGTTAAATGTTAACTTTGACTTTAGCTCTTTCCAAAAGACATGTATAATTAAGAAAAAATCACATGTCATGTGCAATACATGTATCCAACCACTAATTCCTCATAAGTATGTGAAAGAAAAATGCTTCAGACTACTAATTCACACTACTAATACATCACTAATGATGTGGCACCATGTGGACTCCACCACTGATGTGATAGTTTGGTTTTTTTTTTTTTTTTTTTTTTTTTTGCTTTCAACTAATGAGCTGGCATTAGTGCTCCCATTTTAGAGTACTGAATCACATCTGGTATGTGAAAATATTTGGATGAGAGTGGAAGGTCTAGTCAACTCACCTATCATTCACTTAATAAAATAAATAAATTATCAATACACTTTTGAGATTTATTTAAAGCATAAATTGTCTCTTATAATTTGAAAAATTATAAATCTTCAATTTTTTATTTAACAAAATTAATTAAAAAAATTATAATTATTCTCCTATACAATAATAAAATTTAAATTATTAATTAAAACATATTTTTAATATATTAAAAACTGTTAATTGACTTGATGATTTATTAATAAAAATGATAATTTGTTATAAAATTAGAAAGTTCAATAAGTAAAATGTAATTTTTAAAATTACAAAGAACAATTATATTTTAATTAAATTTCAAAAATGTATTTATAATTTATCCTAACAAAATTAATCTATCATAACCTTACCCTGTGTCCAATATGATTTGGGATGAGGGCGGAAGGTCTAGTCAACTCACGTATCATTACTCATAAGTATGTGGAAAGTAGTTCTACTGTTTCAACTAATATCAATAAACTAATAGATCAGGCCTAAATTTGACATATTATCTAAAATCTTATTGCGTTTAATATTTTTTTTTATTTTAATAATTGAGTGCCTAGCCTAATTTAGACGCATCTCGACTAATTCTAAAATTCTAAAATTAACGATTGAGCAAACCTCTAATAATCCAAAGATTTGGAATATTTGACATTTGTGAGATTCAACCTTACAACCTCTTAAATGGTAAGTCATTTGGTTTCCTTTCCTTTCACTAAGCCAAACTCTTTAGGTTTCGTATCTAATATATTTGTCAAATACCTTAAGAGTGGATTTGTAATTTAATGTATTTTTTTTTTTTTAACAATTGAGTGCCTAGCCTAATTTAGACACATCTCGACTAATTCTAAAATTCTAAAATTAACAACTAAGCAAACCTCTAATAATCCAAAGATTTGGAATATTTGACATTTGTGAGATTCAATCTTACAACCTCTTAAATGGTAAGTCATTTGGTTTCCTTTCCTTTCACTAAGCCAAACTTTTTAGGTTTCGTATCTAATATATTTGTCAAATACCTTAAGAGTGGATTTGTAATTTAATGTATTTTTTTTTTTTAATAATTGAGTGCCTTGCCTAATTTAGACACATCTCGATTAATCCTAAAATTCTAAAATTAACGACTGAGCAAGCCTCTAATAATCCCAAGATTTGGAATAGGAAAATGTTTGGTAGCTCAAAATTTTGTGGCTCAAATGGCTCAAATCTGTCAAAACGACGTCGTTTTATACTCATTTACACTCAAAACGACGTCGTTTTGAGTGATTTGAGCCATTTGAGCCACAAAATTTTGAGCTACCTAGCATTGTTGTTTGGAATATTTGACATTTGTGAGATTCAACCTTACAGCCTCTTACATGGTTAAGTCATTTGGTTCGAATAATGTTTGAGGGCCACAAAATGTGTGCTCAAATGGCTTGAAATTGCCAAAACGACGTCGTTTGGCAGTTTCGAGCCATTCGAGCCACAAATTTTCGGGCTTCCTACCAGTGCTGTTTCGTTTCTTTTCCTTTCACTAAGCCAAACTCCATAGGTTTCGTATCTAATATATTTGTCAAATACCTTAAGAGTAGATTTGTAATTTATTCTATTTTTTATATTAAATTGAGGAGTAGTTACGGGCCGGTCCTATTAAAAATTTATTTACCTACAAATCCTAAATAATAAATTTAAAAATATAAATTTATTCATTAATAATATCCACTATCCTTACTCAAGAATCCATCCTCCTCTTCCACGTACACAAAAAAATAAGAGAGATTAATAAATTTATCACTAAAAAATAAATCTAAATATGATTTTAATTTGCAACAGATCTTATTTAGGAGAAAGTGATCTAGGAAATCACCATTCTTTAGAGTCAATTTTACCATCTGAAACAAAGAAGACGGTTTGATATGATGGTTGTGTAGTTGTATTGGAAATCTTATGTCCACGTTGGACAGGAGATTTTTATTGTCTTTGTTCTTGATCAAGAGTAGTTTAAATTTGAAATCAGTGCTTTACAGGAAACCAGTTACATGAAGTTTTGTATGACCCGTAAATAAGGATGTTCATCTCCATAAAAAGATAAACCGTTTCACTCTCTCAGAAAGCGTGAGTTTTTTTTTTTTTTTGGAACACTCATAAGTGTGAATTGCTAGAGCCATCTCCAACGGTGAATCAAATTCACCATCAGATTTGAATTTGGTGAAAAAATATCACTTTTATGGCTCCAATAGTTTCACAAAATGGATATCAAATTGATAATTTACCAAAAGTTTCACCAAAATGAGAAGCAGAGCAGATTTCACCAAAACACTGTGCGTTTACATTAGAGGTGGGTCTTACCGGACAACCGGCCGGACGTCCTCCCGGATAACCACCTTAAGCAAAATTTTGTGAAAATTTTACACTAGGCGGTTGACCACCTCTTTGCTTTCTCAGTTTTTCATTTTTAGCATTAGTCGGTTGTCCGCCCGGTCGACTGGTAGTTTGATGAAAGCCAAATTTTTCCATTGGAGCAGGTGATATCAAATAGAGGAAATCGTTTTTTTTTTTACTCAGATTTGACGAAAACTCTAATGAACCATTGGAGATGCTCTAACAACATTAGTTTCTTTGCGTTTTCACATATCCTTGGCAGTGGGGTGATCATTACAATATATAAGAGTTTTAAAGATTAAATTTTTTAGTTTTTAAAAGTAAAAATTTTGTTATAAAAAAATTTAAGGATCAATTTCTATCGTCATAAGAATAATCGTTAAAAGATCGATTCGAGAAGTTAAAAACAAGGCTTTTTGCAACAAAATTTTAAAAATGTCACAAATAAATATACGAGACAAAATAATTTGATCCCAAAAGAATTTATTTTTTGAAACAAATTTTGGCTCCAAAAGGATAATAATTCATCACTAATGTCTAATTTTCGTTATTAAAAATATAATGACACTTTTGGCAATAAACATATTTTGTACCTAAAAAGTAATTTTGTCTCTAAATTTTCATCCCTAAAACTTTAATTTTTTGTAGTGGTTAGACAACAACGACGGTGGCGGCGGTGGGTAGACGATGGCGGCAGTAGCAGTAGACAATGGTGGTGTGAAGCTTATAGAAAAATAATGAAAAGAAAGAGATGGAGAATTCTATTGTGCATACCTACATACCATATGCAATCTTAATTATGTCTTTTTCTTCTTTAATTATGATCAATTTTCTTCTTTAGTTATGACATTATTTTGAGATATTTGGTTATAACTTTTTTGTGTTTAGTCATAATTTTTATATATTTATTTTTTTTATTTTTACGACTCAAAAAATATGGAGTTATACCATTTTTTTTTGTAGTTGTGAGGTACATATGATACACCCTTTGAAGGGTCTGTACCATAGTCATACCCGAAAGAGATAGAGAGAGAAGATGAAACAAATAATTTAAGAATAATGTTATACAAACAAAAAATTCATGCATGATGATGTAACTCATTATGAACCATTCACTTTAAAACAAAACACCATTGAACATACATTTATATACAATAATGACATTGTCATATCATTTTTATAAAAAAATTTATATACATTTTAGGGTAAACTACCAATAGGTCCTACTTTGGAGACTTATTACCCATTAAGTCCTATTGATAAATTTATTAAGTGATAAAGATAAATTTATCAGTCTTTTATTTTTATGAATAAATTTATAGTGATAAATTTATCAGTCTCTTTGTTTTTATGAATAAATTTTTATTGATAAATTTATCACTCTCTTATTTTTATAATGTTAAATTTATTAGTTAGGACCTATAGGTAAATAAGTCTAGTTAATAGGACTAATTGGTAAGTACCCCTAAATTTTATGTATGAATAGATTTTTCCATAATTTAATAGCATTTAAATTTATTTAATGGGACTAGTTAGTATTTACCACTTAAATTTATTGTTGTGACATAGAAAAATTTAGACTGGCCTTAAGCCTCTATTTGGGAAGTGAGTTGGCTTTTTTATTTTTTGACTTTTTTGCTTATTTTAGTCTGGGCTAAAAAGTTTGGTTTGGGAAGAGCTTTTTGGCTTTTTGACTTTTTGACTTTTTTTATTTTTTTTGTGAGAGAAGAGTGTAATGATTATGGGTTGGATGTGATGTTTTGTTTGTTGTGGCTAAAATAACTTATTTTGTCTTTTGTGGCTAAAATAGCCAAAAAAACTCGTCAAACGGAGCCGCAATTTCTAAATTTTTTATGAGATTAAAAAATTTAGTGTGTTTAGAAATAATTTTTTTTTGGTTGTATACGAAAACGTAAATAACCAAAATGCATGCCTTACTTATTTATTTATTTATTTTTTTTATGACTTTTTTAATTAAAAAGTCAATTTTGCAAACAACCCCTAAACTAGCCCAGGTAATGTTCCGTGCTTCAGAGAATTCCATATAAAGAATTCCTTCTCTTTTCTCAACCATTCCAACCTTTGAAGCTCCCCTGATATTCCTACCTTGTAATTCACATATCTCTCTCTCTCTCTCTCTCTCGGTAAGCAAGAAAAGCTTTTCACTTAAACAAGCCAAGGTAGTCAGTTCACCTCATTCATCTTTGACATTGTATTTAGGATAAATTCTGTGGTGCGCATCATATGCATGTTATCATAAAAACATATAATTTTATCATAAAATTATATGTTATCAATCATAAAATATATAATTTTGTTATAAATTGACATAACAAATGTCTAAAATTTTGTTATTAGTTTACAAAAATTTACGACTTAATTACAATATTTTTTGTTATGTCAATTTGTGATAAGGTAACATATTTTATGATTAATGTTACAAAATTTTATGTTAAAATTATACATTTTGTTATAGGGTGCAAATAGTGTGCACCCCTTTCCCATATTTAGATTGTAGATTTAGATAAGAATTTATTTATTAAGAAAAAGAGAAGTGAAAAAAAAATCATTTCATTCACATTTTTCTCATTTTTTTTTTTAAATTCTTCTTTCCAAATTTATACCTAAATTCGTGATTCAAACACTCTCTACCACTCATACACCACAAATGCACATTCACATAGTTTTCCATGATGCCTCCGCAAACATAAATATTAGAGAAGTTTCACCAGGGCAATAAAGAAAAATTAAAATTTCATTTTAAATGTATTATATGCTCAGTTATAACTTCTTTAATCTATAATTATGAGTTAAGTGGCATGTAGTAATAACTCATTGTGACTATGGAGACTTTTATTTTTTATTTTTACGACAAATTGATGTGTTGATCATGAGCTAGTTGTGATTTTTGTTTTAATTATGTCTAAAGTAATCTTTAGTAATGTCATCAGTAATGTACATTTGATGTTTGTTTAGGAACTTACGACAAAGTCAATTTTTTTGCCTTTAATGAGTTTTTTTTTTAAAAAAATAAAAACTTTTTTGATCCATATTGTACAAATGAATCTAAAAATATAAAGTTTGAAAAATTCCAAAAGAAAAACAATTTAAGCCTAAATAAGCCAGAAAATTATTTTTTACTTATTTTTGTCTTTTCTTTTTATTTTCCGGCTCATCTCATCAAGTAAAATTGAGAAGCATGAAACTTTTAAAAATATTTTCAAACAATTTCACTAAAAACGAAAATAAACCAACAAAAAAGGCACCAAAAAAAAAAAAAAAACTAGATGATAATAACATTTTTATAATTGTATAAAAATAATTATTTTGAACTTGTTAACATTCATTTAAGTGTTATGTACACACCACTCTTTGCAATAAATTATAGGTAGTGTTTTGGAAAATTGATAAAAAAAAGAATAATGCTTGGGACCCCCTTTTGGGGGTCACCCCCTCACCCCCCTTTGCCACGTGGCGGGTGGTGATTGGAGGAGCAGGAAAAAAAAGAAAAAGAAAAAGAAAAGGGGACCAATGAGAGAGAGAGGGGGTCAAAGGGGGTGGGGGCAAAAGGGGGAATTAATCATTGTTGTAAAAAAAAATCAACTTTTTGACTTTTTTGTGTAAAAAATTAAAGTGATGTGACTTAAAAAAGTCAAAAAATTAAAAAACTGACTTTTTACTAACTTGCCAAAACGCCCATAATCTTCAAAATATCTGCCCTCAATTATGTGCATTAGATATCAGCTTTGTGTTAGATATCATCAAGTTTTTTTTTATCAAATTTACTTGCCATCTAATATGGTTACCTTAAACATCATTCATGCATTAACACAATCTATTAAAAGTAAGATCTATTATTTCACTACTGCAATAATGACAAGTGGTACCACTTCATGATGCAATGCAATTTTATTCACCAATGCATTAATGACATGTAAGCGAAGCAAGCAATGTGCCCACAAAATTATAGAATTCACTCCTATGTGTGCTTGAATATTTTTGAAAAATTTCACTCGATGGGTCATTTCGAAAAATAATTATAAATAAGTGATAAACTCTATATATATTTATTATTAAAAATATAATTTTTTTTCTAAATCTATAATAATTTTCTCAAACTATCATTTATCTGTAATTCTCCCTATATTTTTGTGCTACTAAAAGTTTTTTGCAATGTCAAATAATAAAATTCCGAAATTCATAAAGAAAATTGCTAAATTCACATCTTTGTAATCTGTATACAAAGACCTACCTTTCAGAACATGGTGCCTAAAATTTAAATTGTGAATATTGAAATCTACCATATAAATTCTAATAAATATTTTTATTTTATACATTCTTATAGAACAGAGCTAATTAAACATTGTATGTGATCATTTGTGAAGGATTTAAAAAGCTCTAAAAATAACATGGTTCGAAAAGTATGAAATTTTTTTTACGAAGTACCTTCGAAATTGTCATAAGTGCAAAGGCCTAAAACAAGAGTAGAGCACTTGAAGAAACAAGAAAATGAGGAAGCTCAAGATTGCAGAAGGTCGTGGACCATACTCGTTTAGTACCAACAATTATGTTGGTAGACAAATTTGGGAGTTTAACCCCGATGCAAGATCGCCAGAAGAATAAGCAACAGTTAAAGAAGCACGAGAAGAATATAAAAAGAAATGCAAAAAAGAACGAGCTCGGGCTCTGCCCTGTTCTGATCTTCTGATGCGAATGCAGGTGAAAACATACAACCATAGCATGACCAAATAAATAGCATAAGCACTTCATTCGACAAGTTCAGTCATGTTTCTCACTCATAAGAAAATCAAACAGTTTGAAACTTTCAATAGAAAGGGATACTTTTAATCTTCCCTTTTGAGTAATATTTAACATGAATATCTTAATGGTTTTTGCTTGTTAAATTAACACACCAATCTCTCAAATCACTCTGCACCATACCTAAAACATTTTCATTTTTTAATAATTCTAAAGATCCCAAAAAAAAAAAAAAAATCCCAAAAAATGGATGGGCTTCTCTCGGTGCACTGGAATGTGACAAACTTTTTGAATTGTTCACTGATTTTACATGTATTTTGATCTTCAATCCACAGCTTAAAAAGGAAAACAACAATATTGACCAAAGCATACCACCAGTGAGACTAGGGGAGAAAGAAGTGACCCATGAAGCAGCAACAATTGCTTTGAGGAAAGCTATTCGATTAAATCGCGCCATCCAAGCAAGTGATGGGCACTGGGCTGCTGAAAATGCAGGCCCAATGTTTTTTACACCACCCCTAGTAAGCGTCTTGTCCAATTTCGCTGGGTTTTCGATTTCTATTAACAATTTTCATTTTGCAGTAAACACAACAAACCAATACCAAACGGACAATGTTTCACACGTACTTATAGAATTACTAATCAAATTTTGACCCAACTGTTGGTAACACAACATAACTAGTGCAGATCGTTATCCTACACATAAGTGAAGCAATTAATACTATCCTAACATGGGAACACAAAAAGGAATTGGTTCGCTATATCTATCTTCATCAAGTATGTATTACTCAAGATCCAAACACAACCTTAATGTTCAATATCAAAGTCATTAATCGCCTATATATCTAAAATGTGGCAAATGTCTATATTATGCAGAACGATGATGGTGGGTGGGGATTTTACATAGAGGGCCATAGCACCATGCTTGGCTCGGCACTTAACTACGTTGCTCTGCGTTTGCTTGGAGAAGGGCCTGATGATGGAGAAGAAGGGGCAATGACAAAAGCTCGGCAATGGATACTTGATAATGGCAGTGCTACTGGAATACCCTCCTGGGGGAAGACTTATCTCTCGGTAAAATTAACACAATCTCATTAGTAAAAGGAAAGTAACATTTGTCACCAGATATACATATAATCATTTTTTTTCACCTCCTACGTCGATCCATAAAATACCATATAAATGTAGGATTCATAATATTTAGAAATTGTTATATATCACCCAACAAAGTTACGTAACCAGAAAAAATACACAGAAAAGTCCACAAATCTTAAATGTGTGGATCAGATTTATTATGGGTACCAATTTAAATCTAAAACACAGATTCAAACTCTACATATTTTTTTCTGGGCACATAGTATTTCTATATATCACCAAATGGGTTTCACAGTTTTTTACCTACACCATGCTATATGTATACACATGGCGTTTATTGTGTAAGATGCATGTAGGAAGTAAAAAATAATAGTGACATTTATCCAGTAATATATAACCGTGGATATCACTATCACTAAACTGATATCAGTCATTATTTTTAGATGTTGAACCTGAAAATCTAATGTGAATTTTAATTTGCACATGGTGATGCAAAAAAGTTTAGCTTTCCATTATTTTTTTCTCCATTTTCTACAGGTGTTGGGAGTGTATGAATGGGCCGGATGCAACCCACTGCCCCCAGAATTCTGGCTTTTCCCTTCATTTTCGCCTTGTCACCCAGGTGACTAAAAGGGAAATTTATTTCCTATATTTTATCATTTTGTATTCGTTGTTTTAAACAAAAGTTATAGGAGTATCCTTTACCTGAAGAAAATATGTAAAACATTCTACATTCTTGTACTTGAAACTCTCAATTTAATGACCTATTAAAAGGATCAAACCTAACATTTTTACACAATCTAAGTCTAGCTCTCGTCTGGACAACTGTAATTGTTTTACTGATGATCACTAAACGAGTTACAAAGTTTCCATGTTACATAATCTGCTAGGTTACTAATTAAGATTAGGTAGTTTAAATGACTGAATTTCGTGCTAGGCATCCAATGAATAAATTTTTATCTTCTTGTTCGGTCTAAGCCTAACTCTATCCTTCTACAAAATTAAGCAAAAATGTGGTGTTACTGTCGCACGACTTACATGCCCATGCCATACCTGTATGGGAGGAAATATCACGGGCCGATCATCAATCTTGTCAAGTCATTAAGACAAGAAATTCACCCAAAGCTATATGAGGAGATAAATTGGAATAAAGCACGCCATGACTGCTGCAAGGTTAGGGAAATCTACTATTATTGCAATTATGATATGGAACTGAATTTTTGAACATGTTCAATCCTAATGAAGCCTATATATACTAAATTGTAAAATGCAGAAGGATCTCTACTATCATCATACATTCATACAAGATCTCCTTTGGGATAGTCTTCATTATCTGAGTGAGCCGATCATGAACTGTTGGCCCCTCAACAAGATAAGAGAGAGAGCCATCCGAAAAACAGTCAAGTACATGCGTTATGGAGCAGAGAGTAGCAGATACATTACCATAGGATGTGTCGAAAAGGCGAGTAACACAAACAAAATCAAATGCGTTATCGGTTTCAAAACTCTTCAGATTGAAAGTGTGAAACAAGTCTAATATGTTCTTGTTACAGAGTTTGCAAATGATGTGTTGGTGGGCGGAGAACCCTGATGGCGATGAGTTCAAGCATCATCTTGCCCGAGTTCCTGATTATTTGTGGCTTGCTGAAGATGGAATGAAAATGCAGGTTTATATCATAAAAACCTACAACTTACGATAATAGTTTCCTACTAAAATGGGTTCTGGGAAGCATAAGACATAAGCAACCTCATCCCCATTTTTTGAGAGGATTTTGTTAGTCGAACCTGTGCCACTAGAAACACAAATGACAAACCTTCTAGTTACGCCAAATCGCCTTTTATAATTTTAGAACAATATATTTTTGTTAACTACTTCGTTGAATTGCAGAGTTTTGGCAGCCAAATATGGGACACTACTCTTGCCACTCAAGCAATTATAGCAAGTAATGTGGCTGATGAATATGGGGATTCTCTTAAGAAGGCACATGTTTACATAAAAGAATCACAGGTTTCTTCTTCTCAAAAAGAAAAAAACATGATTTTTGTGTGTGCGCGCGCGCAAAATGTATGGAACGATTTCATTTCACTCACTGACATTGTATGATCTTCAAATTTGAAGATCAAAAAAAATCCAACTGGGGATTTCAGGAACATGTATCGTTACTTTACTAAAGGAGCATGGACTTTCTCTGATCAAGATCAAGGTTGGGTAGTCTCGGACTGCACAGCTGAATCACTGAAGGTAATCTTGCTTTACCTTACAACTATAACAATTCAATGGTAATTAGCAATTTGGGGTTGTCAGACACCACTTTAGCGGGAATCTCATGCATTGGGTTGTTCTTTTTGAAGTCGTCATAACCAAATTTTCCCATTTCTTTGCAATGTCCACTAACACTTTCGCAAATGCCTACCAAAATTGCAGGGGAAAAAGATGATATTGAGAGTTTATATGATGCAGTGAATGTCCTTCTATTCTTACAGGTACAACATACATATTATATTTGATTTTTGACAATGAAGATCATTTACAACTCTAATGCATAGAGGCAGGCACATGACTCTGACAACAAATTTTATTTATTTTTTTACACCTTTTTCTTCATGTAGAGTCCTGAAAGTGGTGGATTTGCTATTTGGGAGCCACCAGTTCCACTACCTGCTTTCCAGGTAAACACTCATCATTGATTGTAATAACTTGTATCATTTTTACTTACCCTTTAAACTTTGGAAATCCACCAACATGAATAATTATTTCGAAGACTTGGAGACTGAATGACCTTCAGAACAATGTATTCAAAAAGTACTTCACGCTTATTTTGGTACACCTGCTAAGGTCCTATTTATAGTGTTGATACCATAAGGTGACTTGAGAACTAATCCCAATTAAATTATGACTTTGAAACTGCCTCAAAATAAATCATTTGGTGGTTCCTCACTCGAGCATGCAACAGAGTGCATAATCAACTCCAACATAGATAAACTAATTTGATGAAACCAATTCTTTGTGTGCACGTACTTTGAGACTTGACATAAATCAAAACCAAACAATTCAAGTACTTTTTGCATTGCAAGGCAATACATAGAATTGATTGAGACATGATGCGTTGACTGTCTTTAAGCTTGGCTAAGCTCGCTTGTACCTTTAGCAGCCTAGACCTGTACGTTGATATATCTGGCTTCTTTGAAATCGAATTCAATTTCCTAACTTGAATCCACTTGGATGTCTAAAACTAAGTACAAAACAATTATAAATTAAATAGGTTTTGTCTAAGGGATTGATAAATCCAACTAGAATAGGATTCTAATACTCACAACGCGGAGTATCATATATAGAGAATTCACAAATGCTCCCTCAAGACTAGTTTAAGCCATAGTTTGACCCCAGTCACCTAGGGTATAATAACAAGGAGTCGGTAGCCCATGTCCCTGAACGCTGCCCCAAAAAGAAGAACCCATCTCCTTGTGGTCACCAATCCACATGGGAGTAAGCCACCAACCACCAGGATACTACTCTGGTGATTTGTATCATTTTACACCCAAACCAGTCCTCTTCATAGTTTGCAGGAATCCTACTTTTTAACATTTAATATGAAACAGTGATTTTTACTATCACGTTTCTCTTTATGCAGATGTTGAATCCTTCAGAACTTTTTGCTGACATTATGGTCAAGACAGAGTAAGAACTTGTCCTTTTATTTTATTCCATTGTCATTAAAATATTTTTCACACCATGGATAGCTAATATTAACCTTGGTCAATTGGTTATCTAGGCATGTGGAATGCACTGCATCTATAATCCATGCTCTATTGACATTCAAACGTTTACATCCAACGCATCGGGAGAAAGAAATCGAAATTTCAGTGGCAAAAGCAATAGGTTTCCTTGAGCGGAGACAATGGCCCAATGGTTCTTGGTGAGTTAGCTTCACTTCTAAATTTATATATATATATATATACATTAACAAAAAAAAATTCAAAAAATGAAGAGCTTTGGCAATTGGAATTGATGTGTTCAATAACATGAGCATGTATGGCTATTGGGGAATTTGCTTCATCTATGGCACATTTTTTTTGCTAGAAGGGTTAGTTTCAGCCGGAAAGACTTATAACAATAGCCTAGTAGTTCGTAGAGGCATTGAATTTTTGCTTTCAATACAAAATGAAGAGGGAGGTTGGGGAGAGAGCTTGGAATCATGCCCTTCTATGGTAACTTCCATAACTAAGTTTTGTGTTCAATTATATACTTGGCTCTAACACCTAATTAAACTGTATTGACCAGTTCCAATTCCAAACTGGGCACAACAATATATCTATATATATTAGAAAAAGAAAAAGAAAAATTCTACGCAACAATTGTGTGAGAAATGATAGAACTATTCCAAATGCTCTATTTTTTCCAAAGTTTTATGTTTTACTCATTTCCATGATTTTTACGCATGAAAAAGAAATATCAACCGCTGGAAGGAAACAGAACAAATCTAGTACAAACATCATGGGCTATGTTGGGTCTTATTTATGGTAGACAGGTTAGTATCAATTTCAAGAGTTATATCATGAAGCATGTAAGTTAGTTAACATACCTATATACAGTTGTCTTATATTAATATATATATTTTTTTCTTATTAACTAGGCTGAGCGAGATCCAACACCTTTACATAGAGCAGCAAAGCTATTGATTAATGCACAGATGGACGATGGTGATTTTCCACAACAGGTAATTTACCTTGGAAACACTTCTGTGTGTCCCAAAATGGTTCGTACATTTTGGAAGAAATGACGGAGTTAAGTCAATTGAGTTCACAAAATTGTTAGTACTTTTAGAATTTATGGTTTTGCTATTTCAAAAAATTATGTTCTTCAAAGATTACAACTTCCTAACCATGAAAGTTACCCTCGCAGGAAATCACCGGAGTCTACATGAAGAATTGTATGCTACATTATGCACAATACAGGAACATTTCCCCAATGTGGGCACTTGGAGAGTACCGCAAGCATGTTAAATTCCAGATGTGAAAAAAATAAAATAAAACCAACAAAACCATCCAACAATCTAATTATTTTCATATTTACATATACACAAGCATAAATAAACATATGTGTAATGCATTTCTAAAATTACTTCACTTTAACTTTGCGAGTCCATCAAAATTCAACAGCAGAGTACCATTGGCATTGGCAGGTCTATTTTAGTCTGCAATGTACTATGCATACATGTATGCAGATAGAGGGATGAGATTAACTTTATGATATATGCATACAATACTAACATTACACGTGTTGTGGACACAAATGCTTAAGTTTCCCCTCTCTCTAACACCTTAAGCCCTTAGATGAGTTCATGTTAACAAAATCAACATAGTTCCATCGTCACTACTAACCAAAAGATATTGATGAAATGTACGTAATTCGTTACAGTACTTGGAATCCAGTGTATCAATTTCAGATTTGACTGATGAGATGGTAAGAAAATACACACACACACACACACACACACACACACAGATGAGATTGATGAAATATACCTAATATGTTGAATATTGTCATCGTAAGTGTATCAATTTCGGACTTGAGAGAAGAGATCGTAAATTGATGAGATGCGATCTTCTGATCGAGTTTAAGCACCGTTGCTCCATGGATCTGATATTGGAGATCGTCAATCGATTTGCAGTTCTCTCTCGACCTGCGAGTATAATAATCGCATTGAATTAGGGCTTTCTAGAGAGAGAGAGAGAGAGGAGGAGGAGGATTAGCGCCATTTTTGATGCAGAGAGAGAGAGAAGAGAATTCACAGTGAATTTGTTCAAGCTCCGAAGATTTGAAATTTCGAGGGAGTTTCATCTATTTATATACAGGGGGCCAATATGAATTGATTTGTCAGATCCAGTTTACACAGCTTGGACCGGCCTGGCGCAATGCCAATTTTCTAGTCCACATTATTGAATTTCACTCCAAGTTTAGTTTCGGCCCATCAAGGGCCTCACCTCCACGATTAAATATATTTGCCAAAAAAAAAAAGAAGAGCTAGAATCTCAAAATTAGGAATCCATAATTTACCCATAATGGGTATGTGTGGTGGAGATTAAATTCATAAAGCTATTTTGGAAAGATGGTTAAAAGTTACTTTTTTTGACTTTTTTTTGGCTTTTTTGTGAGAGAAGGAAGTAACTTTTAACCTACTTCTCAAAATAGCCCAAAATAAAGGATTTATAATATTAATTTCTATTTCTAGATAAATTTTGGGTTTATAGTCTTGTTGATTTATTTAGGGTTAAATTATACTTTGCCCTTTTATGTTTAATCATTTTCTTGCTTTGACCCTTCAAGTTTGGTTTTTCTTATTTTGACCCTTCGTATTTCAAGTTTTTCCTATTTACTCCTAAAGCAAATTTTGTTAAAAATTAAACAGAAAATGTCACATCAACTATCGTATAACATACAAAATATATTATTATATTTGTAGTTTAGGTTTATATTAGAAGTGTGAATTATATATAAAAAAAAAAAACAAATTATTTCATGTGACTATTAATGTATCATTTTCTATATAATTTTTGACACAAGTTAATTTTTGAAGTAAATTGAGAAAAATTTAAAATATGAATGGCCAATGAGCGAAAAAACAAACTTGATGAGCTAAAGTAATAAAATAATCAAATATAAATGGGGCAAAGTGTAATTTACCCTTTATTTTCTAATTTCCTATGGGCTTGTTTGATTTGCAGGATTAATAGTGAAGGGATTAACTAGGGGTAGGCATTCATCAGGCCAGGCCAACACTACATGATAAGGGATTTTGTGTCTATCCAAGCCCGGCCTGGTTCGGCCTTAATATCGAGCCTCTACATTTGTCTAAGCTCATCTCAAAATATAATTAGAAACCCCAAGTCCATCCATTAGACTATATGTTTAAAAAAAATTAAATATTCCATAATTAAATTTAGTCACACATTATATTTCTTAAATAAATATATTGATAATATTATAAATTAAAGGATTTTGTGTATAAATTGAAAGATATCTTAAATAAATTCAATCAAATATCACCACAAATATAAGTTTTAATAAAATTAACATAGATAAAATTTAGATCCTAACAAAAAATATACTTTTTAATATATTATAATTAATTAATTTAATAACGGTGGTCAGACCGAGTTGGATTGAAAGTATAAATCACAAACCTAGCCCATGAATCTATTGGGCCGAAAATGTTGGTCCAACCTGGCTCTATGGGTTAAAATAATCTTTTCAAGGCCTAAAAAAAATAAGGTTGGGGTAGGCGGGTTGAGTGAGTGATTGAGACCAAAGCGAGTGATTGAGACCAAATTATGCAACACTGAGGCCGTTAATTAGGATCTCTTAACTCTACTTGCTTGTCAAACTATGTATTTTATGCTTGTTTAATGTCGATCAGGTTGTATAAAGTGGGAGCATAAAATGAGCAAAAATGCAAAATTTTGGAGAGAAAAGCTCTTCCCTTACGTGCGGAGGCCCATTCCCTTATGTGCGGCCTTTACCTTGTAACCAAACAAGGCCTAATGTTCCCGCACATGTGGCACCCCTTCTCGCACTTGCGGTGACCACTCCCGCACGTGCGGCCGTACCTCGAATTTCGTCCCGCTATTTTGAACTTGTTTGAAAGACAGCAAAGGATAAAAATGAGAGAATACACTAGAATAGGGTTCGAAAATTATTCTAAGGAAAGGGAGGCTAGGGTTTTGAAAATGTGATTTTCCTAAAACTTTAAAGGTAACTTTCATGGGGCTTCTTCCTCTTCCACTTCCTCCACCTCTTCCCACTCCTCCATGAGTGGCTAGGCTCTCCTTTTCTAGGGTTTTGATGAAACCCTAGTTATGTAATTAGGTTTTCTTTTTGATTTTTGATTATGTAAAAGTTTGAACAATTGTATGGTGTTTTAGAAGTTTCATATATATATTTTCCACTATTTTTTCAAGTATTCGGCTTTCTGTGATTGTTGAATGCTTTCTATACAATGGTTTTCTTTTCTTTCATATTCAAAGTATGAGACGAGCCATACTACGAGGGATGAGTCATTTTGCTACCCTAGTTTAGAGTGAACGATTCATACTACTTGAGATGGTTCGTGCCCGTACATTGAATGTGATGATTTTCTTGATAAATGCTTTCAACTTGTAGTTGCGAAGTATTATTCCGTTCAAACTATAGCATAATTAATTTCAAATTAAAACCTTATTTACGTAACTAGTGATGAACTCATTATCCTAGATTTTTTCCCAAATCAGTAAATTCATCTTTATTTATAATTGCTAGTTTATTTGCTTGTTTAATTTAATTATTATTAGGTTTTGAACAATCAATCTTTTTATCAAAATTAATTTAGGAATTTAACAATTAAATTAGTTTAATTTTTCGTTTGTCCTTGTGGATCGATACCTGAACTTGCCATTATTCTAAGAAATTTGGTATAGTTTAATGTTTAATTTTGGTGTGTGAAACGACCTATCAAATTTTGGTGCCGTTGCTAGGGACTTCTGGCGAAATTAAATAATTTAAAATTACATTCTGATTTTAATTTTTAGTTTAGGATTTTACAATTTTTTTTAGTGTTGCTAAGTGTGCAAAGTGTTTGAAAACGAAGCTATCACCGAAGTGCAAGTGGAGCGCAACCGAGCTTTAAAAACAAACCGTAGCACTAAAGTGCTAAAAAAATAAATACTCACAAGCAAAGCACCGAAGTGCTAAAAAGCAAGACAAAGCTCAATTGGAGGTTGGAGACAACGTCTATAACTTCTATGAGTATTTTCTCCTTTGGTATTCTGTTTTCATAACTTAGTGCACAGAGTCTGAACTTAGTGTGTGAGTAGTGTATGCACGGGCGCCGTTCTTGTCGCCCTAAATTGTGGAATTTGGATCTTGAACTAGAAAGGACTTTTAGGAAACTTAGAGCCTCTTTCCGTGTTCTTAGGCTTGAACATCCATACCCATACCTTGAACCAATTGACACGGTGAACCCAAATGGACTAAATGGGCCCAACCGGACCCTTAAAGATTACTTCACACCCACTGCATATACATCACCATCATGCATCCAGTTACCCGACACCACAGCTGCTCATTATGAGATTAAAACTAGCACCATACAAATGCTCCCATCATTCCATGGACTTGCTCCTGATGACCCTTATAAACATCTGCATGAATTTCTGGAAATTTACTCTACAGTGAGGATCCAAAACTTCACTAATGAGGCCCTAATATTGCATTTGTTTCCATTTTCATTAAAGGACAAAGTCAAACACTGGTTGAACTCCTTACCTGCTAATTCTATCACAACTTGGGACCAATTACAGCAGAAGTTTTTGGAGAAATACTTTCCCATTGGTAAGACCAACCAACTCAGGCGAGCCATCACCAATTTTGCTCAAATTGATGGCGAGCAATTACATGAGACATGGGAAAGACTTCGTGACCTTCTCCAATAGTGTCCCTACCACCAAGTGCTTGATTGGCAACTTGTTCAAACCTTTTACTATGGCTTAACTGAGCCTTATCGCCAAATGATGGATTCTTCTTGTGGTGAGACATTTATGTCCAAAAATGACGCCGAGGCATGGCAATTATTTGAGAACCTAAGTGATAATTCCCTTCACCATGCCTCCGCAGCCTGGCAAGTCCGGCAACCAGTAGTTGGAGCCCCGAAAAGAGGGGGCATTTATGAGGTAGGGCAAAACCTAGAGTTAGCCCAACAGATAGAGGCATTGTCCCACAAGATAGACCAACTATTAGCTTCAGGACATGCCTCTACACAGTAAGATCAACCTTAATTTCACGAGGCATGTGTTGTTGTGCGAGTCCGGCTCATGACTTAAGTGAATGCCCTTCGGCATCATAATTTCCGAAATTAGTCCAAGAGCATGTGGATGCGGCTCAAGGATTCTCCAACCCAGATAACGACCCATTTTCCAATACGTATAATCCGGGATGGAGAAATCACCCTAATTTTTCATGGAGACCTCTTTCACAAGACACTTCTTACAATCCTCCATCACCAATGTAGAATTTTAATAATTTTGCCAACCAATTTTCTTACCGACCACCACAACTTTATCGACCCCCACAATCCCCGCATGTTCCTCAAGGCAACTCTACATTTGAGACACAGGTGTTGGAAGTTCTCTCAGAACTTAAGGGGTTAGCACCAGTAGTTCACTCCCATACTCGGTCCATTGCCAAGCTAGAGACCCAATTGGGTCAAATGGCCAATAACATGAATAGGAGAGATGAGGAAAAATAACCGAGTCAGACTATGGCCAATCCTAAGGGTCAATATAGGGAAGAGGGATCGGGTGGAATGGAAAGCACCATGAGCAGGTGCAAGTGGTGATCACTTTGAGAAGTAGGAGAGAGTTAGAGCCTCGACCGGTTATGTCTGATGTAACTAAGGCTAAGAAGAGTGATCACAATGGTCAACCCAAAGAGAGTAAGGATGAGGGAGAAACACCTAAGGGGGATGACTTAGCCCCTAGCACTTCACAGGAGCACACCCTTTCCCCAATGCCTTGATACACCATTCCCTTTTAATAAAAAGACGATATCCATGGAAGCGATGATGAAGGTTTTTAAACAAGTGAAAATCAACCTCCCCTTATTAGAGGCGATTAAGCAAGTACCCTCCTATGCTAAATTTCTGAAGGACCTTTGTACGCAAAAGCGTAAATCTATGACACACGTGTCCCAAAAGGTCATACTCACGGAGCAAGTAAGCTCCATTTTATTAAGTGACACACCCTCCAAGCTTAAAGACATATGTGCCCCAACCATTGCATGCATTATAGGGGACCATTTCATTGATAGGGCCTTATTAGATTTAGGGGCTAGTGTCAATTTATTGTCGTACTCTGTGTACAAAGAATTTGGCTTGGCGAGTTGAAGCCCACTACTATTACTCTCAAGTTGGTTGACCGGTCCCTCAAAGTGCCACGTGGCATGATTGAATATGTGCTAGTAAAGGTCGATAGGTTTTATTTTTCTGTTGACTTTTTGGTCTTAGATATGGAACCGGTAGCCAGCTCTAGGAAGCAAATCCCGGTGATCTTAGCCAACCTTTCTTGGTTACGGCCAATTCATGCATAAATTGTCGTACCGGGGTTATGGATGTTTCATTTGGAAATATGCCAGTGAAACTTAATGTTTTCCAAGCATCCCAACAACCCCATGAAAGATAGGAGTGTTTATTTGTGGGTGTTGTGGATGGGATTGTAGAGAAGGCTTTACCCTCCATTCTTGTAGAGGACCCTTTAGAGACTTGTTTAGCTTATTTTGGGTTTGAAAATTTTGATATTGATGGGTCGGTTGAGGAGGTGAATGCCTTACTTAATTCTTCTTCTACACCGGATTTTCCTCCGTGGAAAGCCCGGTTTGAGCCCCTTCCTCCTCTGTCTAGAGAGCCTGCCATACCATCCTTAGTGACACCACCTACACTTGAGTTGAAACCACTCCAGACCACACTTAAGTATGTATTTTAAGGGCCTCAGGATACATTACTTGTCATCATTGCATCTGATTTAACTGCAGAGCAAGAAAGTCAATTAATGAGTGTTCTTGTGGGATATCAGACTACTATAGGGTGGTCAATGGCCGATTTGAAAGGGATAGACCCCTTCGTGTGCATGCATCATATACATTTAGATAATGATGTCAAACCTTCTCGTGAAATGCAATGAAGACTTAATCCCAACATGAAGGAGGTTTTGAAAAATGAGGTGTTAAAATTGTTGGATGTGGATATTATATACCCCATTTCGGATAGCAAGTGGGTGAGTCCCACACAAGTGATGCCCAAGAAATTGGGCATCACTGTTGTAGAGAATGAACAAGAAGAGTTGGTCCCCATACAAACCACTATTGGGTGGCGACTGTTTATTGATTATAGGAGATTGAATTCCATGACTAGGAATGATCATTTTCCTTTGCCATTTATTAATCAAATTCTTGAGTTTATTGTTTTCTTGATGGCTACTCGGGATATAATCAAATCCCAGTGTACCCCGCTGACCAAGAAAAGACCACGTTCACTTGCCCTTTTGGCACTTTTACTTACAAGAACATGCCTTTTGGGCTATGTAATGCACCGACGACTTTTCAACAGTATATGATGGCCATTTTCTCTGACATGGTGGAGAAATTTTTAGGGGTTTTCATGGATGACTTCTCCGTGTTTGGGCTGTCTTTTGAGGAATGTCTTCAGAACTTAACTAAAGTCCTTAATCGTTGTGTAGAGACAAACTTGATTTTGAGTTGGGAAAAGAGCCATTTTATGGTTCGTGAGGGTATAATGTTGGGACACATTGTGTCCCCTCGAGGCGTAGAGGTTGACAAAGCTAAGGTTGACCTCATTGCAAGTCTTCCTCCACCCAATTTTGTGCGTCAAATTAGGTTTTTCCTAGGGCATGCAGGTTTTTACCATGGGTTCATCAAAGACTTTAGTAAAATATCACGTCCTTTGTGTAGTTTACTTGCTAAGGACGCACCTTTTATCTTTGATGATGCATGTTTGAAAGCTTTTGAAATACTAAGAGTGGCCCTTACTACCGCCCCAATCATGAAATCATCGGATTGGTCGCTTCCTTTGAAATCATGTGTGATGCCTCAGATTATGCTGTCAGGCTGTGTTGGGCCAAAAGGTCAATAGGGCACTATATGCTATATACTATGCTAGTCGCACTCTCTCGGATGCACAATTGAATTACACTACTACCGAGAAAAAGTTGCTAGCTGTGGTCTTTGCCTTAGATAAATTCTGGTCCTATCTCCTAGGCTCCAAGGTTATAGTCTTCACTGATCATGCCGTTTTGCGGTATTTACTATCAAAGAAAGAGGCCAAACCTAGGTTAATTAGATGGATATTGTTGCTTCAGGAATTTGACTTAGAGATCCGAGATAAGAAAGGATCTGAGAATGTGGTGGCAAATCACCTCTCCCAAGTCCTTGTTGATTATAATAGTGACCCTTTAACTTTGCATGATTCGCTTCTAGACGAACAACTTCTTGTGGTGTCACGAGCAAGCCCCTTGTGGTTTGCACATATTGTGAATTACTTGGCCATTGGGCGAATTCCTCAAAATTGGTCTAAGCAAGACAAAGACCGATTCTTTTCGCAAGTTAGGTATTATTTTTTGGAGGATCCGGAGTTGTTTAAATATTGCTCCGACCAAATGATCTGACGGTGTGTGTCGGAGAGTGAGGTGCGTAGCATTCTTACATTTTGTCATGCTTCTACATGTGGCAGTCATTTTAGTGGGCATAAAACGGCCGCCAAGGTTTTACAAAGCGGGTTTTATTGGCCCACCATTTTCAAAAACACCCATCAATTTTGTAGAACTTGTTTGCGCTGTCAACAAATGGGTTCAATATCTCGTCGTGATATGATGCCAATGTCCCCTATTCTTGAAGTAGAGATCTTTGATGTTTGGGGGATTGATTTTATGGGCCCTTTCCCGTCGTCGTTCGGGTTTGAGTATATTCTCTTGGTAGTGGATTATGTGTCTAAGTGGGTTGGAGGCAATAGCTATCCGATCAAACGATCATAAAGTAGTAATCAAATTCTTGCATAAAAACATCTTCAGTCATTTTGGGTTTCCTAGGGCCACAATAAGTGATTAGGGTACACATTTTTGTAACCGGTTCTTTGAGCCGGTCGTTAAGAAATACTCTATCACTCATAAAGTTGGCACTTCATACCACCCTCAAACTAGTGGCCAAGTGGAAGTCTTTAATAGGGAGGTTAAGTACATAATAGAGAAAACGGTGAGGCCAGATAGGAAAGATTGGTCAAAACGTTTGATTGATGCATTATGGTCCTACCGCACTGCTTATAAGACACCCATTGGATGTCACCATATAGGGTGGTGTTTGGCAAAGCTTGCCACCTCCTGATTAAACTTGAGCACCGAGCGTTGTGGGCTATAAAGAAGTTTAACTTCGATATGGCCGCGGCTGGGCTCAACCGGAAATTGCAACTCAATGAGTTGGAGGAAATTCGAAATGATGCATATGAGAGTTCAAAATTTTTTCAAGCCCGAACTACGGAATTCCATGATAAGCACATTAGTAGAAAATCCTTTGAACCCGGCCAAAAAGTATGGCTTTTTAACTCAAAATTGAGACTCTTTTTGGGTAAGCTTAGATTAAGATGGGATGGTCTCTTTGTGGTTGTAGAGGCATTTATTCATAGCGCCGTTGAGATGCAAGATCCAAGGAATGGCCACACTTTCAAGGTGAATGGCCAAAGACTGAAGCCATATATAGAGAGGATTGGAAATGGGGATATGATTGAGAGATTGATGTCTTGTTCTCTTTTCCTTCCTCTCTATTTTATTCTATTTTTATTTATTCTTGTTGTACTTTATGTCACGTCTAGGAGACTTTAAATCCTTTAAAGCTGTAATTCCTTTGGTGTTAGTCGTGCCCGAATGGCATTGACGATCTAGTATAGCCACCTAACTGTGTTTATAGTGAGTTCCTAGGAGACCAACTTAGACGGTGGAAACTAAAGTTCGAATGACAAAGCCTAGAACGCAAATGTTTGGAATTTCCGAAACTAAAGTCTAGTTTAAATACCCAAGGGTGTGGAGATTACTTCAAAACCATCCCTGTTTGAACTCTGTGTGGCAGCCCCATAGGTCGAGTTAACTTTATGTGCCTCGATTCTGGATACCAAATCAACCTAGTCTGTCACCCTATTAGAGAATAGGGAAAGTTACAAACACTGTTAGGGAGAAAAGTAGTACCCGTGGTTTTCGCGTGAAGATTATACCTTTGTTAAGGATTCCGATATTTTTAAAGTGATATTTTTATTTCGGATGTGTATTGTAGGTAAAAATGGTTTGAAATGTTTTAGGTGGTTCTTGAGTTAAGAAATATTTTCCTCTAAAAAAAAGATCCCACACGTGCAGCAAAATCACCCGCACATGCGGCAAAAGTCTCAGTTCACAAGTTGCTACTACGTTAAAAGCAAGTGCGTAGGGTGGTGCGGCCTGGGTCCCGCACGTACGGGAAATCCCATGAATCAAATTCGTCACCTGCTTTATATGCAGGTGCGTGCCCTAGTGCGGGTGTTCCGCCGTACGTATAGCGAACTACCCCGCACATACGCCAAGTTTTTTTTTTTTTTAAAAAAAAAAAAAAAATCTTCTCATGTTTATCTTTTCTAATTCATTTTATTTTGCTAGGTTGTCTATTTATTTATTTAGTTGTTTAGTTGTTTATTTTTTTTATTATCTCATTATTCTTTATTAGTTTAATTCATTACTTGTTAGTGTAGTTCGTTTTTATTTGTTTAGTCATTAAATTTTAAATAAAATGTTAATATGTCTAGTTTATTTAATTTAATTTAATTTAATTTTAGGTTTCATTTATTACCCCCCCCCCAAAAAAAAGAACAAGAAAAAGAAAAATGATAAGAATTGCATGTGGTAGATCAGTGGGCAGACTTGTGCTTTAATATCTTATTCTTATTCGCATGCTGGTTCCATGGGCGTGTGTATATTTGCTTTTGGTGTGTGCAGGATATAAGTAGACGACTATCCACCCAAGCCTCCAAAAAGGCCAGAGGTTCGTCCTCTTCGGCACTACCACCACCATCGTCACCACTATCCTCGCCACCACCACCGGTTGAGTTACCACGCCTGGAGTGGGCTTTATGCCTGCTTCACAAGCTCACACGGTTCACCCTCAACTATTTTTAGAATGACCCAGTCACCTCTTGGGCCATTGAGTAGCTCCGCCTCTAGCAACAGTTGGGCCTTTGCACTGTTACGGCGCCCACTTATCCTCGTTTGGTACGACTTTTCTACCAGAACATGTACAAATCACTCACTGAGGTAGGACTGTTGTCCACTATTAATGGCCACCTTGTTAGCATCACATAATCCATGATTGCCCAAGTGTTAGGGTTCTTTTCCAAGACGGACCACCAACCATTCCCGGAAGTTAAGGGCCGACAACCCATACACAGCCTTATTGAAGAGTATTTCCCGGGAGCCCATGGTGACGCAAGTTACACGTGCTTGTGCCGGAGCAAGCTGCCTGGCCGCTTGTTATTCATTAACTCAGTGATATATAAGAATGCCCTTCCACTTGGGCATAAAGCTGAGCATTGCATGAAGTTTGTCCAGGTCCTACATGCTTACCAACATGGTTATCAGGTCCCACTTGCACACGTGATCTGGATGCATATGCGAAAATTTCTGCAGGTTAGCCTCAATCTGTGCAGAACCAAACTTGGCCCTTGCCATTTGCCAACTTGCTCACACTTATCTTTGAGCTGAATAGCCTCCCAATTGATCTGACTGAGGAGATTGACACTACTTGTTCGACTTTCGGGCAGTGGGAATGGCAGCGTAGCTTATCCTGCATCCCGCAACAAGTTGGTGCCCCAGTTGATAAGGCCTATGACCTCGTCCACGACCAACCACCTCCTCATGCCTCCCTTGTGCCACCCTAAGGGGACCCATTATACATGACTTGTGAGAAGTACTTACAGCTTCAGCATTCTGTGAATCAGGTCCACTATACTTTTCACGATCACCACCAGATCCTCATAGGGTTGTGCACGGATTTTCAGGCACATCAGGACTATGCTCAGATAGATTTCGACTAGCTCAATGCCTGCTAGCTCGATATTCAGCAGTCAGCTGCATCACTGCAAACTGACTTTTATACATATCGAGAGTCCAGCCAGCAGCGTTTTAACTAGCTAGGCACTCGGGGTCTAGGACGAAGCGTTCGAGACGAGGTCATTGATGAACGCCTTGTTTGACAGCATTTCCCCATACCGCCATCATCGGATTCTCAGTAGTATTAGACTATTTTTTTTTCTTTGTCTCTTTTATTTCTGTATTTACTTTTAGTTGTTTCTCTTTCTAAAAAAAAAAAATGTGTGTGTGCGTGTGTGTTTGTGTTACTATTTGCCTACCTGAATGTGCACCTATAATCTTTGGTAATATTCTCTCTTGCCTATTTACTTAGCATTTGCTTCCATTAAGGACAATGTCATATTCAAGTTGGGGGATGAGGGTATTTTCTTTTGTGCATTTCAATTTGGCTCATAATTCATGCTTATACCTGCTTCACTTGATTGCATTACTTCATTTAATGATTGACTTGTTACTAGTAGGGTGATGATATTTGCATATGTTAATTGGGAAGTATAGTAGATTTATATGAAAAGGGTTTATTGGATAAACACGCGCATGTGATGTTTTTTGCATTATGATAGTTATTTGTGGTTGTGGTATTAGTACACTTATCACAAGTATGCCTTGACTCACATGAACCCACTATCATAGTGGTGACCTTTCTATTATAATCCCTGGTGTACATCATTGATAATTACTAGTGTTGTAGGAAAGAATAAATGACTAGCCTTGATTCTCAAAATAATAATAATAATAATAATAAAAAAACAAACAAACACTTGACTCGTTTGGGTTCATAGTCTCTTTAACTCGAGTTATTAAACCCGTCAGGGTGTCTTTACACCTAGTGCCCTAAAACCGTCTGGTTTGGGAGTCATTGGCCCAATACTTGCTACATGGGTTAATTAGAAAGCTTAAGGGACCTAGACATTGCACAGTTAAGGAAAATAAGAAAAAAAAAAAAAAACTTGTTCGGATTCGTAGCTTTTTCAACTTGAGTTATTAAGCTTGTATAGGTGTTTTCACACCTAGTGCCCTAAAATCGTCTGGTTTGGGAGTCATTGGCCCAATGCTTGCTACAATGGTTGATTAGAAAGCTTAATCGATCAAGACATTGCACAGTCTTTCAACAGGAAAAAAAAATTGAGAATCTTGGTTACAAAAGTTTAATCTTGTCTGTATATGTTGAGGGTTATTATGAGTTACACTGTGCTATTATAGTAGTCAGTTAACTAGTTATGGAAATTGCACGTTATAATGAGGTTACTGATGATCTGTTCTATTAACATTTACAAGTACATAGAACTTGATTTGTGTAATACTGAATTGCGGTCTTTACTTAATAGATTCCTTCATACTTGTTTACTGTGTCTTCAATGACTCATCATGTCTTAATATTGCACTGCAGTGGCACATGAGTTAATTCTTGAGTGGTGTAGTGTGATTGATTATTGTTGGATAGATGTGAATATGTTAATGTTTGTGGGTATCATTTCTAGAATGTGACACCCTGAACGTTTAATTAAATATCACATAAATATTTATAGTTATATATAATTGTGGGTGTATGTGATAATATATTATTAAAACAATAAATAAATAAATAAATACTAATAATAATAGTGGGTGTGATAGTAAAATAAATAATTAATTTTCTGTTGGTATACGATAAAGTATAATTTAATTAGGGATTAATTTGTTTATATAGTTATATTAGAAAATTGGGCCAAAGTGTAATTATCACAAATATTCATTAAGATAAGTATAAATCCATAGTGATTTATGATCAAATCTGGGGAGGAATTTGAGTTGTTCCACGTGTTGGCCTGAGGATGCTTTTACCTCCCTATAAATAGGAAATGAGTTGATCAAGATTTGTGGAAAGAAAAGGAAAAAGAAGAAGAGAGAGACACGCAAGATACTGAAAGTAAGAACTTATAGTAGGAAGGTTGTCATAGTGGAGTAAGGCTAAGGGTCAATATTAAGGTGAATTATATTATACATTGAGTCACCATAATAGATTTTACGTATGTTTTGACTTATCATAATTTATTTTATACAAGTTATATTTTATGAGTTATATTAATGCAAGTTATACTTTATAAGTTATATTAATATTTCAATTATGTAGATTAATTTCTGAATTCTATTTGTTTAAAATGAAACCCATGATTGTTTAAATTTTAAAGAATATTTGACTATAACCATATAAATAATTATGTTTTGTAAGTACTACCACGAGAGTCCCATGCCTTGGGGGACTTAAATAACCATTGGCCTCTGTTTAGCTACTTTGTGATTCTCTATTTGTCATGGATCCATTGACCTCTGTTCTGACTATCACTCCAGCAACCTCTGTTCTGTTTTGTTCTGTACCATAGTTATGGTTATTTAATTACATAATTTTTGCGTTTCAGTTTCTGTCACTTTAAATCATTCGTTTATTCAAATTAAGTTCTGTTACTATTTTAGCTTAAATAACTATCTATGGTTATTTTGTATTCCCTATACTCTTGGCATAATATTCCTCACTCTGCTATATGCTTATAACTGTTACTCTTTCAGGTGACGTGATGTAAGGGAGACCCATAATCTCACGTAGTAGAACCTGCATGAGAATTCGATGTTGAACTATTATTTTGTTTTTTTTTTTCTTTTATTTATTTTATTTTTGCTCCCTTTTGTTTTTACTCAGGGCCAGTTACTGAATAATAAAATAATAAAAGCCCTATAGATGTATTTTCTCTTATTAAAACAGTAAAATGAAATAAATTTTCTGTTTAACTATTTTTATTCCCATTTGCCTTCGCCTACACCGTTTAATTTGCCACAATTAGAATAAAGTAGTGAGTTACAATTCCAGCCCTAAAGCTCTGGGCTTAGGTTGTAACAAATGTGGTATCAGAGCAATGGTTTATCCAAAAAAAAAATGTTATTTTAATTTGATCAGAAATATCGAAAAATATAAATAGAACTATACAGTTAGATACATATAATAAAATAAAATGTTTACATAATAAAAAAAAAAATATTTACCTGCCACGTTAGTCCTTTTATGTAAAATCTCACGTTTATTCTGGTGATGTAGGAATGTCCAAGATTAACCTTGATGAAGCATTTTGGGATGAGCTTGGGGCCATTAATTTGGATGAGATTTTAGCAGAGCACCCTGCCCCTGCCTCACCTAAAGAATGGGGAGATTCAGAGGATATAATTAGAGGATTGCATCCAAGCCTTGCCCAATTGATGGGTCGGCCAATCTATATACAGACTGATCTTACTGATGTCCCACATTTACTATGGAGGCAGAGCCGTGCCTATACGCGGACGCTTTCTTGGACCCACTCGTGTCCTCGGCGTTGCCCCGGGACATGACTGCCCGCACTACATCATAGGCCCTTTACCCCCAAATTTTGTGGCAAGAAGGGGAAAGGTGTACCCCGAGGACTACATTTTTACCACAGTCCCTAACCCGCTAGAGATTATTAATATTCAAAATGTTGACTTTAATAATGACTTGTCATATATTGAGACACCCGGCTAGATTGTCGATCGAGTATTTTTGGGATACATACAGTCCGTCCCTATTTTCACAGTCTAGACAGCATGGATGTGTTTTAGTGTAGTCCAATTAGGATGGGAATTTGAGCTTTTTATGCAACACTACTTCCCGTGGTTGTTTGGCCTGTTTGACCCACCACTCTAGATTTGGTAGAAGAAAACCCTTTTTGTATGCTGACCATGATGTGTTCTAATCCTTTTTTGTTGTTTTTTTTGTTGTACCATAGGGATGAGACACTAACATATTCTGACTTTTGAAACAAAGATGTAATATTAATTGTAAAAATAGTAATGTTGGTATTTTATATATATATATATATATATATATATGCGCTATATATGCTTATATATAGGCTGTGTTATGAATGTAATGCCTCGTTTATTACTTTGTAGAATGGCCAATAATGGTAACGGAAGCGAGTCATCAGTTAGTGGCACTAAATCGATGGAAAGAATCATAGAAAGAGCGGTTACTAGCTTTTTGCAAGTCTTGCAGACTAACATCAACAATGGGATGCCGGAACGGCGAGAAGAGCCGGTTACCATAAAACAGTTCCAGGATCTGAAACCCACCACATTTACCGGCAGTCCAGACCCAATGGTAGCGGACGCTTGGGTTAAAGACATGGAAAAGATTTTTCGCGCCCTACCCTACACCGAAAGACAGAAGGTAACTTTTGCCACTGTTACTTTCAAAGATAATGCACAGGAATGGTGGTTTCTCACTCTGGAGAAAGAAGAAATTGCGACTTGGGCAAGATTCTTGGAAGTATTTTACGAAAAATACTTCCCAGATTCATTGCGAGAACAAAAGGCATCAGAATTCATACATTTAAAGCAAGGAACCATGACGGTGGCCAAATACGATAGTAAGTTCACACAACTCGCTTGGTTTGCGATATACGTCATCCCCTCCGAAACTCGAAAAGAAAGAAAATTCAAAGCAGAATTGGATGCTGAAATTAAAGATAAGCTCGAGGTCTTGAATCTGCCAACCTATGCAGAAGTGGTAGACTGGGCGTACATTGCAGAAAAAGGGGATTAAAGCCTCGCGTTCCGGGGAACCAAGCCAAAAGAAGCAATTATGGAAAAGAGATAATAGAAGACCTGGTGTTCCGCCTCCCAAAAAGGTGAACACAGGCACAACCAGTTTAGGAAATCAAGGTCCTACCAATCCCCGAGGTGGCATTATTCCAATTTGTCCTACTTGTGGGAAGGGACAATTCCATCGAGACACGGAGCATGCTTTAAATGCAGTCAAGTTGGTCACTTGCTGAGGGATTGTCCAAAGCTGACCAATTCTATAGCTAGCCCTTCTGGCCTAGTTAGAAAACCCACAGGACTTGGAGGAGAGAGGAAGGACCAAAAACGCCAAGGAAGGGCTTTTGCCTTGGTACTTGGAAAATCAGAAGTTATCAAAACTGTTGTGTCAGGTACATTTTTTGTTTGTGGTCATTTAGCTCATGTCCTCATTGACTCTGAATCAACTCATTCTTTTGTTGCACCACACTTTGTTGCCAAGCTAGCATCAATACCCGAATCCTTAGGATATATATTGTCTGTGTCTTTTTCTTTTGGTAATTCCGCCCTTAGTGTTGATGTATACAAATCTTGTGCTATATCCCTAAAAGGCAAAACCTTATACGAAGACTTGATTCCCCTCCGCATGGGAAACTTTGATGTGATCTTAGGTATGGATTGGCTGGCCGCCAACCACGCCTCTATTGATTGTAAAGCCAAAAAGGTCTCCCTCAGATTACCAAACTAACCTGAGCTTGTCTTTGATGGGATTGGAGTTTTCAATCCTCCTTGTATTATATCTTCCATGACAGCCTAGCGACTTCTAAGAAAAGGTTGTTGTAGTTATATCTCTTATGTGATCGATACACAAAAAGAGGGCCCCACCGTTGATGCAATCCCCGTGGTTCAAGAATTCCCAGATGTCTTTCTTGAAGATTTACCTGGTATCCTGGTTGATCGGGAAATCGAATTCACCATTGAAACCCAACCTGGCACACAACCAATATCAAAAGCTCATTATCGCATGTCGATGACAGTATTGAAAGAGCTGAAGACTTAACTCCAGGAACTCCAAGACAAAGGTTTCATTTGACCTAGTACCTCACCCTAGGGAGCTCCAGTACTGTTCGTGAAGAAAAATGATGGCACGATGAGATTATGCATCGATTACAAGGAGCTGAACAAGGTCACCATCAAGAATTGGTACCCTCTGCCACGAATCGATGACTTGTTCGATCAACTTCAAAGCGCCCAAGTATTCTCAAAAATCGACTTGCGATCGGGCTATCACCAACTAAAAGTCAAAACAGAAAGCATCGAAAACATTGCCTTCAGAACCCGTTACGAGCACTACAAGTTTCTTGTCATGCCATTTGGCATCACAAATGCCCCAGCAGCCTTCATGGACCTCATGAACCAAGTGTTCAAACCCTATCTTGATGAGTTCGTCATCGTCTTCATTGACGACATCCTCATATACTCCAAGTCACCGGAAGACCATGAACAGCACTTGCAAACGGTTCTATAAACACTACGTGATCACAAACTTTATGTCAAGTTGAAGAAATGCGAATTCTGGATCACTAGTGTACACTTTCTCGGTCACGTCATTAACAAAGATGGCATCTCGATTGACCCCCAAAAAGTTGCAGCAATCGTAGATTGGCCAAAACCTACTAATGTGTCAGAAATTCGAAGTTTCTTCGGTCTAGCTGGCTATTATCGACGCTTCATGCAAGATTTCTCAAAGATAGCATTACCTTTGACCCAGCTAACTCAGAAGAACACACCCTTTGAATGGACTGACAAACAGGAGCGTTGCTTTCAAGAATTAAAAAGTCGACTTGTGTCAGCCCCTATACTAGCACTCCCTACAGGAGCAGATGGGTTCGTAATTTATAGTAATGCCTCATACAATGGTTTGGGTTGCGTTTTTATGCAAAATGGAAAAGTCATTGCTTATGCCTCACGCCAACTAAAGACTTACGAGAAGAACTACCCAACTCATAATCTGGAATTGGCTACGGCGATCTTTGCCCTCAAAATCTGGTATCATTATCTCTATGATGCAACCTGCGAGATTTACACTGATCACAAAAGTCTTAAATATCTGTTTACACAGAAAGAATTGAATATGAGGCAACGGCGGTGGCTAGAATTTATGAAAGACTATGATGTAAAGATGTATCACCATCCAGGCAAAGCTAACGTGGTGGCAGACACACTAAGCCGCAAAACGACCAGAAGTTTGGCATGTACTCTCGTTTCGCGCAAGATCAATGGACTGCTCGCCAACATAATCGTGGAATCTACATTGATTGAAGAAATTAAAGCGCGCCAATGAGGAGATAAACTTTTGAAGAAAAAGTACGATGAGCAAAAGAGTACGCCTTATCCTAGTTTCACTATAAGCAATGGGATACTAAATTTCGGAATCGAATTTGTGTACCTGACGTTCTGGAACTCAAGAAGAAGATATTGGTGGAAGCTCATAGCTCGAGGTTTGCAGTCCACCTCGGCAACACAAAAATGTACTATGATTTGAAAGAACATTACTGGTGGACAGGAATGAAAAGAGACGTAGCAAGCCATGTCTCCAAATGTCTGCATTGTCAGTGTATTAAAGCAGAACATTAGAGACCTGCAAGAATGCTGCAACCACTCCCTATTCCTGAATGGAAATGGGAGCACATTACTATGGACTTCGTGGTCAGGCTACCACAGTCATTTTTTAAGAATGATGCAATATGGGTTTAGTAGACCGATTGACGAAGTCGGCGCATTTTCTGCCAATCAAAATCATGTATTCCCTTAATAAGTTTGCCGCCTTATACATCAAGGAAATTATTCATTTGCATGGTATCCCAGTTTCAATCGTGTTTAACCGAGAGCCCCGCTTCGTGTCTCACTTCTGGAACAAATTGCAAGAAGCTTTGGGAACCACACTAAAGTTTAGCACGGCTTATCACCCACAAATTGATGGGCAATCGAAAAAACAATCCAGACGTTGGAAGACATATTACGTATATGCGCATTGGACCTCAAAGGTAACTACGATGAGCACCTACTTTAGTGGAATTCGCCTATAACAACAACTACCAAGCATGCATTGGAATGGCACCGTACGAAGCTCTGTATAAAAGAAGATGTCGATCACCTCTGTGTTAGATGGAAGTTGGGGATAGGAAATTGTTAGGCCCCAAGATCATGCAAGTCACAGGTGAGAAAATCCAATTATTCAATAGCGAATTCGCACTGCTTAGAGCCGCCAGAAAAGTTATGCAGCTACACGGAGACGGGACTTGGAATTTCAAGTAAGGGATCATGTGTTCCTGAAGATTTCACCAACAAGAGGAGTGATCCGATTTGGAAAGCAAGGAAAGTTAAACCCACGTTACATCGGCCCATTTGAGATACTAGAAAGGATTGGTCCTGTAGCCTATCGCCTTGCACTACCACCTGAATTATCCAATGTCCACAATGTGTTTCACGTTGCAATGCTTCGACGGTATATATTGTTGATTATGAGGACCTGGAAGTTGAAGAGGATCTCTCTTATAAAGAGTAACTAGTGTAGATTCTCAATCGTCGTGATCAAGTTCTCCGAAACAACACCATACCACTGGTAAAAGTCTTATGGCGAAATCATTGTATCGAAGAAGCTACGCGGGAAACGGAAAGTCAAATATGAGCCAAATACCCACACATCTTGACAATTAAGGTACGTCAAGTGTAACGCCCTCAAAATAATACATAAAACCCCACATTTCTTGACAAGCATTGATATAAGAGAAATAAACATCTTTCTATTCATCAGAGTATTCATTACAAAAGTATTACATGTTGACAACAAAAGTAAATGCCCTATGGGCTTACAACTTTCCAAGCCAACACTTGGTTACAAAAAGAGAGTACTAACTCAAATACATATTAAGCCCTTGGCTTGAGTTTACATGTAATACATCAAAAGATAACAAAATAATCAAAATGAGTCTTCAACTCCCAGAACCTCCCAAGCTATGATCTTGGAGGTGGCATATCGCCTGGACCTGAAAATGATGTCCCATATAGGGTGAGCCACAGCCCAGTAGAGATATACTAAACCAACTATAAGCAATGACTAAAATAATAGCATGTGATAGATGGTCAACACTTATAACAAATTTATATCACATTACAGTTCCATGGCAATCATGTCCATGTTACATTTCACTTTCCTTTACTTATCAATTTATTTCATAAACGTGGCTCAGAACCTGGCCAAATAATTTAAAAGAGATTACATCTCAGATTTTATCTGTTTCATACTTTGCAATTCCTATGAGATCACAACTCATATTAAAACACTTCCAATACTTCACGTAATACACATATTTGCTGTATTAACACTTCCATTTAGTACACATATTTGCTGTACAAACATTTCATAAAGATACACATATTTGCTGTATCTATGGAGTCCATCCCCTATCTTCTCCCAAACTGGTTTGAGAGTCCATCCCCTATCTTCCCTCAAACCGTGGAGTACATCCCCTATCTCCTCCCACACAACACACATATTCCAAGTATATAAGCAATTATCATACACAAGGATTAATCAATACACATATTTGATGTATTATTCCAACTGTCATATTCAATGACATATTCAATATGATTAGTTTCGGTTTTCCTTAGTCAACATGCAGTGTCTACAACAATCAAGACTATCCTCCACCGATAGCCCAAAGCAGATATTTCTAAACAGAACATAAATGCATAAACAGATATTATATCAACATTTTCCATAGGTGAGTGATTAATTTATTCGACTACACCATTCAATCCCATACTTTCCCAATTTCATTATACAAATTAATTATTCAATACAATTAGGGCATTTTCCCCCTTCTTCCAACAATAGCCCTAAGGCTCACTTTTCACCCATAACTCATAAACAACCTCCATTTCAAGTCTATAACACAAATATGACTTCAAACATGGAAAACCCCTCTTTTAGAAATTACACAACAAACCCTAACTTTTCCAAAATTACCCAATAACCCCAACGCATCAAAATGCCAAAATTTAAAGACAAAGCTCATAAGATGGAGTAGGGTATCCCTACCTCGAAATGGAGAGCTCAAAGGAGAAGATGGCCAAAATCCAAAGTGCTCCAAATCCACTATTTTTCAAATTAAAAGGAAGCCCAACTCACCATCTATCTTTCTTACAAAGGACTTAGGGTAGGAACACACTAATAGGAGATGAAACACTAGAGAGAAGGTGTGTAGAGAGAGAGGGAGCTCGGATCTAAGGTTTACAAAACAAAAGAGATGAAAAAGTGAAGAGTAATCCCGCTGCTGCCTACTGATATAACACAGGCTCGCTCGAGCGAAGGATTTGTCGCTCGAGCAACCAGACACAAAGAACCCTCCCTCGAGCGAAGAAAGTCTCGCTCGAGCCAACAATTCGAAGCTTCAGGTTGCAACCAGAAGCACGCTCGAGCGACAGAATGCTCGCTCGAGCGAAGAAACTCAAAACATACACCTCGCTCGCTCGAGCCAAGAAATGCAACTCTCAGGTCCAGAACCAGACGCAGACAAGCTCGAGCGAAGGACTTCTCGCTCGAGCCACCAGACACAAAACTCAACTCTCGCTCGAGCGAACAAACCCTGGCTCGAGCGAAGGATCTAAAACAAGGAGCTCGCTCGAGCGACAAAGTTCTCGCTCGAGCGAAGACACCAAAATCTGGGCAGCAACCATTTGCTCCCAATCACACCCAACCTGTAACAAACTTACCCAACACATCCTATAACTCATAAATAAGGAATTAAAGGATAACAACAAGATATAACAACAGCCAATACGACGGAACATAAGTCCGGAACACTGTACATAAAGGGGTAAAACCCGGGATCGCTATAACCTCCCCCCCCCTTAAAGAATTTTGTCCCCGAAATTAGTCACAAGTTTTCAAAAACAAGTTTTCCTCAATTTCCAACAATATTACATTTCAATATTCAATAACTTGACCCATTACTGGTCATTCCATCTCTTACCAAGAGGCATTTCACAATATATTTTACAACATGCATTTCCTTAACATATTTAACATACACAATGTTAAAATAAACTTCCAATCTCAAGACATGATTCATAATACTTCCACAATATTTCCATAAACCAAACATATACAATGTTTTACAACTCAAGACATATACAATGCTCTCAAGGTTTATCAATACAACAAGATATACAACATATGCTTAAACATCCGCAAATAGATCCGGATATTTCTCTCGGACCTCCAACTCACGTTCCCAAGTGGCTTCCTCCACTCCGTGATGTTTCCACAAAACTTTGACCAAAGGAATGGTCTTGCCTCACAAGACTTGATCCCGCCTATCCAAGACCCGTACCGGTCTCTCCTCATACGAGGCATCCTCGTCAACCTCTAAGTCGGTCCAATCCAATACATGCAATGGGTCCGGCTCATACTTCCGGAGCATACTAACATGAAACATGTCATGAACTCCGGATAACTGTGGTGGCAAAGCCAAACGATAGGCAACCTCGCCAATCCTCTCAAGGATTTCGAAAAGTGCTAATAAATCGAGGGGATAACTTGTCTCTCTTACCAAATCTCATCAAACCCCGCTTAGGCGATATTTTCAGAAACACGTGGTCACCCACCTCAAACGCCAAAGGCCTCCTCCTACGGTCGACATAACATTTTTGACGACTCTGGGCTGTAACAAGCCTCCTACGGATAAGCTCAACTTTCTCCATCGCTTCCCTCACTAACTCCAGGCCCAACAAAGGTGCATCACCCACCTCGGCCCAACAAACTAGAGACCTACAAGGTCAGCCATACAAGGCCTCAAACGGTGCCATACCGATACTCGACTGAAAACTGTTGTTGTAGGCAAACTCCACCAAGGGCAAGTGCCTCTCCCACGACCCACTAAAGTCAAGGACACAACCCCAAAGCATATCCTCAAGGATCTGAATAGTACGCTCGGACTGCCCGTCAGTCTGAGGATGATAAGCCATGCTAAAGGTCAACCTAGTACCTAAGGCACTCTGCAAACTCTGCCATAACCAAGCAGTAAAGCGTGGATCTCTATCTGAGACGATCGACACTGGGACCCCATGCAACCTCACTATGTCCCGAATATACAAGTCGGCAAGATGATCCACCGAATCTCTCACGCGCACAGGGATAAAGTGCGCCGACTTAGTCAACCGGTCTACAACCACCCAAATAGGATCACTACCTCGCTGAGTCCTCGGAAGACCTACAACGAAGTCCATAGTGACATGCTCCCACTTCCACTCGGCAATAGGCAAGGGTTGTAACAAACCCGCTAGCCTCTGATGCTCGGCCTTCACTTGCTGACAAGTAAGGCACTTAGACACAAACACCGCAACATCCTTCTTCATGCCCCGCCACCAAAATTGGCGACCCAAATCCCGATACATTTTAGTGCCTCCCGGATGCACCACAAGGCGTGAATGGTGAAACTCTCGGAGTACCTCCTCTCGGTAAGACTCCGGCACAAACAATCGGTCTCGGTATCTCACACTCTGGTCGGGATACACAGACAAACCCTTCTCAATTTTTCCACTGGAGATCTTCTCTCAGAGGGATTCTACCTCAAGGTCACCTCTCTGTGCCTCTAACACTCGAGTCACAAGTGTAGGCTGCGCAACAATAGAAAATAAGGCCGCAGCCTCAATGGATTCGCCCAGAAGCAAATCAAACTCGCCAAGTGCACCCAACATCTCCTACTCCCGGATGGCTATACAAGCTACATCACTAATGGATTTTCTGCTAAGGGCATCGGCCACAACATTGGCCTTTCCCGGATGATAATGCAACTCGAAGTCGTAATCCTCAATAAACTCCATCCACCTCCTCTGCCTCAAGTTCAAGTCTTTCTGTGTAAACAGATATTTCAGACTCTTATGATCTGAGAATACCTCGAACCTCTCACCATAAAGGTAGTGCCTCCAAATATTCAAGGCAAAAATTACAGCTGCTAGATCTAGGTCATGTGTAGGGTAATTCTTCTCGTGTATTTTCAATTGCCGCGAGCCATAAGCTACCATTTTCCCCTCTTGCATCAACATACAACCCAAACCCTCTCGTGAGGCATCGCAATAAATAGCATAACCCAAACCTCTCTCCGGAATAATCAACACTGGAGCGGTGGTCAATCTAACTTTCAATTCCTGGAACGACTTTTTACAAGTCTCACTCCATACAAATTTGACCCATTTCCATGTCAATCTAGTCAACGGTAAAGCTAGCCTGGAGAAATCCTTCACAAACCGGCGGTAATACCCAGCTAATCCCAGAAAACTGCGGATCTCAAAAACACTCTTAGGCTGTACCCAATCTTGCACTGCCTCAATTTTGGATGTATCAACAGACACCCCTTCCCCGGAGACTACATGGCCCAAGAACTTGACCTCTCCTAGCCAGAACTCACACTTCCCAAATTTGGCATACAGCCTATGGGCTCTAAGCAACTCAAGCACCACTCTCAAGTGTTCCTCATGCTCCTCCTCAGAAGGCGAATAAATCAGGATGTCGTCCACGAAAACGACCACAAAACGATCTCAGAATTCCCAGAATATCCGGTTCATCAAGTCCATAAAGACTGCCGGTGCATTGGTGAGCCCAAAAGGCATCACCAGAAACTCATAGTGGCCATACCGCGTACGGAATGCCGTCTTAGGAATATCCTCCTCCCTGACCCTCAACTGGTGGTACCCCGATCTCAAGTCTATCTTAGAGAAACAACGGGAACCCTTCAACTGGTCAAAAAAATCATCAATACGAGGCATAGGGTACTTATTCTTGACCGTAGCCCGATTCAATTTCCGGTAATCGATACAAAGTCTCAAGGCACCATCTTTCTTTTTGGCAAAGAGGGCCGATGCTCCCCACGGCGAAACACTAGGGCGAATGAAGCCCTTATCCAACAACTCCTGGAGCTGGACCTTCAACTTAATCAACTCAACTGGGGCAAAACGATAAGGTGCCATAAAAATCGGCGCCGTACCGGGCACTAGATCAATAGAGAACTCAATCTCTCGATGAGGTGGTAAACTAACAAGGTCCTTGGGAAAAACATCCGAATACTCACAAACCACCCTCGGCAATACAGTCTGGGTCTCATCACACTTACTACTCATAAAGCTAGCAAGAAGACCACTAAGCTCACTCCGCCCTCGCGGATCATACACCGGTGGCAAAACACTACCAACCAGATCCCCTAAGAAATGGAAACAATCCCCGCTCATGGTACATACTGTGACCCTCTGGCGGTAACAATCGATAATAGCCCAGTATGACGATAGCCAGTCCATACCCAAGATAACATCAAAACCCGACATAGGCATAACTACAAAAGGAAACGGAAGCCGGCAGTCGACGACCTCTATATCACAGCCCCGACACCCCTGTTTCAAAATCAATTCGCCCCCAACAAGTGATACAACACATATAGGAGATGCTAACTGTGCCAACTCCAGCCCCAAAACAAATGCAAATGCAGCAGATATAAAAGAATGGGATGCACCTGTATCAATCAACACATTGGCAACCGAGTTGCAAAACAAGAAGGTACCTCTCACAACAGATGGAGTAGGTACAAGATCCTGCGCGGTAACAGCATACACACGCCCAGAAGGTCTCTGATCAACCTGCTCACCCCTAGGAGTAAAAGACTGCTGCACAGACTAGGATGACGAAGCTCCCTGATTAGCCCTCGAGGCCTGAACTGACTGTGCTGGCTGAAAACTCTGCGTCTGCCTAGAACCAGACGCACTCGATGTGGCACTCAACTGCGGGCAAAACCTCTTCAGGTGCCCCGGCTGACCACACTGATAACAAGACAGTGGCTGACCTCTGCCCTGACTCTGGCTTTGAGGTCGAGCTGAAGATGAAGCATCTCTCTGACCTCCTCCTCTCTGCGGGCAAACTGGAGACTTGTGACCCAGTTGGCCACATTTGTAACAAGTCACGTCTCCCTGACTGCCTCTCCCAGAACCTGCACTCGGCACTGGAAAGGTAGATCTAGCAAAACCACCCTGAGACTGCTGAGGGTTAGAACCCCTCTGTCTCCTGCCATCACCCTGGCCATCCTGACTCCTCTTGGAGCCCCTCAATCTCTCCTCCTCCTCATGCATCATAATCTCCATATGGGCTACAGCATCCACAAGATGCCTATACTCTCGGGTCATAGACCCTCTAATCCTCATCTTGAGTTCGTGCCTCAACTTATTCTCAAATTCCAGACAACGGCGTTCCTCAGACGCCACAAGCTCAGGTGCAAACCTAGATAAACTAGTAAATGCGGCCTCAAACTCGGCCACTGATGAACTCAGCTGCTTAAGCTGGCAGAACTGATCTCTCAACTTCTCCCTGACTGCGGGAGACAGAAACTTCTCCTAGAAAGCATCTACAAAGGCCTCCCAAGTGCCACCAATATGGCCCCTCATGAACTTCCACCACTGACCCGCATCTCCTTTTAACTGGAAAGATGCCAAGGTCACCTTCAAAGCCCCGTCTTCGATGCCAAGCATCTCAAACGTCTTAGTCATCCGCTCCAGCCACTCATCAGCCTTAAGTGGCTCTTTCGGATCCCCCAAAAACTCATCCGGATTTGACCGGAAGAACTCCCTCTTCAAAAAAAAAGGCCCTGCATCAACAACCTGGGCCTGGACTTAATTCTCAGCTCTGAGAATGTCCATGGATGCCCTCAAAGCTCCTACAATCTCACGGGCTAAGGCGCCCATGGCCTGCTGACCTACTGGCTCGGCCACATTGGCCTGGCCAACACCTTCTTGCTGCGCCGGAATGTCATCCGGTATAGACACCTCTTGCCTCCTAGGCCTACCTCGCCTACCACCACGTCCTCATCCTGACATCCTAATAAAGGTAATGAAGAACATTAACACATTCACAAATGTGCCGAAGCTATAACACTCGCGTCCTAGTGCAATGGACAACAGTAATTCACTCCACGTAAGCACATAATCATATAAGCACTTACGAATTTCATTTCCAGATAGTGATAGTCCCGAGACGTTGCTAGAGTTCCGGTGAGAAACAGCATTGATCAAGTGCTTTTCCAACAAGACTCATAGAAACCCAAGGATCCAATCAACATCCTAGAAACTAAATCTCATACCCAAATAGTCACATAAAACATGTTGTCAAATAAACACATAATGTCATACATAAGTCTCTAACAAGCGAGACAAACCCATTGTGGTACTAACCACTTACCGCGTACCCAAAGTATTCGAACCAGGTACGCTCTAATACCAAGTTGTAACGCCCTCAAAATAATACATAAAACCCCACATTTCTCGACAAGCATTAATATAAGAGAAATAAACATCTTTCTATTCATCAGAGTATTCATTACAAAAGTATTACATGTTGACAACAAAAGTAAATGCCTATGGGCTTACAACTTTCCAAGCCAACACTTGGTTACAAAAAGAGAGTACTAACTCAAATACATATTAAGCCCTTGGCTTGAGTTTACATGTAATACATCAAAAGATAACAAAATAATCAAAATGAGTCTTCAACTCCCAGAACCTCCCAAGCTATGATCTTGGAGGTGGCATATCGCCTAGACCTGAAAATGATATCCCATATAGGGTGAGCCACAACCCAGTAGAGATATACTAAACCAACTATAAGCAATGACTAAAATAATAGCATGTGATAGATGGTCAACACTTATAACAAATTTATATCACATTACAGTTCCATGGCAATCATGTCCATGTTACATTTCACTTTCCTTTACTTATCAATTTATTTCATAAACGTGGCTCAGAACCTGACCAAATAATTTAAAAGAGATTACATCTCAGATTTTATCTGTTTCATACTTTGCAATTCCTATGAGATCACAACTCATATTAAAACACTTCCAATACTTCACGTAATACACATATTTGCTGTATTAACACTTCCATTTAGTACACATATTTGCTGTACAAACATTTCATAAAGATACACATATTTGCTGTATCTATGGAGTCCATCCCCTATCTTCTCCCAAACTAGATTGAGAGTCCATCCCCTATCTTCCCTCAAACCATGGAATACATCCCCTATCTCCTCCCACACAATACACATATTCCAAGTATATAAGCAATTATCATACACAAGGATTAATCAATACACATATTTGATGTATTATTCCAACTGTCATATTCAATGACATATTCAATATGATTAGTTTCGATTTTCCTTAGTCAACATGCAGTGTCTACAACAATCAAGACTATCCTCCACCGATAGCCCAAAGCAGATATTTCTAAACAGAACATAAATGCATAAACAGATATTATATCAACATTTTCCATAGGTGAGTGATTAATTTATTTGACTACACCATTCAATCCCATACTTTCCCAATTTCATTATACAAATTAATTATTCAATACAATTATGGCATTTTCCCCCTTTTTCCAACAATAGCCCTAAGGCTCACTTTTCACCCATAACCCATAAACAACCTCCATTTCAAGTCTATAACATAAATATAACTCAAACATAGAAAACCCCTCTTTTAGAAATTACACAACAAACCCTAACTTTTCTAAAATTACCCAATAACCCCAACGCATCAAAATGCCAAAATTTAAAGACAAAGCTCATAAGATGGAGTAGGATATCCCTACTTCGAAATGGAGAGCTCAAAGGAGAAGATGGCCAAAATCCAAAGTGCTCCAAATCCACTATTTTTCAAATTAAAAGGAAGCCCAACTCACCCTCTACCTTTCTTACAAAGGACTTAGGGTAGGAACACACTAATAGGAGATGAAACCCTAGAGAGAAGGTGTGTAGAGAGAGAGGGAGCTCGGATCTAGGGTTTACAAAACAAAAGAGATGAAAAAGTGAAGTGTAATCCCGCTGCTGCCTGCTGATATAACACAGGCTCGCTCGAGCGACCAGACACAAAGAACCCTCGCTCGAGCGAAAAAAGTCTCGCTCGAGCCAACAATTCGAAGCTTCAGGTTTGCAACCAGAAGCACGCTCGAGCGACAGAATGCTCGCTCGAGCGAAGAAACTCAAAACATACACCTCGCTCGCTCGAGCCAAGAAATGCAACTCTCAGGTCCAGAACCAGACGCAGACGCAAGCTCGAGCGAAGGACTTCTCGCTCGAGCCACCAGACACAAAACTCAACTCTCGTTTGAGCGAACAAACCCTGGCTCGAGTGAAGGATCTAAAACAAGGAGCTCGCTCGAGTGACAAAGTTCTCGCTCGAGCGAAGACACCAAAATCTGGGCAGCAACCATTTGCTCCCAATTACACCCAACCTGTAACAAACCTGCCCAACACATCCTATAACTCATAAATAAGGAATTAAAGGATAACAACAAGATATAACAACAGCCAATATGACGAAACATAAGTCCGGAACACTGTACATAAAAGGGGTAAAACCCGGGATCGCTATATCAAGTTTGGAGACAAACTTCTATTTAAGAGGGGAAAAATGTAACATCCTAAACGTTTAATTAAATACCACATAAATATTTATAATTATATATAATTGTGGGTGTATTTGATAATATATTATTAAAACAATAAATAAATAAATACTAATAATAATAGTGGGTGTGATAGTAAAATAAATAATTAATTTTCTGTTAGTATACGATAAAGTATAATTTAATTAGGGATTAATTTGTTTATATAGTTATATTAGAAAACTGGGCCAAAGTGTAATTATCACAAATATTCATTAAGATAAGTGTAAATCTATGGTGATTTATGATCAAATCTGGGAAGGGATTTGAGATGTGCCACATGTTGGCCTGAGGGTGCTTTTACCTCCCTATAAATATGGAGGGAGTTGATCAAGATCTGTGGAAAGAAAAGGAAAAAAAAAAAAGAGAGAGAGAGAAGAGAGAGAGAGAGAGAGGCACGCAAGATACTGGAAGTAGGAACTTATAGTAGGAAGGTTGTGATAGTGGAGTAAAGCTAAGGGTCAATATTAAGGTGAGTTATATTATACATTGAATCACCATAATATATTTTACGTATATTTTGACTTATCATAATTTATTTTATACAAGTTATATTTTATGAGTTATATTAATACAAGTTATACTTTACAAGTTATATTAATATTTCAATTACGTGGATTAATTTCTGAACTCTATTTGTTTAAAATGAAACCCATGGATATGTTTGTTTAAATTTTAAAGAATATTTAACTATAACCTTATAAACAATTATGTTTTGTAAGTACCACCACGGGAGTCCCATGCCTTGGAGGATTTAAATAACCATTGGCCTCTGTTTGGCCACTTTGTGGTCCTCTATTTGTCATGGATCCATTGACCTCTGTTCCTGACTGTCACTCCAATGACCTCTATTCTGTTCTGTTCTGTTCTGTACCGTGGTTATGGTTATTTAATTACATAATTTCTGCATTTCAGTTTCTGTCACTTTAAATCATTCATTTATTCAAATTAAGTTCTGTTACTATTTTAGCTTAAATAACTATTCATGGTTATTTTGTATTCCCTATACTTTTGGCATAATATTCCTCACTCTGCTGTGTGCTTATAGCTGTTACCCTTTTAGGTGACGTGATGTAAGGGAGACCCATAACATCACGTAGTGGAACCTGCACGAGAATTCGATGTTGAACCATTATTTTTTTTTCTTTTATTTATTTTATTTTTGATCTCTTTTGTTTTTACTCAGGGCCGGTCATTGAATAATAAAATAATAAAATCCCTATAGATGTATTTTCTCTTATTAAAACAATAAAATGAAATAAATTTTCTGTTTAATTACTTTTATTTCCATTTGCCTCCGCCTGCATCGTTTAATTTGCCACAATTAGAATAAAGTAGTGAGTTACAATTCTAGCCCTAAAGCCCTAGGCTTGGGTTGTGACATGGAAACCCTCATGAGACTTTACTCGTCCACTTGGAGTAACTTTGTGGTTTAAAGGCTTGTTGCATATGCTAAATGCAACCGTTCTTCCCACGAAAGAGGAAACATCTAGATTTTGTTTAATTATATGTTATTTTATTTTATTTTATTTTATTTTCTTCTTTATTCCTTGCTTGAGGACTAGCAAATTGTAAGTTGGAGGATGTGATTAAAGCCGAATTGTGTAACACTGAGGCTATTAATTAGGATCTCTTAACTTTACTTGCCTGTCAAACTATATATTTTATACATGTTTAATGTCAATCAGGTTGTATATAGTGGGAACATAAAATGAGCGAAAATACAGAATTTTGGAGAGAGAAGTTCTTCCTGCATGTGCGGAAGGCCATTCCTGCACTTGCGGCCTTTATCTCGCAGCCAAACAAGGCCTAATCTTCTCGCACGTGCGGTGACCACTCCCACACGTACAGTCGTACCTCGGATGTCGTGCCGCCGTATAAACCTATTTGAAAGACAGCAAAGGATAAAAATCAGAGAATAGGCTGGAATAGGGTTCGAAAATTATTCTAAGGAAAGGAAGGCTAGGGTTTTGAAAAGATGATTTTCCTAAAACTTCAAAGGTAACTTTCATAGGGGCTTCTTCCTCTTCCACTTCCTCCACCTCTTGCCACTCTTCCATGAGTGGTTAGGCTCTTCTTTTCTAGGGTTTTGATGAAACCCTAGCTATGTAATTAGGTTTTCTTTTTGATTTTTTTGATTATGTAAATGTTTGAACAATTATATGGTGTTTTAGAAGCTTCATAGATATTTTTTTCACTATTTCTTCGAGTATTCGACTTTTTGTGATTATTGAATGCTTTTCATACAATGATTTTCTTTTCTTTTATATTCAAGGTATGAGACGAGCCATACTACGAGGGACGAGTCGTATTGCTACCCTAGTTTAGAGCAAACGATTTGTACTGCTTGAAATGGTTCGTGCCCGTACATTAAAAGTGATGATTTTCTTGATAAATGCTTCCAACTTGTAGTTGCGAAGTATTATTCCGTTCGAACCGTAGCATAATTAATTTCAAATTGAAACCTTATTTACGTAACTAGTGGTGAACTCATGCCCTAGGTTTTTCCCCAAATCAATAAATTCATCTTTATTTATAATTGTTAGTTTATTCGCTTGTTTAATTTAATTATTATTAGGCTATGAACAATCAATCTTTTTATCAAAATTAATTTAGGAATTTAACAATTAAATTAGTTTAATTTCCCATTTGTTCTTGTGGATCGATACCTAGACTTACCATTATTCTAACGAATTTGGTATAGTTTAGTGTTTAATGTTGGTGTGTGAAACGATCCATCAACGGGCCAATGAACCAATACCCCTAGGATTAACAATCCGTAAAATTAGTGTAAGATTGAGTATCCAATTGAATTAGTGAGATACATAATTCTCTCTTGTCCACGTTTTATATAATTCGAATTATATGTATATTTTGCGTTATTAGTTGTAGGATTAAAAAATTCATCAATTTTGTTGAATAGAATGACAATTGAAATCTAATCCAAATAATAAAATTTGAAACCAAATAATGGAATGTAAGTCCCATAAATTTTAATCTCAATCTTATACTATAATCCGTCCAATCAAACAATCCCTATGTGTATCTGATAACCATAAACCACATGATTTTATTATTTTTATCTTTAAAATAATGGATGACAAACTTGATTTTGAAAATAATTCGTTTATTATTTTTTTGAATATTAAAATGATAAAACAAGTGACTATGATTGTGATCATATATATTTTGACATTTTCAATTATAAAAATTATACAAATGTCTCTCTTTTAAAGGTGAAAAAAGGAGTAAAAGTGATACATTTTTATAACTGATAAGATAAAAATGCAAAGATTTATAAATGAATGAAATAAGATAATATTTACTAATAATTAAAAGATGTTAGTGTAATGAGTAATGCTAGAGATTCTGAAAATTTTATCAAAAATTTTACTAAATGTCTCACATGGATGTGGGACCTACATGGAATCCACATTGTGCGAATTCCATACCCATGTAAGACATTCGGTAAAACTTTTAATAGAGCTTTTAGAGTTTCTATCATTTTTGTAGTATAATTAACCGTTCATTATAAAAATAAAAATAAAAAAGAAAAAATAAAAAGAGCATTTCTCATTATTTTTCTATCCGTTGATATAATTACAACATTCATACAAACTTCCATATGAAGTTTTCATAATGCATTTTGTAATCATGGTTCTAATTTCCAATCATTAATTCACACAATTTGTATAATACCACAAGTTAGGTAGTTGAACTAAATGGTCCATGTTTCAAGAAACCCAACTTATAACTGTTAGAAAAACTTCCATGGAAAAAAAGTTTTTTGTGTGCTTTTCAAAAGCAGCTTCCTCAAATTATGCTATAATTAAAGGGCATCCCTAAAGTAACAAAGCCTAATCATTATCCTATCCTTGAACATAGTGGGAGGCTCATCAATCGACTGTTAATAAAAATTAATGCACTATAGAGATAATTGGCCCCACTTTTTTTTTTTGGGGGGGGGGGGGGAGGGGGTATTTGAAGAATATAAGAGCATCTTCAATGGTTCATCAAATTTTCATCAAATCTGAGTAAAAAAATGATTTTTTTCTCAATCTGATACCGAGTGCTCCAATGGTTCATTTTCATCAAATTTTCATCAAATCTGCGTCGGGATAACCAGTTGGTCGACCGGTGAAGCCAAAATTTTTTTTTTTTTTCTGAATTGTTTGAACCTTTTTTTTTGAACTGTCTGAACTTTTTTCGGGACAACCGGTTGGTCGACCGGCCGGTCAACCGGCTAGTCGACCGGTTGGTCTCCCCCAACGGTCACAAACGGTGATTTGCTGAAATCTTTATTCTGTCCTCAGTTTGATGATTTGTTTGATGAATTCTCGATTTGATACCAATTTGGTAAAACCGTTGGAGCATGAAAAAGTGCTTTTTTCACCAAATTTTAAATTTGATAACAAGTTTGGTGAAACTTTGGAGATGGTCTAAGTGATTGTATTTGGATTTTCATCATATTCATTTATTTTTAAAGAAAGTACTATACATAAATAAATTTTTTATTAATTGTTTTATCACTAAACAATGATTTATTAATGCAAGTTCCACTACATATATGGAACAGTAAAAAGAAAATTTATTTATGTATATCATTACTCATTTTTAATAGATAATCCTTCAACTTGAGTAGAACAAGTTAATGAAAGTAGTCAAAATTCGAGTGCAAAGAAACCAAGCCAAGTGGAGTAGTGCAGCATTTAAGCTCGGTTTGTTTATTAATTGTGCTTGAATTTAAGTTCAAACTCAACTCATTAAATATTAATCAAGATTGAACATTGCTTAAAGTTTGAATTAGAAGTGAAATTTATATTATTATCTACATTATAAATATTATTATATCATATATAATACACTTACATTATTAAATACATACACAATATAGTTATATATATATATATATATATATTTGTATATATAATAATTAACTGAATTTATTTTAATTCAAGCTCAGCTTGTTTATTTGCATTGAAATTGTTAGCTACCGTCATGGGATCAATAACTTTAAACTCAAAATGGCTTATAGGCAATGGAGATTCTGCATTCTTTTGGTTTGTTAATTGTCCTTTAATTGAATTCGCTTTAGAATCTCCTAAATACTCCTAATTTATTGACTCAAATAGTAAATGGAATTCCTCATCTTCTTCCTCAAACTATTCTTAATTCTAATGCTTAATTACAAACCCTCTTGTTAAGCAAGAAAGAAACAGCTCTTTCAAAGGTAGAGTCACCATAGACTCTATTTATTATCATGGTAAATTAATGTATGAAGATGTACATACACTTATTTCAGTTCGATACGTTCACCTACAAGACTCCCATTTGACTGTATATGGCATGGTAATCTCAAATTTGCATGGTAATCTCAAATTTAAACTTAAATTCAGGCTGCGTTTGGCAATAAATTAAACCAGTCAAAAAATATATAACAAAAAAGTTACAAAGTCATACAAAAAATCAGGGTAAATTACAAATACACTCCATAAGGTTTGCTTAAAATACAAATTATTTTCTGTGATTCTGAAAATTATATCTTGTCTCTTTAAATTTTTAATCACATAATAAATAACCTCTTTTATTAATAAATCATCAAATCAATTAATAATTTTTAATAATATCATAAATATATTTTAATTAACGGTTCAAATAATTTTTTCAGTGGATAAGAGAATAGTTAGAAATTTTTTTTATTAATTTTGTTAAATAAAAAATTCTGACAATGAGATATTTGTAATTTTGAAAACCACTGGAATAATCTGTATTTTAAACAAATTTTAGGAAAATGCGGCATACACCCAGTGATTGGGCACCCCCACCACCCCCCAGTGCCACGTGGCACTGCGGGATTGGAAGGAAAAAAAAAAAAACAGAAAACGGGCCAATTGCACTGCGCCACCTCACTGGGGTTCGACCCCCAGTGGGTGTAGGTAGCAGTGTTGCAAATTTTAAGAGGTGTTTTTGTATTTTACCAAAAAAAATATATTCATTTTTATTCTCTCTACTTTTTTTTTTATTTTTTATATATATAAAAAATCAAAAAACTATTCTGAAACAATTTAGGTCATGTTTGGTTTAGTTTTCAGAAAAACTAAAATTTAATTTGATGAAAGAAATAAAAAAATCAAAAATACTTGTCATTTTTATATAATTTTATCTTTTGAGGGTCAGAAATAATTTTTAAAAAATTAAACAACATTTTTGGTATTTATTTTTACCAAACTAGTTACCATTTTTTTTTTTTTTTTTTTAAAAAAAATTTGACAAAATTTTCTGGCCAAAACCAACACTTTAAGTTGAAATACAAAACAAACCAACCAAGCATGAACTGTTTTTGTAACCTACCCAAAATACTAAACAACGATAAGATATCAAGGCCATGGTCCTCCAAAAATGACATCCACACATTTGAATAAGCTAACAACACTACAAATCAAGGGCAGTTTTCATGGCCTACATTAACCCCACCTTTAGTGGGGCAAAAAAAATTGGTCTGACACATTTTTGTGTATAAATTTCAGTAAATAAAAGCATCTCTAATGATTTGTTATTGAAGTTATTATTATCATAATTTGGTAATTACAAACAAAAAATGAGCTCTAATAGTTGGTTATAACAGTTATCAAATTTGACAGATTGACACAAGTCTTGGTAGTTGCCATTACTATCAACTCATCAAGTAAAACCTTCCTTCTTTCCTCCTTCCTAGCAAAACATTTCTTTTTTCCGCCTGTTACTTTTGTAGAACCAAACACAGAAACTAGTGTGTTTTAAATGACTGATCATTCCGAACACACCAATTTCTATATTTAGTTTTATCAAAATAATAACTGACTAAAGAGTAGTATTACTATAATTCTATAATTTTTTATTATTTATCACTATAATTTGACGTTGTCATAACATTTGCAAGTACTCGAATATATTGCTTTGTCAACTAAATTATTTTATTTTATTTTTGTGTCAGAGACATAATGTGTAAGTGGGGATCTATGAACATGTCATATGGTGTCATAAAGCAACCAAAACACCCAGCTCTATATACCTGAAATGAGTTGTCAAAAAATATATATATATAGTACCTGAAACGTATTCTAGTTTTTTTTTTTTTTTTTTTGATAGTTGATGTTCACCGAAAGGGACCAATCTCCAAATTCTCTGTGGGGGTCTAGAACAATTGTTGGGCAGCATGTGCATCACTGCTGACATGAGATGGCTAGACCACCCCCACTAAGCTCATTTATTTGTATATATATATTTATTTATATATTAACGGTAGGTATACGCAATTTATATATTAAAAAAAAGTTAATTACACTAATAGTTCTTGTAGTTTGGGACTTGTGTCACTTTGGTCTCTGACTTTTTAATTGTAACACATTTGACCCTAAATTTTGAATTTTGTTCCAAATAAGGACAATTAAAAATATCATTAAATTTTTTAAAGGTAAAATCGTCAATTTAATAAAATATAAATTAATTTGACAAAAATAAATATCAAAAAAATATTTTAAATTTTTTTAAAATTATTTTTATCCACCAATGATAAAATTATGTAAAATTAATAAAAATTACATGATTAATTTTTTAAAATTAATTTTACATAATCATCATCCAAACACATAATAAAAATTAATTTGGTAAAAAAAATAAAATAAATGTCTAAAAGATTTATGAATTTTACATAATTTTATTTTTAGTAGGTAGAAATAATTTTTAAAAATTCAAAAATATTTGTTTGACATTTATTTTTATCAAATTAGTTTATATTTTATCAAATTGACAATTTTACCCTTGAAAAATCTAATTATATATTCAATTATCCTTATTTGGAACAAGATTCAAAATTCATGGTCAAATGTGTCTCAATTGAAAAGTCAGGGATCAAAGTGACACAAGCCCCAAACTGTAGGAACTATTTGTGTAATTTGCCTTAAAAAAAAATTTATAATCATAAAAAAGATGAATAAGATTGTTCATGCTTGCAAAATTTTAAATTTTTGAATCAGTTTAACTTTTTCACATGGAATAGTAATTTTCAAACCGATCAATTGTTGTGGGTATTTTTTAAAAAACAAAATGTTCACACCAAATTGGTATACTTTATATAATGATGTTTTGGGCTAAAATAGTTATATAAGATAAAATAAATTATTTTAATTAAATAGGACAAAATGTCACATTCAATTCATAATCATTTTATTTTTTTTCTCACAACAGTAAAAAAAAAGACAAAAAATCTCAAACAAAACTTTTTAACCCCAAACTAAAATAACTAACATGACAATCTGTGAGGTAGAGTCTCAATACAATCACTTACAAAATACTTGTTTCAATTAAGACTAGAGATAATACCAAGATAAATCAAACTTCGAATAAATTTAAAATATCTACATTTTAAGGTAAATTACCAATAAGTCTTAACAATTTGGCTTAATTTTCATCAAATTTTAATATAATCGTTGTTAAAAATGATTTTTTGTGACGATTTTTTACATGTCACTAAAAATTAAAAATTAGTGACTTTTTTTTGTCACATTATAAATTGTCGCTAAAAATTACAATTAGTGACGTTTTCCTATGACGAATTTTTCAAATTGTCTCTAAAAGTTGAAAATTAGTGACTTTTTTTTTACGATTTTTTTAAACTGTCGCTAAAACTTATAATTAGTCACATTTTTTGTGACAATTTTCAAACTATCGTTGAAAGTTTACAATTAATGACGTTTTTTAATACTGTATGATGAAAAATACTATTAATTATCATAAGACCTATTAGATAATAAATCTACTTAATAGGACCCACACATAAATTCCTCTACATTCTACGCTTCATCTCCAAACAAGCTTATTTACTATTAGTACATGACGATTATAAATGCAAAAACCGAATGTTTTCAATCATAAGATAATAAATAGAAACCAAGCAAATACATTAAATATAGGGTAAATTATACTTACACTTTTGAAATTTGAGTTTAATACATATCACTCTCTGATATTTGAGGAATTACACTAACCCTTCTGTTATTGTAATTATTTAAACAGAATGAAAACATTAAACTCATGCATTATTTCCTTTCTTACTTTACTTTACTTTATTTTCTTTGTTTTTTCTTTTTTTTCTTTGCTTTACTTTTTTTTCAATATCATTTTTTTTTTCTATTAAGAGTTGTTACTTTTTATATAAGAAGGGATTTATGAAATGAGATTATTAACCATAGGGGCTGAGAATGTAATTTTTAAAACGTCACAAGATGAGATATAATTGAATCAAATCTCAAAAAGTGCCAATGTAATTCACCCTTTAATATAAGATACACGTGATTTTATAATGTGTTTACATTTATAAAAAGAAGAAGATCAAATTCACTATTATCAATAAGAATTTTGAACCTCACAACTCAATATGAAATGAGAAATGCTATGTATCCCAAATATTTTAGGAAAATTTGGTAATAAACCTCTCTTATCTTATTTTTATTGTTAAAAGGACCAAGAAAAAAATTATATTTTTAAAACCCCCTTATAATTATAAAGTCGTGTATAAATGGCAAAATTTATTATTTAAATATTTTATCAGATTATTTTACTCTCAACTAAATCTTTCCTAATCACCATCTCAATCTCTTAAGTTTCGTCTAATACAACTATTGCTTATACATAGACAATGACGCCATGGCTAGGGTTTCAAAAGAGATCTGGTCGGAGTGGTAGCAAAACCGACGCCGACGACCTCACAGGCCTCTCTGCCACCGTGGCCAACAACTATGAGAACGACTGACCTCACCCACTGTCCTCGTGAAGAACCTACTCTCTCTCCTCCTCACCTCTGTTATTCACTATGGACCTCTATTATTTGCAATTTTGATGCATAATAAGGTATTATTCTTCATGTTTGATTATGATTTTATTGAAATTAGGGTTTTAAATGATCGAGCTAGGATTAGGGTTTGTTATTAGAATGTTGATTTCTAAAGAAATCGAGAATTTAGGATTCGAGATTTGAAATTGTTTTCCATTAATGGTGGATTTGAGCAAGTTTTTTATAATTATTGTAGATTAAAGATCCTCTGCCACCTGTGGTGGTTGATTGTTGCGAAGTGATCTCCAATGGCAAAAGTGAAGAAAAGAAGTTGGAAAGGGAGATTCTGCTTGGGAGCTTCTGGCCTTCCGAATTTAGTCTCACAGCTTTTGTTTGGTGTTCAATCACACTATTTGTATAGATAAAAGGCTGTGATTTGTTCAAAAATTTGATCTATTTATTTTCGATCTTCTCAAGTTCTTTTTTTTAATTATTATTATTATGTAAGTTTAGATCATTTTTTGTTATTGTTGATGATGATAAAGAAACATATTGCAACAGATACTCTCTTTTTTTCTTGTGTTGATGTTGATGAAAATGAGACAGATTGTTATAGATATGGAGAACATGAATCTGAGTTGTAGATGTCACCTTGTTGTTTCCAATTGGCTTCTTTTTTATTTGTTAATAGATCTTAGAGTAAAATTTGACTCTAATTCGTTCATTTTAGTATGTATTTTATTTTTTATAACAATAAAATTTTACTCTATTTAAAAACATGTTGATTTGCTTAACAGTATAAAATTTTACTTTCAATCATTGTAAACTTTACTCTGATTCAGAGTAAAATTGTACTTTCAGAGTAAAGTTTAGTATGATTCAAAGTAAAATTTACTCTGAAATTTTACTCTGGTTAAAAACATGTTAATTTGCTTAACGATAAAAAAATTTACTTTGAATCATAGTAAACTTTACTCTGATTTAGAGTAAAATTTTACTCTAAATCAGTTACTGTGATTCAAAGTAAAATTTTACTCTGAAATACACTATGAGGATGGCTTAATAGAAGAGCTAATAGATATGAGGGTAATATAGTAAAAGAAATAAGTTTTAAAATATTAGAGGGTTTTAAAAGTACCTATATAATTCTTGTTCTTTTGAAAGACAAATTAGACAGTAAGGAGTCTATCGCCAAATCCCTCAATATTTTACCAAATTTCTCACATGGGGTGAGACTCACACAAATCTATATGTGTGTAATCTTACACTCATATAAAAAATTTGATAAAATATTTAGAATGCTTCACATAACACATGAAATCCTAATCAAAAATACAATAAATACCTTCAATAGATACCTTCAAAAGTTTGAACCGAAGACACTGCCCCCACTTGGATCCAAAGTCAAGTGTGAAAGGCGTCTTACGTAATACAATGAAAATACAACACATCTCACAATAATGACAATCATCTCTTTCATAGAAATCTAAAGCATCTTTAGGAAAAAGGACACCGTAGGCCAATGCTGACGGTTATGGCAAGGGAATGAAGCTGGGCCGTCCATTACCCGTTTGAAGATAACAGAAACAAAGCTTTACCCTTTTCACTTTGGTCTACATTATCTCAAAATTTTAATATATGTATATATGTGTGTGTGTGTGTGTGTGGCTAGGGAGAGAATAATAAAAGAAAGAAAAACTTGAGAAATGTAATTATATATAGGATCTGTCATGGAATCCACTCCCAAAAAGCACTGGGGACCTTTCTTGGCAACCAATCAGAGGAGGCTTACAAGATTGATCTCACTATTCTCCATGTACATAAAAGAAGCAAATACATACACATTTTCCTAGTCCTAGCTAAAAGGCAAAAATCAAATTAAGAAACAATTTTCCAATTTTGTACAATGATAGCATAATACAGTGAATTTTGATCATCTTCATTTTATACCTAGAATTGTTATTTTGTTTACAGTAATAATATAATACATCGAATTCAGATCTTCTCAATTTCATAAATAAAATAGATATCTTGTCTCGTTTTGAAAGCAAGCTCATCTTCTAATCAATGAATACCGTTCAATTGGCCGGTGTAATTCATTGTGGGATAAATTGATCAAATTGTATTCATTTGATGATTACAAATGACCCCTTCTAGTTGGAAATCAAGCTCATTGTCTTAAACCAATCAACATAGTGAAAGTTTTTGTATGGTTGATCAAAATGGAGTTTAACTTCTCTACTTGTTAAGATTGTGTTTGGATTAAAATTTGACTACAGTTGTAAAAAAAAAAAAAAAAAATCTATTTCACTCAATCTTTTCTTTCCTTTCCTTTACATAAATTCATTTTCAAATTTCTAATCCAAACACAACTTAAAAATTTTGAAATTGAATGATTTTTAGATTGCAAAAAAGGCCCAAAAGGATTTCATTGCCAAAAAGTGGCATTTGCATGAGCTTGAATGGGTTAAAATGGTCTTCTCACGAGTAATTCAATGGCCAGCAAAAACACAAACATCCAGTACACCAAGCTTTGATATCCCACCTTTGCTTCCTGCGGTTTCACAATAAACATCATCCAAACAAGCCCCAAACAAAGAGGACAGTCTAAGCATCACATTAATGTTCAACAATAACAAACCAAATGGATTATATATATGACAGTATATACAATAGTGAAGTATTGCACACCTAAATGTCTTCTTAATTTAGAAAGCAATTTTGACAAAAGAAAAACCAAAGAGCAATGTACTTGCAAAAATAGTCAAAAAAAAGTATCCTTATACATTTTTAAATTGTGAGCACATTTTTTAATATACATTTTTAAATTGTGAGCACATTTTTTGAATTTTTCTTTTTTACGTGTACGTAACAGTAGAGAAGAAAAAATTGATTTTTTTTTACTTTGCCACATATAAGGTTTTAAAAAGTAGTTGCGGTCGCCATAACGGTTGCGGGGACACAATAATGGTTGCGAGATGTAAAGGCCGTAGCACAACGGTTGTTGTAACCAGAACCGTGATTTTTTTTTTAAAATTTTTCGCACAATTTGAAGAAAACTTACCGTTACACACGCGCGCGTACGCGCGCGCACACACACACACACATATATATATATATATTCAAAATCACATTTATTGGGGGTTTAAAACAAATTTTGATCAATTTTTGTTAATTTTTAAATATGATCCAATATATTTCATATTTTCAAATCACTATAAAATGATTTTTTTACATTTTATTTTAATAGTTAATAATTTTAAGAATAATTTATTTTAAATGTTTACAAATTATTTTTTACTAATACCTGAACTAACTGAATAAAAAACATGGAAAAAGATTTCTACCCCAGCTGGGGGTGACACCCAGTGAGGTGTCAGCTGGGGGTTGGTCCGAAAAAACAATTTGTCCTTTTTTTTTTTTTTTTTTTTTTTTTTGATTTTCGACCAGTGGGGCTCGCCACGTCACTGGGGCGTCACCCCCACTGGGTGTATGAAGCAAGACTCAAAAAACATTGACAATTATTAAATAAAAGAATTATAAAATAAAAATTGTGCCATAAATTTTAAAAAAATTATAAAAAAACAAAATTCATATAAGATTTTTTCTTTGTATTTGGATCACTTAAGTATTTGTTATTTTTTTGTAATCTCTTTTTTTTTTTTATAGAAAAGAAAGCTGTTCAGAATATTGTAAAATGGTGTAACGGTATCTAATGAACTATTACGGCTGTTACGTAATACCGAAACAGCCGTTACATATATGAATTTCAGTCAAACCACTATAATAACTGTAACAGGTAGCGGTAACCATAACAACTGTTACGTAACGGTTGCGACCGCTTTTTGAAATCTTTATTATATATGAATATAAGAAAAGTGTTTAGAATTTGAAATATATAAATTAAATACATATTAAATTCTCGGTACTTTTCTCAATATTTTTTCTAGTACGTAGCATTATAGAAAGAAAAAACCAATCGCGTTACCTGAGTGGCAGAGGAAGTTAGAGAAATGGAAGCTGAAGAGGTAGATGCCGCCAACAAGGCTGTGAGGCCAACATTGTAAGTCATGGATTCATCAGGTTGAAACAACCCATAGTTCCTCTCTGAAGTAGGTCCAGGCTTTAAGTTCTCATTGAACAAAGCAAACAAATAAACCTCCAATCTCATGTTAGGCCACATTGGTGTCCCTTCATTTCCCAATTGCCTTCTCAACAAATTCTTGTTATAAATTGCTGCATTCTCTAGGGTTGCACCAAACTCATTGGAATCACCTCGCGATGGCCAACCGGTTTCCGAAACCCTAACTTCCAACCCTCCAAAACCCATTCTGGCAATAGCAAACAAAACAGCATCAACTTGAGCATATAACATGTTGTCATAGTGTAACTTGGTGTAAGGGTCAACCATTCCTGAATTAGGGTTAAAAAGCACATAATCTAAAGCAACACCACTTGGGTCATCCTTGTAAGCAAAATATGGGTATGCATTGATCCAAAAGGGTGCTTTAGTACTTGCCAAGAACTGCAAAAACTCCGGCATGATTCCTGCCAGCTCTCGCCTGAAAATCCCAGCAGACGGCGGGTACGACACCGCCAGCACCGCCAGGGAACTCGGCGTCGAGACCTGAATGTACTGTGCTAGTCCTAATTGGTTCAGAGCTTTATGAATGTTGACCATGGCCGTCACGAGATTCGACATGAGTGTTGTGTCGTCGCCGGTGAAAACCTCGTTGCCCACCGCGATTCCGGCGATCCTAGTTGCCGGAAAATAGGGCCTTATGTGGATATTTACCCATTGAAGAGCTTGTTGTGGATCAATTAAATCACCTAATTTTTCATTCTCAATAGTAACAATGAGTTCAATGCTAGAATTGGCAAATGCTGTTAAAATTTGAGGGTTGGTGTCATAAATTCTTGCTTTTGTGAGCTTGAGTGATTGTAAGAGCCCAAGAACATTCTCCGGCGACGGTAAATTGTTGCCGATTTGGCCATAGTTGATGCCAAGGGATTCAACTCTTAGAAAAACATAACCTGACACAATCAATAGATTCATAGAATAAGATCAACATAATGTACATAGGAAAAGAGAAAAGAAAAAAGGAAAGAAAGAAGAGACTCAAAATGAAGACGGGTTTAAACACAAAGAACATGAAAAGACAAGGAAATAAAGATGCACATGGTAAAGAAAGGTACCTGAGAAAGATAAAGAAAATGCAAGAACAGTGTGGAACAAAGCAATTCTTCTAAGAAACGTTTCCATCAAGAGAGAGAGAGAGAGAGAGAGAGTCTTGATGAAACTCTTACTGAAGCAGGAGGGGGAAGAGAGAAAGATACACGAGGAATACATATATATAGAAAATTTTTATATTTAAAATTGGGAAAATTGCATTCCAATTCAACAATGGAAAAATAATTTTACTTTTATGATAATACAAGTGTGTGTATGGTACAAAAAATTCTTGGATGCAGATAGGTACTATGTGGCATGATGTCTTCAACCAATCACAAATATCATGGCCTTTTATGTTGTCTCCCCATCACTTGACATATAAATATAACCCCTACTCTCCCAACCAATGAAAGAAGAGAAAGATATCACATGACACTTACCCTATCTACACCCAAAAATTTCTCGTATGGTACAATTCTTTCTTGTATTTGGTGCAAGTATTTTTTGTATGTTAGATGCGCACTAAAAAAGATTTCACCTATAATTAATTATTTTAAAACTATCTCACTTATTTGTAATTTTTCTTTTAAAATTCATATTTAATGTTGTAATGTTATTTTTATAATTTTAAGTCGTAATATAATGATTTTTTATTTTAAAATAAAAAAATCTAAACGTGATGTGATTCTGTATGAATTTTTATATGAACAATTTATTTCTATATAACTTTATAAGTGTGAATTCCTTTCTTGGCTTGTTTGAATTTTGTTTTTTAGGAGCAAGAGGTACAACAACTTACCCTGCCTTGGGGCAAAAGGGGCACTGGCTCTTACCTCAGAACTCGTTTTAAAGAGAAAGTCTAGTATCTTAGAAAATGAAATCAGAAAATGAATCAGCATGGTAAATCAAAAATTGATTTTTGAAATTATTAGTGGGAGTTCATAACATAAGTGACGCTTGGCAATTAATTGATAATTTTGAGTAATATTTTGAGTTTTTTTTTTTTTTCTTCTAATTTATATACCCAGTGTTTTAAATAGTACGATTTCTCGTATTCTTCCACTTCTCTTTCACTATAGCTATTTTGGACTGACTTGTGTCTATTAATTCTTAAAGAAAGCCAACTCCTCGTTCATATGACCCATATGTCCCCGCGCTTCCTTCGCTTAAAAGAAATTGAGAATGGAATATAATTTTTTTTTTTTTTGATAATTAGGCGTATAGGTCATGTTATACATACCTCAACTAATTTTAAAATTTTAAAATAAACTATTAATCAAATCTCCAGTGACTTTAAGGTTTCGAATATTAGTGATATTACATGCACCAATTAATATATTAATTAGTGTATTAACATATGTTATGACATTACTATTTCAAAATTATGACCACACTCAATATATAAATTATAAATATCCAAAATGTCTATAATTATGTCATATCATTCATTAGTATACTAATTTATGTATATAATATTATTCTTTGAATATTTAGGCCTTATTTGTCATCCGCTAAAAAAGCTAAAGAGTCAAAAAGTCACTATCCTATTTAAGTCACATCACTTCTGTCACGATCCCATTCCGCCCCTAGTAGAATGGTAACATGCTGGCCAGTAATCCGAGATTACCAAAGGCCAACTTACAAAGTCACACACAATCAGAGTATACATATGGGCTTACATGTGCGGAAGCAATAAATTTAAATCTAAATAGTCCACAAGAGCTGTGCATAAGTCAAATGAAATGACATACAATTTAACATGGTTTACAACTTGAATACAAATAAAATAAAGTACATGTTACATCTTGATCAAAAGGCTTCTCAGCCGACATATACAAAAGACATGAAATACAAAGTTAAGAAGCATAATATTCAAGATGCTAGCAAAATACGAATCCGAACACAACTTGCAAAATACATCTAGGCGTCACCGCCTTCTTGCTCGTCACCTACATATATATAAGGAGAGGGTGAGCTTGGATACTCAGTGAATGATATTAGTAATAAAGGTTTGAATGAATGATATTCGAGATCTTTATCAAAACAATACATAGCATATCTTGTACAAATCAAAAGATGAACCAAGTTCATCTATCAAGTCTTTCAAAGCTGCAAGAGATGCTTACTAGCATCAATATAATACAAGGGATGACATTCCTGACAAAACAAGGAAATAATCGACCCGGAATCGATTAGACAAACCCACCCGTACAAGACCGTCGGTGGCAAGGGAGATATCTCAAACAAGGGTACTAGTTACATTATAGTCCCCTAGCACTAAGGACTTTCCAAGAATGTCATCAAAATAAGATAATACTTGATGCAAAATTAGGAATAATCATTCATACTTGAACAAACACTTTTCCAAAACGAAACAAGCAAAGCCTTTATCAAAATATTAGAACATAGCTTTATTAAAAATACCACTCACATAGCTCTTCGGGTGTGGGGATTAAAGCAAGGATCCAAGGCCTACAAGTACGTAATAAATCCCATTGAATGCATTTCAAGAAGACAAGAAGAAATGCTCAAAGATGGATATGAAATGCATCCCTAGAACAAGCTTTACATGAGTGTAAATGATCCCGGCATTTCTTTCAAAACTAAGTCAAGACAAAGCAAAACATGTGCTGAGAGTTAAAACACTGTTTCTTATCTCGGGAAAACATGCTGGGTACCAACTAGGTCTTGGCCAAGGTGCCACACCTCTTGGCTGAGGTGTGGTCTCCTAGGCCTAGGTGCGAGATCTAGGCAAGAGTGGGTCTCGGTGACCACACTTAGAGAAATAAAGTCTGGAAAATCTAGGTTTCCTCTTGAAGAACATGAAGAACATGAATGCCAAAATCATAACTTCTTTATTCAAAATCTAAGATTTCATGAGATGAGTTCAAAAACATAGACCTGGGTACCCGTAGTTGAAGATCTTCTTGAAAACAAACACAAAAACATGGAACTTGTTATAAACTTTCGAATCAAAACAAGGCTCTTCCTTAAGAACACATGAATATCATTTTCTCTTTCTAAAACCAACTTCAAATCAATGCATGGCTCATGAATTATGCTAGATCATGCAATGTGATCAAATAAACATAAAGAACAACAAGAGTAAATCAAGAATCTAACCTCAAAACACAGATCAAACGGTTCAAACTCTAAGGATCAAGCTTGAAAATTTACTTCTCTCTCAAGAACTCCTTCCTTTTCCTATAACTTCTCTCTCTTCAAAGGCAAAGATATGACAAATGATATGTTTTCTCTACTGCCGGCTGACTTAACCCTCTGCTGGGACATGTGGCAACGTCTAGTTGGATTTCCTCAAAAGGTGACTGAATAACAAGACAAGAGCATAACAAATGGTGTACAACAAGTAAGGTGACAAGGGCATTCTGACAAGGCGAAGATCTCGGGTTAAAGCATCGGCTTCGGCAAGAGGGGTCTCAATGATCTCGGCTAGGAAGGATAACACTTGACCTAGCTGTGCCACACTTCAGCCTAGATGTGCCACACCTCGGTCTAGGTCATACCAGTCCATGAACAAGATCACTAAGTGCAAGGATCAAGGATGTTGGTTGCCTAGATGATAACATCTCGGCCTAGATGATACACATCTCAGCCTAGGTGATGCACACCTCAGCCAATATGCCAGGGTGAAGGTGGAGGTCAACCAAGGTGGTTCCAAGATGGTCCTAGGTATAACAGGTTCAAGGGTGTGACCTAGGCTACGCACGCCAAGCAAGAAACAAAGCATACAAGCAATACTCAAGCAAATCACATAAGCACAAAATAAGACAAAAACCTTTACTTTAGGCAAAACAAGTCAAAATCTATAAATGCAAGCTAAACAAAACAAAATCATGCAGATGTACATGAACATGGCTAAGACGAGGATGTGGGTCATTACAACTTCTGTATTATATCACTTCAAACCCAACATATATCCAACTCATATTTTATAAAAAGTCAAAAAGTACACTTATTTAGAACATTCAAAACAACCCCTTAATCTTTGTAAGGTTTAACTATACAACCTCTTAGGTGGTAAGTGCTTTAATTATTTCTCTTCTCCCTAGCCAAATAATAGAATAAATAGAGGTTGAAAGTAGTCAAATGTTGATTTCCATTTGTTAGTTTGTTAATATGAAATTGACCCAAAATAGCCAACTAGAGAGATGTTGTTAGTTTTAGAGCATCTCTAATGATATTTGTTATAATAGTATTATCATTGTTATAATTTGGCAATTAATAATAGTAATTTGTCAAATTATAGCAATGGTTAGCAATGGTGCTCCAATGGTCACATGTTATTTTGGCAAATCTCAATCAATTTCTCTCCAAGTTTGTAGGTGTTGTTTAGATATAGGTTTTTTAGTGATTTTTTTTTGTTTGTTTATTTTTTGTCTTTTGTGACATTTTTTTAATTGTTTGTAAAAAAAATTATATATTTACATTATTTCCTATTAGACAAATATAAAAAATGAAAACAAAATTTGAAAAATTAAAAAAAATAATATAATTCACCCCACCAAAAAACATACCACTACCAAAAATAATAATAATAATGAAATTATTAACTACATTAAAAAATAAATAATCACCAACTACCCATCAACAACCATCCATTATTCACTCAGCATTCATTCACCAACAAACACCCAGCAACAATTATTCATCATTCACCTAATATTCATTCACCAACAACCATCTACCCAACAACCATCCATTATTCATTCACCATTCATTCATCAACAACCACCCACCCAACAACAATCTATCATTCATCCAACATTCATTCACCAATAACCACCCATCCAATAACCATCCATTATTCATCTATCATTCACTTACCAACAACCACCCACCAACAACCATCTATCATTCACACACTCACAATTTTCTCTATAAATATAACACAAGGTTTTCTACAATTTTCATATTCATCTACCCATAATTTTCATATCTTCTAAACTCTCTGTACCTACTCACAAGATTTTTTATAATTTTCATATTCACCCACTCACCCATCTACCCACAATGAAAAATTTTACTAAAGCCATTTTTAATGGAGATTTTGATGAATCTTTATCATCTGATGATGATATAATGATGATGCAACTGTTAATAGCGCAACAATACAGAATACAAGCATTAACCCTAAACCAACCAACCAGACATGTCGGTTGTACAAGTGGTCATTGATACATTAATTGTGAGAAAGTCAAAGGCAACGAACAGATTTATAGAGATTACTTTGTAGATAATTTTATCTACCCAGAAGAATACTTCTGAACACATTTTCGAATGAAGCAGTCATTATTTCTTAGTATCTTACATGATATTCAATAAGTCAATGAGTACTTCATCCAAACTCATGATGCTACTAGTATTCTTGGATTATCCGGTATATAGAAGATGATTGCTGCACTTCGAATCCTGTAATACAACGTACTTGTTAATGCTGTAGACAAGTATATTAGAATCGGTGAAATTACTGCAATTGCCGCCTTGAATTTTTTTTCCAGAACGATTGTTGCTATCTGTGAAGGCGTTTACTTAAGATCCCTAAATGAGGCAGATGTCGTTAGATTATTGCAAAAGGGAGAGCAACGCGGGTTTCCTGGAATGTTCAACCGCCCAAGTCAGTGCTTACACTGGACACTACTACAAACCAACAGTTGTACTCGAGGCAATCGCCTTATACGACTTGTGAATTTGACATGCTTTCTTTGGCATGCCTGGCTTTCTAAATGATATTACTATTCTTGACAGGTCGCCTTTATTTTCTTAATTAACTAGAGGATGTGCCCCTACTGCCAATTATACTATCAATAATCACGTGTACACCATGGGGTATTATCTTACTGATGATATCTATCCTCGTTAGATAACAATTGTGAAAATAATATCTCAACCTTAAGGTTTAAAGAGACAATTATTTGCGAGGATACAAGAGGCATGTCAGAAGGATGTTGAAAGGGCATTTGGAGTGCTCCAAGCATGTTTTAATATTGTTAGAGTTCCAGCTAGAGGTTGGAGTAATGAAGATTTGTATTATATCATGAAAACGTACATTATTTTGCAGAATATGATCATTGAAGACGAGTGTAATATTCCAGAAAATGAACGCAGTGCAGCACTACTGCAAACTGATACCACTAATACGCCATGTCAAGTGTCACGCAATCCAAATCAGGAGTATGTTGAATTTATGTTGAATCGCCAGAGGATTAGATCTATTGAAGCCCATAATGCAATTCATCATGATCTAATTGAACACTTGTGGTCCCAAATTAGAGAGTTAGATTAAGTTTTTATTTTATCTTTTTAATGACACTTAATGTCATGTAATGTCTTTTTATTTTGATAAAATTGTCTTCATTTGCAAGTTTATTGCCTTCATTTCAATAATATATTTATTTTTTCATAATAACATTGAAAAATTAAAATTATAGTAAAAAATAGTCAACATTATAAAAGCAAAATGTTTTTTTCATCTTGATGGTATAAAAGTTTTACTTGAAGCATCTGTATAGATAAAATATTAAATTAATTAATTAGTTAATTTTTATACGATACAAAATAAAAAACTAACATAATAAATGAAGATGAAATCTTACTATATAAACTTGAGACATCCCATTTGAGTGAATATTTTCGACTTACGCTAAACACCCACGAAATTTGTTGAAACATTTCATGATTATATCCTATCGAGATTGGATAGACACTTGTGTTTTTAACTGATCATTCTGAAGCAAGCAATAATTTTCATAAATTCTCTCCCAAAAGTGAGCATAAGATTGTGAATTACCAACAATTGGGTCTTCAAAAATGTGAAACCAAGATTTACAAATTGCCACATCTTCATCAATGGTGAATGATGATTTTCCTCTCTTTATTTTTGATGAACCTTCCATAGTGATTGTGTGAAAAATCTAAAAAGAAAATAATTTCGAAGGTTTTCTATGAAATGAAATTAAGATAAAGAGAGGAGAAAAGAAACATGAAATTGAAATGTTTGTTGTGAAATGAAATTAAGATTGAGGGTTTCTATTTATAGAAATACAAAATATGACCGTTTGTAGATAAAAGAAAAAATAGAAGATGACCGTTAATTTATAGCTGTTATTTGTACCATTTTTTTTTTTAGGTAAAAAGAGCACAACGGCTCTTTTGCATTTCCAAGACAAGATCACCACCATCCACGTACCCGAGGTTCCAACGGTTGAGATCAATTATCTAGAATCATCCAACCCATTCCAAGACAGACGTGTCACTCTGTCTCCACTCTCCCTCTCACTCTCACTCTTCTTTTCCTTCTTCCTCATACATCATCGAAACGTCTGTCTTCGAATGATTGTCTCCACTCTCTTCTAATAGCCGACCCTCTTTACTCTTCCTCTCTCTCTCTCTCTCCGAAGACCAACCTTCCCACCCTTGACCCTCTCCGAGATATTAATTCCGACTTCAGCTACTTCTCTGGCGCAAGATCAAGCTCTACCAAGTACAAGCTTTTCTCTCAAGCCAAACTCTCGATCTCTTGGTCCCCCTACATCACAATAGATCCAGGTCTCAACCCGACCTCGTTCCTCGAATCCCCTGTTCTCCTCTCCAACATGAAGGTTAGGTCTTTTTCGAATCTCTCACTAGTACTTTCAATTTAAGTACCTTTAATCAAAGCTCTAGAATGATCTCCTGTTATCTCAACATAAAAACCCTTTCTCTTTTGCTCTCATTCACTATGTTCGGCTGAGATGAGAGCATCTCTCTCTCTCTCTCTCGATATATAATATACATATACAAATATACAAATATATATAAATGTTGTTGATCAATAGCTATTGTAGTTTAATATTGTTTGATCTTTGCTCTTTCTTTGCTATTTGCTTCCCCCCTCTTTCTTGATTCTAGGATTTTAAATTTTTTTTGTTTGTTTACTGAGAAAATAGTACTGAGTAAATAAAATTACAAATTTTGAAAATAGTAAAGGTTTTTATTTTTAATAAATTTTAAGCAAGAAAGAAAAAAAAAATCTATTGATATTTGAATTTTTTCTGTTTTTGTCAATTCTGTTGGGAAGTTTTCCTAGTGAATGAATTCTGTTTTTTCAACTGAATTTGAAGCCAAAAATCTATTGATATTTGATGATGTGGCATGTTTGGCACCTGCTATTCAAGTTGCCAAATTTGCGAACATAAATGGCATCTACTATCTTTGGCAAGAAGAATAGCAGGTTATTAAAGACCTTATTTTTATCACTCTTGCCAAATTATAGCTTTGGCAGGTTCTTTGATAGCTCCATTGGAGATGCTCTTAGTGGACTTATCTTGGAGATTGTTTTAGTGATTTAAATGATTTATCTTGCAAGATTCATTAATTTAAATGATCAAATATCAATAATTATATATGATCAAATTACATGTATTTTGTTAAAAAAATAGATGATATATTCTCAAAATTACATTTAGGTCTTTTTTGGCAACTTTCAGTTTTAGCTAAAAAGTTTAAAAGTCATTATAAGTTGTCACATCACTCTCTACTTTTCTGCACATCTCTTTGTAAAAAATCAAAAAATCACTAAAATAATCTGTTTCCAAATGAGACCTTATTATCTATTCTTTTTAAAATAAATATGATATCATCATGTAAATATTGATATCTTATTTACAAGGGGAGACAATCAACAAAATGTAATGTTAGAAATACTAAATTTTCTACCAAATTAATGATCAAATGTCTCATATAAGTGTGGAGTCTACAAAAGTATGGGGTCTACACTCATGTGAGACAATTAATCATTTAATTTAGTAAAAAATTTGAGACCTATAACATTTTTCTTTAACAATACATAGAAGGAGAATTCTCTCCCAGAAGCAACATTAAGGCCTCGTTTGGCAAGTGTCCCTTTTAGCCAAAAAGTCAAAAAGTTAATAAAAAAATCAAAGAGCCAACAACCTATACCAAAAAGTCAAAGATTCCATTTTCTCTCTACTTTTTGCACATCTTTTCGTAAAAAGTCATTCCAAACATACTAGTTTTTTTTACATCATATTTTAGTCAAAAAGCCCAAAAGTTACTAAAAAAGCCTGTTACCAAACGAGGCCTAAGATGATAATCATAATTGTCGTATGTAAAGACAATTGTGTTGATTAAACAACAAGATTTTTATTGGCCGACATGTACTTACCCAAAAAAAAAGAGAGAAGGATAACAAATTAATAGCATGATGGGATTGTAATGAAACAAAAATGGAAGTGGGATCAAGGTCGTTTTAGGATAAATTTGTAAGAATACCTTTTGACAAGGAGACAATTAAACCTAGCTAGCATCTTTACATTTAAAATCTCTTTTTTTTCTCATTTGTTGTGATATTAATAGGTTAATAGAGTTAGATTTCATTCTATTGATTTGAATCTGAGGCCACCGACACCTAATTAATCTTCCAAGACTACTTAGGTTAAAGTCCGAGTCGGCTTGTCTAAATTATAAGTCTTGCATTTTGAAAAGTTTTAGATCTAAAAAATTAAAAATTAAAAAAAAATTAAAAAAACACAAAAAAAAAAAAAAGGGGTCATACATGTGTTATTCATATTTTTCTATACAACTTAAAAAAAATCATTACTAAAAAGAAAAAATCAGTTAAAAAGAAAAAAAAAAAACAAAAAATCCCAAAACAACACGTCCATGACTTTGCGTGGTAGTTTGGCCCAAAAAATTGGAAAAAACTTGGAAAGCGAAGTGTTTGGTTGTCGATGAATGGAATGACGTCGCGTGAGAATGATAGCGAGAGATATAACAATCCTTATCTCAAATTCAACATGGTGATGATCCAAAAAATCACGCGTTAAAACTTTGTTATATGTACCGACCTAAATTATTTTTTAGATTTGGATATTCTCCCATTCATGATGTGGATTGGAGGGATTATTTACGAGTCTTATTTTGATAATTTGAATTTTTTATTTTGTTGAACCTTTTCATGTATATTGTGCACATAAAAAGTTAAGTCGATCCGATATTGGTAATTTATTTAATTTATGGCATTTGTTAGTTAAAAAATATATATGATTTATTTTTAAAAATACATTTGTCATTTATTTTTTTAGAGATAAATGTGATAAATTAAATATGTTTCAATTATCAGATCAATTTAATTTTTTTTATGAATGATATACACGAAAGGTCTAACAAAATAAATAATTTAGATCATCAGGACCCGTGATGAGCCCTACACAAACCCAAACAGCATCTTCCAATGAACAAGAGAGAAGTCAAGTCCTTTTTTAGGACCCAATAATACATTAGAAATGATAGAGACCCTTTTTTTCCGTAACCCCCACAACCCCTACAGACACGTGTTAGTGAAAGATAGGAGAAAAAAACAAAAAACAAAAAACAAAAAGTTGGTCAATCCCAATACATTGGGAGTGGTGTGGGTCAAGAAAAAAGAGGGTCTCAACCTTTTTCCGTATTAAAAAAATTAAAAAAATCACAAAAAAAAAAAAAAAAGTTCAATCATATACACCGGTCATAAAACTATAAAAAAAATCAAAATCAAATTGTTGACAAACACATCTCTTCATATCATAGAAATACTAAAAAATCAAAAGTTGTTTAAAACCCCCAAACAAGACCAATACAATATTTTTGAACAGCAGGTCCATAATATTTATGCATGAATCCAAATTCTCTTCATGTTTGTTTTTGGGGATTGGAAGTAGAGGTAAAATGTTAAGTAAAATTATGTGTGCAAATATTCATTTTATACCATGAAATATTTGATGTATATACAAAATTAATTCCAAATTTAATCTAAGGAGTTGGTCAAATGGTAAAAATTAAAATAAAATTAAAAATATTAAATTCGAATCACTTCAAGGAGATATGAAAATTTGTTCGATCATTAATTTGACGACTTCACAATTAATAGAGATCTCTACAAACTAGTCTACACTCTCAGTTATTAAAAAAATAACTCCAAATTTAATCCATTGGAGATCTCACATGTTGCCCTCCTTTTAATTCCCAAACACACACACGGCCATGGTATATGGAATGTGGATTCCTTCATGATATTCTTTTATCCTTCCATGATTCTACTTCATGTTTTTTTTTTTTTCTTTTTTTGAAATGAAAAATAAAATTCATATCAAATGTACTGGAGATCTCATTTCTTGATATGAAACAGAGACAAACCAAATAAGTTTTTGTATTTTTTTATCTCAAAAACTACTCTACAAAAAAAAATCAAAATTATTTTAGAGAGAATATTTGAAAAAGACATACCAAATAATTTTTTTATACTTTTTATCTCAAAAACTACTCTACAACAAAAATCAAAGTTATTTTAAAGAAAATATTTAGAAAAAGACAAACTAAATAAATTTTCATATTTTTTTATCTCAAAAATTACTCTACAAATACAAACCAAACACACCCAAGATTATTGGACAAGTTTGGACCGTGAAATTGTCTTCAGATCCAAGTAAAATAAGTGGCTATGCACAAGCCATGCATGTGATCTGACGAGTAAAAGAGAGGGGAAAGTCACATCGGCAAAGTGCGACTTTTTGAAAGCACACTTCTTGTCATCCACACCATGAAAATAACATATAGGAGCAGTTCTTTTCGAGCAAGGATCTTCTCAGTGATTCTCTCCTTGGCTTTCTATTTGGTAAGTCATTCAGTTCACTTTTAGGTTTAATTTTGATAATTTAAATTATTTATATTTTAAAATTTATCATATACATTATATGTGTAGAAGATCAAATCAATCAAATATTGAAAATCATATATTCGGATCATCAAACTAAAACAATAAAATTATTTATTAAATTTTTTTAATAAATGATTTTTAGGCCAAGTTTGGGAAGACTAAATAAGTGCACTTTTTGACTTTTCTTGTATTATGTGTAGAAAAAGTAGAGAGGAGATGTTGATTGATGTGACCCAAAAAAGATAAAAAGATGAAATAAGTGCACTTTTTTAGTTTAGCCAAACTTGGCCTTAGTTCTCCTGATATCCAATCAATTTAATTTTTTATAAGTATAATACACATGATAAATCTTAAAATGTGAACCATTCAAATCATCAAGATTGAATCCAAAAATAGACCCCATAACCCACCAAGTAAAGATTCAAAAGTCAAAGAGAGGATCCAAGAGATCCCTGGTCGTTCTTTTCCTTCTCCAAATGCCATCTCTCTCTCGTCAAAATAATAAAGCAAGAAAGCAAAAGGCCTCTATGGTTGTCTGAATCTTGAATTTGTAAGAAAATTTGTGGTGAAAAGTGTGTTTGGTTTAAATTTTTTGAATTAAGTTTTTTAAAAATTAAGTTTTTTGGTTTGCTTATTTTTTTATTTTTAGTAAATATTTTTAAAATTTTAAACATTTTTTTTAGCTGCACCTGTATCTAAAAAGTAAAAAATTTGTGAAAAGATATTTTAAAAAATTAATAAATACATAAAAATTCAAAAAATATATTGAATTCTCGTATTTTTTTTTATATTTTTGATATTTTGTGAATTTTTAAAAGTTTTTTCACAATTTTTTTACTTTTTAGGTATATTTATGTTAGGTATGTCTAAAAATTAAAAAAAAATTACTTAAAATATTTTAAAAATTCAGTAAAAATAAAAAAACACGAAAAATAAAAAATATAATTTTCTAAAAAGTGTTTTTAAAAAACTATAACCAAGCAAATTGTAATCAATAGAATAATCATTATATTTAAATATTTATTTTTACGATTGGACTCATTGAAAAAATAATCAAAACACTACGGATAAAATTATCATTTATTATATTATAATGAAATGGTCATCAAATATTCACCCAAAAAAGAAATGGTCATCAAAAGAAAATCAAACAATGATCATTTCCTTCAATTCTAACTTTAAAAATTATTTTTTTTTCACTTTTTCTTTCAGGGCTCTCCTAGGGCAAAAAATCATTTCCTCAGTGTATATATATATCATAAATGGATATATAGAGCGCAAACATCCTCTTTTATTGGATATGAGAAGGGTCTCATATTTCTATTTAGGGGATTTTTTTAAAAAAATTTTTGATATTAAGATTTTATAAGATAAATGATATATAATATTTCTATAATAGTTAAGGCCCCTCAATATTTTTACAGAGAAAATTCGACTCAAAAAAATTTTATCTGACTCAGAGAAATTTGACTCTGATTCAAAGAAATTTCAATTTTCACAGAGAAAATTCTCTGATTTTACAGAGAAATTTTTCTCTGTGAAAATTGAAATTTCTCTGAGTTAGGGTTGAAAATTTTCAAAGTCGGGCGAAATTTCTCCGAGTCGAACAAAATTTTTCTGAGTCAAATTTTCTCTGTGAAAATATTGAAGGACCTTAGCTAATAAAAAAAATATCTTAGACCTCTCCTACTACACAAAGATGGTGAGGAATGTTTTACTAATTTTTCCTTCCATTTACAGTACACCACTTCCGTTTTCTTAGTCATGATGAACAAAAAACACTTCTTTATGCGAAATATTTTGATTGTGAAAGTTAGAGATATTGTTAAAAATTTTAGGACAAATTGTAAATATACTTTTTGAGTTTTATTAGCATATAATTTGTTCCTGTGATTCTGAAAATTACATTCCGCCTCTTGAAGTTTCTAATTTCATAACAAATGGCCCATTTTATCAATAAGTCACTAAATCAATCAACAGTTTTTAATGGTATTAGAAATTTATTTCAATTAATAATTCAGGTTATTTTATCATTGTATAATAGAGCAGTTAAATTTTTTATTTTTTCAGTTAATTCTATTAAATAAAAAAATTCTAATAAGACGGTATTTGTAATTACAAGGGACAATTCAAGGGGTGTATTTATAATTTATCCAAAATTTTAATTAAAAATGGTACAAAATAGCAATAAAATTCGAAAAATGTTATAAGTTCCAAATATTCTACCAAATAAATGACCAAATGTTTTTACAATGGTGTGGGGTCCGCACACCCTTGTGACCTTTGTAAGACATTTGGTCATTTATTTGCGGACCCCACACTCTTATGAGACATTTGATCATTTATTTAGTAGAAAATTTAATATTCCTAACATTACCCATAAAATTCATGCGTAATAAATTACAAAGGCCCAATTGGATATTTCACCTTGGACTTAAATAGGCTTGAATCGCCTATGCATTTTTCATTCGCTCCATACAAATTCATAATCCAAAAATGAATTACTGAAATTGGAACAAGACCTTGTAAGCTAGTCAATCCCATCTTCTTTTCCTTTTTGCACTCAAAGGAAACATAAAAGCATGATTATAAAGAACATCATGTTTTTGGGATGTTTTGGAAAGATTATTAAAAATTGATTTTTGATCTTTAACTAAATTTTTAGCTTTTTTAGAAAACGATTTGGGAAGTTAATAAAAAGTAGCTTTTCATTTTTTTTATTAATATTTGTTTATGATGCCATATCACTATTCCATAATGTAAAAAGACCAAAATACCCCCCTCTCCATTTGGTAATTACAAAATTACACCCTCCTCTCAATCTCCAGCACTTTAAAAAAATAAAATGACTTATTCATGGCATTCTTTCCTCTCATGAAATGTACATATGATTTGTATGCAATGTATTTCAATTATATATATATATATATATATATTTGCTTTAAATGTGTTTCCATATAATTTTGCTCTATCTTGTTTTTTTGAAATGAATGAGATGTAAAAATCCACCAACACACATTTTATGATTTTTTTTGTTGCTCATATGTAACTGTATGTATTCACTACAAAAAAAAAAAAAAAAAAAAAAAACCACTTTTAGCGACCTTTTTTTTAGTCACCAAAAGTGTAATTTTGGTTGCTGAAAGTATCCGCGACATCAACAAAATTGGTCGCTGAAGCCCTGTCACTAAATGCTTCGGCGACGAAATCAATTTTGGTTGCCTTTATAAATAAATTGGCAACCAAATATTTCAGTTGCCAAAAGACTAAAATTTCGTCGCCATAAATTAACATTTAGTCACTAAAAGTAGCCTTCAGCTGATGACATGTTAAGTTTTAGCGACATATAAATGTGTCGCTAAAAATATCTTTCAGTGACTAAAAGAATTGGTTGCTGAATGTTAAAACTTTTGGCGACCAATCAAGTTTTGGGTCGCTAAAAAAATTATGCACACATACTTTCAGCAACATAAATAAAATGTCATCAAAAGTAAATTTACAACTAAAAACCCTTTCACCAAAAATTTATTATTTATAATTTTTTTTAACAATTTCCCTGTTCAATACATAATTCATAAACCTATAAACATAAACAAAATATAAATCAAATTAACACACTTGTGCAAAGCATCCAAAATATAAACTTAATTCAAAAGTAGTACCATATTAAATATAAACAAAATATCAAATCCAAAACATCCAATTTAAGTACAAATCTCTTACAATCCCAAACTTCAAACATGTAATGCCCAAAAACCTTCTAAGCTTGCAAATTCATAACAAAAACCTATGACAAAATATATCCAAAAATTCAAAATGTAATCCTTTAATGCTCCCCGAACTATATTCCATCCATTGCCAATCTGTCAAACATATGAAAAAAACTTCAAACATGTAATTCCAAAAAACCTTCTAAGCTTGCAAAGTCATAACAAAAACCTATGACAAAATATATTCAAAAATTCAAAATGTAATCCTTTGATGCTCCCCGAACTATATTCCATCCATTGCCAATCTGTCAAACATATGAAAAAAAAAATTATAATGTTAAAATGTTAATAATAAAGGTCTTGGTCTGAAAACATTAGTTTCACATTATAAATGAACAAATTGGGAGCAAATTTTCCTACGGTGAATTACAAAATTTCAATATACCAAAATAAAAAAGTAACACGTGATTCACTAGTTAAACTTGGCATATATGAACTAATTACAAGCAATATGTCTGTAAGTTTGTAAATCAGTCACATATTGTCCAACCAAAATCTAGCTCAAATTATGTCATAATGGAATACTGATGAAATCCAATTTCAAGGTTCCAAAACAAGAGCAAATATCAATTGAGTAGGAGCTACCCTTGGAATGAGATGTAATCCAAAGTGCTAACTTTACTTTCATGACTAAATTGAAATCAGAAAGACCTAAATCTTAAACTTGAGGTTGCTTTTTCTTACATTAAGGCCAAAAAGTTCCTCAAATAAAAACTAGAATGAATATGAATAGTTTGCTAGCATTGTGCCCACAAATCATACTTTATTGCCGATGATATATTGTGATAATTAGTTGTCTGATATTGCAAAAGCAAATTATGAGATGTGTGACATTTCTAGTATAGCATTATAGTGTTCTTAGGAAACATAATAAGAGTTTAACATTGGGATAATGAAATTAAAACACATCTTTGGTCCCTAGATCAAAACAAAATATAGCAGCAATCTCAAAAACGTAGGGCAGAATCAAGAGATGGAAATGTTCTCTACTACCACAGCCCATTTTGCTAAAGAACTGATAATGATGAATCCAAAGAATATATTGTTTCAATCAAGTTGCAGAGAGCACCAACAATGTTAAAATGTTAATAATAAAGTTCTTGGTCTGAAAACATTGGTTTCACATTATAGATGAACAAATTAGGAGCAAATTTTCCTACGGTGAATTACAAAATTTCAATATATCAAAATCAAAAAGTAACACGTGATTCACCAGTTAAAACTTGGCATGTATGAAAAATTAAAACAATGTTCATGTGTTGAGCCAGAACCTACAATCTATTGTAAATATATTTTGTAGAGACATCAAGAATATACATCACCACAACATAAGAGACCAAATACCAAATGAAAAATTAATTACTTTACATCAGATTAGTTAAACCAGTATTTCAAAAGCTGAACAAACCCCGCTGATCAACACAGGAAGTTGTTAAGGTTAGGAACCACTTTCCTGGGCAAGCCAACTACATATGCAACATTATAAAGGATCTATTTCATAATATTCTTTACTCATGGAAGAATCAAAATAATACACATAAATTTATTCAAGTACAACTATTTTTTTATAGGTACTCAGTTAAATTTTTGTGTCACATTTTCATCTTTTATGTCCATTGATTGACCAATCAACAGCAGTCACCATCTTTTAGAGTCCAAAGTCATATATCAAAACATGAGAGATTTTTTTTTTTTTTTTTTCAAGAAGAAGAAGAAGAAGAAGAAGCTGCAATTTGCATACTCTTCATAAAATGTCATTGTTGTAAGACGGTATCCTGCTAAAAGCAAATACTCCTTTACAGCACAGTTGAGATCTCGACGTTCATTGTCCTTCAAAGGGCCCAAGTCAGAAAAGGAAGTCTCTCTCTTTCCTTGTTGAGAATTTGCCCCATTATTTGCAAAAACATTGGCATTTGTCCCTGAAAAATGCAATTAAGATAGATTAAATTCACAAAAACTGGAGAAAACATTGTGGCCTATTCGATGATAGAATATAAAAACTATAATGAAACCTACAAAGCACCATTGTAAACCAGGAAAAACTAATAAGATCTCATTATTTACTGTGCAATTTTAATTTAAACAGAAAAAATCATAAAGATGTTGAAGAAGGGAACAAGCAAAGCTGTACAGATATGAGTTCTTTAATATGTTCGCTTCTAAAAACTCTATTTTACCATGGATGATTAATAGCCAACACAGTTATAGGAGAATATTGCATACGCAGAGCAAAAAAACAAGAGGAGATATGAAGGAACTCAATTTTATCCCAAGTGTTCCTATATATCTACTAAATTTAACATCAAAACAATACTCCATAATCCATGCTTGCATCAAAGAAATGTCAAGTAATTCCTAATTTCTAACCTACAAGGCAGCATTAAACCATTAAAATGATTATAACAGACTTGTTCGTATACATGTCCACAAATGTGATAAAAACAAGCTTTCCCTCATGAGACTCAAGGTTATGCTAAGAAGGATCCTATGTCAGATTTAAGCATATTCAAAACACAAGAACATTTTTTTGTTCATGTAGGTTTCAATTAATTTAAGGGACCTAAAGATTTCCAGGTCATGAACCAACTCCCAGAACCTGTATATGAACCTGTTAAAGATAATCTTTCATTACAATCGCACTTTAATATAATCCTTTCCTTTAATTACTTGTATCTGTCTTCTGACAATCTGTCAACACTTCAACATTGTTATGAATTCCCAACACTTTCTGTGAGCCCATAAAGCAAGGAAATTTATTGCCAAGAGAAATTACGAAAGAAAAAGGATCCAGCATCTTCCCTTTTAAAAGCTATGGTGGATGCAAGCTGGGATTGGATTAGGCATTGACTTAACTGTGTTGTTTAATTCTTCATTGAAACAAAAGCCCATGAATTTGAAAAAACCAATCTGTAGTAAAACTGGGGGCTAAGTGGATTCATAACCTACAACAGAGCCAGAACCTTGTTTAATACTATGTATACTTGAAACCTAAGGCATCTCCAATTCTTGACTCAAAACCTATATCAAATTTAAATTTGGATAAAAATCACTTAAAAAATCTCTCCACTCAAACTAATATCAATATGAGTTTTACCCATTGTTTTATCCTAATCAAGGGAAGACTATGCTCTTCCCTCGAGTCTGACCCCTTACCTGTGTAGAACGGGTACGCAAACTAGTTGTAGATGGTGCAGCCTCGGTAGTAGCTTCATTTGCAGATGTGCAGCCTGTGTAGTAGTTGCATTTGTAGATGGTAAAGCCTGAGTAGTAGTTGCATTTGTAGATGGTGCAGCCTGGATATGTAGAGCATTTGTAGATAGTACACTTTGAGCAGATGGAGTTAAGTTAGATGGCATGGCTTCATATAAGTCAAAACCTACCAGCGAAAAAAAAAAAAAACTCTGTTTGTACTATCATATGGGATTGGATTAATTATCTCAAGTCCAAAGCCGCCTCCCCATCCCTAAAAAAAACAACAGAAAATGACCCAAAAAAAAAAATCGTTCTGATATGACCAATTTCAAATTGTATATCAATTCCTACCCTTTTTCCAAACAAATAATTAAAAACTAAGAGGCTAAATTAGAAGAAGCATCAACATTACTCTAAACAGAGCATCAACATTACTCTGATCTCATCAGAGAAGAAGATAGAATTTTGCTATTTACTTTACTCATCATGATGCCACCACCCATTTTCTTCACTTTTCCCTTTTTCTACCTCTAAACCTCTTCACATGCTCATTCAAAAACCCTTCAACAATAAAAAGTCTCAATTGAAGATGATGTAGACACAATGAAATCGTTTTCGAACACTCTTAAATACACAGGAAAACAAAGATCAAAAATTCAATTTACTCAATATTATAAATCAATTCATAGTGCAAGGAAACTAATCAATCACTAACACAAACAGTATTGGACAAAGTCACCATTCAATTAACATATATAAGCACATTTACTAAAGAGAGAGTTATATGAAACTTTTGTATTAAAAAATCTCAGATTTCAATTTTGAGCACGCTGAAATACACAGAAAAAAGATCAAAAATTCAATTTATTCAATATTATAAATCAATTCATAGTGCAACAATCAATCACTAACACAAAGGACAAACTCACCATTCAATTAACATATATACATATATATAATATATATATATATATGTATATAAACAGAAAACAGAGCCAAGTTTAACATAACTTCCGTTCCCTTTGGTATCAGAGCCAAGTTATGTTGCTATCTCTTGCTTACTGCTTTGCTATTTCTGTTGAGTCAACTCTATGTTTTGTCTGTTAATCTGTTTCCAGTCATCTCAATCTATCAAATTTATATTTGTGTTTTCCACTTTGTTACTAGCCACCCAATCTTCGTCCTTGTCCTTGGTCAGTCCTTTGGTTAGGCAGTGTAGGATTTTAGGGGTCCTCGAAATGGGTATGTGTGAAAGCTTAGTATGTGAAAACATGATAAATTTAGACAATGTATTAAGATTCCTGTAAAACAGTTTAATTAAAGAAAAATGAGTCGATTATTTAGAAATAACTCTTCAGTCAGTTCTAGGTCTACAACTTTGCCCTCAATACCTAATCAAGGATTAGTAATTAATGAAGAAGAATTAGAAATAAAAAATGATAAACTGGATTTAAGTTGGAATATACCAAAATTATCAGTTAAAGAGATTTATAAAACTACGTTTTTACAATCTGCTTTTAATGTTAATCTGCATGTTAAAACATTAGAACAAGTTTATGCTTTAGAAAAGCCTAGAGAAACCTGTCATTTATTTGATGCTAACACTATTAAACGTCATTTAAAAACTGGTCACAATTTTATTCATTTAGGATTAATTCAAGTTGGAATCAAACCATTAACTCCACAAGGTAAAAATACTTCTGTTTTATTATGTTTAAGAGATGCTCGTTTTCTTGATTATAATGACAGTTTAATGAGTATGGTGGAAACTGGTCTTCACAAAGGACCTATTCATTTTAATTGTTTTCCTGATTTCACACTCAGTCTTAGAGATCCACACATATTAGATGCATTAACTTTAAATATTCAATTAAATGGTTCATTTACTAATATGAAAGAAAAAACTCATAATATTGCTTTAATTTATCGTGTCCATTATAAATGTATTAAAACCAATTTAAATGTTCAAGCTTTACATAAAAGTCCTAAGGTTAAAACATTACTGATTCAAACTAGTAACAATGATACTAATATAAATATCCCTCAAATGATAGAATGGAAAGATATTACTCTCCTTGATCAATGGATTACGGTCAATGAAAATTACAAACATAATCAACAACAATCCACTATCCTAAACCTCAACCGACTACTCTTACTAAAAATTGGTATTCTCGACCTACTCCACCTGACCTCCAATATGAAGAAACTAATCTTTCTAATCAATTTTCTGTATCTACTAAAAAATTATACGAATGGAATATTGATGGTCTTAGTGAAGATTAAATACTTCAAAAATTAAATCACTTATCTATGGTTGCAAATAGTTATCTTACTAACTACCATGATTACTCTCAACCTGAAATTACTTCTTTAATTACCTTTGGTTTTACCGGTATGCTCAAATCTTGGTGGGAAAAATACCTTACTGAAGATCAAAGAGAATCAATCTTACATGCTAATCAAAAAGATGAAAATGATTTACCAATCTTTGATGAAACTATTAGCTATTACAAACCTGATGGTGTTAACACATTAATCTATACCATAGTTAGACATTTCATAGGTACTCCTACTAATATATATTCTCGCATACATGATCAACTTAGTAACCTTACTTGTCCAAAATTAAGTGATTTTAGATGGTATAAAGATGTATTTACCTCTAGAGTTATGTTAAGAGAAGATTGTACTAAATCTTTTTGGAAAGAAAAATTTATTAACGGATTACCTAGTTTGTTTGCTCACAAAATTAGAGATGTTCTTAGTCAACCTACTGGTATCATTGAATATGACACTTTAACTTATGGTGATATCATTAGCACTATTCAAAAAGAAGGATTAAGAATGTGTATTGATCTTAAACTCAGTCACAAAGCTACTAAAGATAAACATAAGGCTAAATATGAATTAGGTAATTTTTGTGAACAATATGGTTTACCTCCTGTTGCACCTTCCCGTAGGAAAACACATAAAAAACATAGTAAATCCCATTACAAATATTCAAACAAGTATAAAAAGAATTATTCACCTTCTAAATCAAATGATAAATTCTATACTAAACCTAAAAAGAAATATTACAAGAAATCACATCCAAAAGCTAAATCTAATAAAGATATTACTTGTTACAACTATGGTCAAAAAGTCATTATTCTAATAAATGTAAAGAAAAAAATTAAAAGATAAAGTTAATCAACTTCAAATTAATGATGAATCAAAAAACCAATTATTTGAAATCTTTCAATTAAATCAATCTGTTAGTAATTCCTCTTCTGATAATTCTAATACTTCATCTAATTACAATTCACCTAGTGAAGATTCTGATAATAATATAGAATTAGGATGTAATGATGTTTGTTGTAAACCTGTTAGACAAATTACTGTTCTTACTAAACAAAATCAAGAAGAAACTGCTCTTATTGAATTAATTAGTAGACTTGAAGATTTTGAATTAAAAAAGAAATATACTGATAAATTAAAATCTTTGTTAATCAATACTAATCATAAACCTAAGTTTGATAAGCCTATTATTAGTCTATCTAAAACCTTAGAAAGATTTAAAAATAAACACAAAAAAGTTACCTTACAAGATTTACAACAAGAAATTAATCAAATTAAACAAACCATTAAAGATTTACAAAATAAATATCAACATTTAGAAGATGAAATTATTACATTAAAACTTAATAAAAATTTAGATAATTTCCAAACCAATAATGTTTCTCCTAATGAATCTGAACATGAATCTGATGAACCTACTAACCCTGATAATCTTTTATTTGATAATCGATCACATCAATCTCAATCTCATAATCATGAAGATAATAGATTAAATCTCCTTAATAAAATCCATATTCAAAAATGGTATTCTAAAATTAAAATAGTTATTAATAATTTTGAATTAGATGTTATCGCTTTAATTGATACTGGTGCCGATCTTAATTGTATTCAAGAAGGTTTACTCCCTACTAAATATTATGAAAAATATCGTGAAAAACTTCTGCTAATGGTAGTAAAATGCATATTAAATATAAAATACCTAAAGTTCATATATGTCAAAATAATGTTTGCTTTAAAACTTCCTTTGTTTTGGTTAAAAATATGACTGATAAAGTTATTTTAGGAACACCATTTATATTTTTACTATACCCATTTACCACCTCTAGTGAAGGAATAACTACTCATGTTTTAGGTCAACCTGTTACTTTTAAATTCTTATCTCCTCCTGAAATATTAGAATTAAATCAATTAAAAGATTGTTCTATTTCTCAAACGATTAATCGATTAACTCGTCATTTAAGATATCTTAAAGAAGAAATTAATTACAAAAGAATTGATCAACAATTAACTAATCCAGTTATTATTTCTCAAATTAATGAATTTAAATTAAAATTAGAGACTACTGTTTGTTCTACTTTACCTACTGCATTTTGGCATAAGAAAAAACATGTAGTCACATTACCATATATTAAGAATTTTCATGAAAGTCAAATTCCTACTAAATCTAGACCTATTCAAATGAATCATGAATTACTTGAAATGTGTAAAAAAGAAATCAATGAACTATTAAAAAATCGAATAATTAGTCCAAGTAAATCACCTTGGTCATGTCCTGCTTTTTATGTGAATAAAAATGTTGAATTAGAACGAGGTGTCCCTCGCTTAGTCATCAATTATAAACCATTAAATAAAGTTTTAGAATGGATTCGATATCCTATTCCTAATAAAAAAAATTTGATCAAAAGACTTAGTCAAGCTGTTATTTTTAGTAAATTTGATTTAAAAAGTGATTTTTGGCAAATACAAATTCATTCTAAAGATAGGTATAAAACTGCTTTTACTACACCTTTTGGTCACTATGAATGGAATGTCATGCCATTTGGGTTAAAAAATGCTCCTAGTGAATTTCAACATATAATGAATGATATTTACAATCCATTTAGTCATTTTTCCATAGTTTATATAGATGATATTCTTATTTTTTCAAAATCAATTAGTGAACACTGAAAACATCTTACTGCATTCTTTTATACCATTAAGAGTCATGGTCTAGTCATTTCTGCTCCTAAGATTAAATTGTTCCAAACCAAATTCAGATTTTTAGGTTATGATATTCACCATAATACTATTTTACCTATTAGTCGTTCCATTGAATTTGCGTCTAAATTCACTGATGAAATCTTAGATAAAACTCAGCTACAACGTTTTTTAGGATCACTGAATTATATTGCTGAATTTTACAAAAACCTTAGGAAAACTTGTCAACCCCTGTTTGATCGGTTAAAAGACAATCCTCCTCCTTGGTCTTCTACTCATACTGCTATTGTTAAACAGGTTAAACAATATGTCAAGTCTCTTCCTTGTCTTGGTATTCCTATTGAAAATTCATTCAAAATTATTCAAACTGATGCCTCTGATATCGGTTATGGCGGCATCCTTCTCCAGCAAATTACTCCTCAGTCATCTGAACAAATTGTTCATTATCATTCTGGTGTTTGGAATAACGCACAAAAGAATTATAGTACTATTAAAAAAGAAATTTTATCTACTGTTTTATGTATTAGTAAATTTCAAGATGATATTTTAAATCAAAAATTTTTACTTCGTGTTGATTGCAAATCTGCTAAATATGTTTTAGAAAAAGATGTTCAAAATCTTGCTAGTAAGCAAATTTTTGCCCGTTGGCAATCTATTTTAAGTATTTTCGATTTTACTATTGAATATATACCTGGTTGTCAAAATTCCATTCCTGATTTCCTTACCCGGGAATTTTTACAAGGGGGATAGGGATGGTCACTCCATTTATTGCTTACCATAAAACCCAAATTACCCATTACCGTGATCTGATTCACCAAACTGCTTATCGCATTACCCGGATAAAATTCGCCAGAAAAACTACTAAACGTGCTCAATACATTCAGTACCACCAAATTCAAGCTCGTCGCCATTTACTTGCTGATTATTACAACTGTTTGGATTTTCATCAAACTTATTTAGATCTCCTTAGTGGTTGCTAATCTTTATTGCTAACCTTTGTTTCTTTTTAAACAGATGTCTCGCCCAAGGCCCCCTTCCAAAGCCTTGGTCCCAACTAGTCAACCTTTTATTCCTCCTTTGGAGTTAGTCACCCAATACCATCCTATTGAAATGATTAACCGTTACCAAGTTCTTGGTAATATTCCTCGATCCAGTTTCACATCTGCTTTGGCCACTAATCCTTTTGCTTCATCCAGCCAAGCAGTTACTCCATACCCTCCTAATCCTATTAAAACTGCTCGATCTGATTATGTTGACTCAACAACTACTAATCTCTTTTTCAAAGATTCTAGTCACCCAAAGAGTCAATCTGTTAATGATCTGGTTAAAACTTATTTCCCTCCTGGATGGCATTTTGTTCCTCTCCATCCAGAGAAAACAATCACCTTCTATGAAGACATCCTGTTCAACCATCAGTCAATTATGATTAAACCCATTTATGATCGTACTTACACTAGTAAAATGGTTTACCATTCACTTTATATTCACAATATTGTTTCCTTAGTTGAATGGGGTTCTCCTTATCAACTTCGAGATTTACCTAATCACTCCCTTCAGTATAATTATTATGATTATATTGGTCCTCCTATATCAAAATGAAACATTTAGTCACTCCTGGTTTCTTCAATTTGATCAAAAGTTTAAGTCAGAATTACCTACTTGGTTTCTGAGATGGTGGACCTATTATGGTGCCATTCCAGACATCTTCCCATCAGTAATTTTGGATCAAGTCAATTACTTCTCCACTGTTTTCTCATTCACTCCACAATAAAGAGAATTCCCTCAATTGCTTATTTTTATATCGAAATATAAAATCCCTTGGATATTCAAATGGCAATATGGTATTTCTGGTAAAGTGATTTAGCGGCTACATAAGGTTAAATGATGGGATAACTTCAAGATTCAACGAATTATTGAAATTGTTCAAACTGAGTTCCCGATTAACATTTATGCTCCTACACCTGCCATGGTTAAAGCTCAGCAGATCAAAACTGCTCCAGTCACTCAAGGAAGCCAACTTCCTCCAGTCAATCTTGGAAGCCCATCATCCAGTTCTTCCAAGCCCAAGTCATCCAAATCAAAGATTAAATCCAAGTCAGCAAAGCCCAGTTCTGACTAGCCCAAGTCAAAGGATAAATCCAAATCAAAGGTTAAGCCCAAGTCCAAGTCATCCAAAGATGAGCTCCTCCAAATGGCTCGTCTACTCATGGCCCAAGCCAAGTCAGACTCAGATAACAGCAGTTCAGAAGATGGTTCAGACAGTTCAAACTCTTCTGAAGGTTCAATTACTCAAAATCCATATGGACCCGAGTTCCAAGATGCTCAGGACTCATATGCTTAATTCAGTCATTGGATTCTATATAGCTATAATTATTAGCTTCAATCAATACTCGTCTTTTGAGAAAACCTGCTGATATATATATATATATATCTATATTGATTCACTCAGTCACATGCCTCCAAGCAATGAATAGTAAAAAAGCCTCCAAGCAATGAATAGTAAAAAAGTCAACTTTACTGTTCACTATTCATCAAAAAGTCAACATTACTATTCATCATTCATCATGATTCATCCCACCAATTCAGCACAGTAAAAGCTTTAGTCACTCACCGAAAGCAGCAGACAACTCCCATGTGCTTCTGATGCTCCTTTCAAGTCAAGACTATTCACTCACAAGGCTCACAGTATTCACTCACAAGGCTAACAGTGGTCTCTTTTGATTATAAAAGGGCCTCTTTAGTCAAGAATAAGGCAGAGTTAGAAAAATTGAGAACATCCTTCCTCAAGAAAATAGCTTTCTTTGTAATTTTATATTTTCGGAAATTGTTTTTAGTTTACAAATTATGTATTTTGAAGAACTGCTTGCTTCATTCCAGTAAACAATTGTAAGTTTTATTAATGTTTATTTGAAGTTATTGTTAAACTGTTTTTCTGTTTATTTTAGTGCTACTTCCTGCTTCCGTTCCCTTTGGTATCAGAGCCTTATCAGACTGCCGATCCTCTCACTCTCCAAGTACCGGTAAAGAGAGGCTCTCCTGCGGCAGGTGTGGGTGCGCTCAAGTGCTAGTGCCCGTATGCTTTGGTAGGTACGCGATGCTGCCGTCCGCCCCTAAAAAGGTCTGGCATCGTGGGATTAGGGGCGATCAAGCATAAGCACCTTGTGTATATATATATATAGGTATGTATTTAAAACTTTAGTATTAGGAAATCTCAAATCCATTGATTTCAATTCCGAAAACTCTAAAATACAAAGAAAAATAGAAGATCAAAAGCTTGATTATTCAATGAAATCAATTCATAGTGCAACAAAACTAATTGAACAATACCACAAACAGTATCGAGCAAACTCACCATTCAATTAACATATACACATACAATACAGAAATATATGTATGTACACAAAAGAGAGAGTAATTCAAAATTTTAGTATTAAGAAATCTCAAATCCACCTTCGATTGAATGAAAATCACATTCAAGCCAATAATCTAGAGAGAGAGAAGAGGGCAGCGACCCAAACAGAGGGTCGCGATCTGCTACAGCCCAGTGTTTCTATGCCGTTTGCATTCGGCGGTGCAAGAGAGCAAGAGGGAGAGGGAGAGGGAGAGGGAATACATTCAGAATATCAGAGACAGAGAAGAGAAGAGGGTAGCAACCCAAACAGAGGGTTACGATCTGTTGCCAACCATCCAGCACTGCTGCCGCCCAGCGCTGCTATGCATTTTGCATTTGGCGGCGCGAGAGAGCAAGAGGGAGAGGGAGAGGGAGGGAGAGAGAGAGAGAGAAGAAGAAGAAGAAGAAGAATAGCATACCTGTGCTGTGCGTTTCTGATGGACTGAGAAAATGAAATAGAGAAGTGAAGGTGAATTGATTCTTTATTCACCCAAAATATTTAGTCAATTATTTTTGGTAATAAAAAATTAGGGTAAAGACAAATAATTCATTAGTGACCAAATTAATTTGGTTGCCATAAATATTATTCAGATTTTCGGGGACCAAATAATGTTTGTCACCAAATAAATACAATTGGTGACTAAAATTTCCGTCGCCAAAAATAAATTTGGTCGCCGAAAATTTTTTAGCACTCCCGCGCAAAATTTTCACTTGGCACCAAACTTAACAACGACCAAAAAATTAAATTCGTCACCAAATGTTTAGCTTTTAGAGACCATAAATATTATGTCGCCAATTATGTATCTTTGGCGACTAAAATTTTGTTTGGTTGCTAAAAAATGTCGCCAAAAATGCTTTTTGTTGTAGTGATTATTGGTAAAGATTGATAGCATTTCCCATTTACCAGGTGACCATGCTACATGATTACAGCCCTAGCTTACAGGGATTTTGCACCAACACGTTTCTGATGAATTTTCTAAATTCGTTCATTTCTACGCCTGCCCGTCACACTCATCGTCATCACCAATACCCGCAGCGTTGGGCATGTCATTAAAAATAAAATTCTCTGCATTGGCAACCCTATTGAAGCCTTGATCTTTGTCTGAGTTGTGGTGTATGAAATTATATAGTGCCATTAATGCCCCAATCAATGGCACTTGCAATTTCTCAAAATCATAACGGGGCATGTTATGTAGAAAACCCGAGCACGCTTTCCACACTCCAAACGTACGTTCAATTGCACTCCTTAACGAGAAGTGCACCATGTTAAAAACTTCACTCGCATTGTGAGCCCGTCCAGTCGCACGGAACTGTTCCTGGTGGTATCGACATCCCTTAAACAATGCAAGAGAGCCTTTCTAATTCTTGTACCCCGCATCAACAAGGTAATACTTTCCTATATTTGGCAAAATAATTGTCATTACTAACCTTAGTTAAGAAAAAACAATTAATCAGTCTTGACATTGAATACTTCCAATTCATTTTACCTTCCGCTGGGTGTGGGGATTTTTTTTGCTAGATCTTGGGTGACTTCGTTAAATACTCGGCTGTCGTGCATACTACTTTCCCAGCCATAGGAGATAAAAGTAAAACATAAGTCAAAATCGCATACAATAATGATGTTTTGCTTGTGCCGTCCTGTACGTCCAAATATGGCGGTGCCTCCCACAGATTCAAATTTGTCTCCATGTGTGTCCATCCAATGCGCCAATACAGTCCTGAGCGCTCACATAACGCAAACATGCCATAAGTGACCCGGAAAATGACAATGACCTTTCGGACATATACAACTATTTTGACACATGGAAAAATTATCAATTGTAATTTTCATGAATGTACTAAATCTCACCCTGAATGGCAAATATTTTGGTTGTGACTCCAAGTATGGATGTCTGCTATTTTGAGGCCTCGTCAGTCGACAGTGGGCTCTTGTAAATTTCTTTATTGCTTTAAGAACACGATTAAAATGACGCCACATTGTCTCCCCTGAGTGTTGGAAGCGGGCTTCAATATCCCAACTTGGAAAGCCTCGCAACACGTATATAAACATCCCGACACTCTCAACTACATCAACACCATGCGGACACTGTGGAAGTTCAAGGCCAAAATCGGCTACTAATGTGTTACACAATTTCAAGAACACATCCCTTTGCATCCTAAAATTTTGTTGAAATGCTTCAGGATGGCCTGTAAGCATTTCCTGGATCCCTAATCTCCTAGTCAATGCAAATGTATGAAACGGAGTCCTATCAATAGATGAGTACTCATTGCCCGCGCATGCAACTTCTAGCCATATCATTGATGTTTTCATTGTCATCTCTTCGATCGTCTCTCGTATCCACGCATTAATTTGGCCGTTGCGCACAACACCTGACCTAGTACCCTCTTGCGGATCCATTCACGCTACATAACAAATTGAAACAAGAAATAAGAGGGGGAAAAAAATTGCGACCGCAATGCATAAGCGTTTCCTATGGCAAACACTTTGCCTATTTGTTGAAGCATAACTATTGTTGACAAATATAAAAACAACCACTTAAACATTGCTGCTACAAATTGTTGATGCAGCGAATAATGAGAACATACCTTTACCAGGGGAACGTCAACTGAAGTGTGAATACCTAAACTGTTGTTGAACTTGCTTACCCTTGTGATGCGTATATGTGTTGGATACCCTTGTGTACAAATAAATAGCTGGGCTTTCCTATTTACAAATTCACTACTATGTGCATGTGATCCCATACATTAGGCAAGGATTTTTTCCAAATAAAAATATGCACACCTGCAAGTATTTGTGCACCATCAAAAGTAATGTACATCCTCGTGCATATGAGAGCAATCACATGGGCAAGTGTACCCTCCTTTAGCAGATACATCAATTCACATCACTTTTACAGAATGTATAAAATTCCATTCAAGAAAGGAAAACCAACACCCCGTTACTATTGGATATGCAACAATCAATTACCACCAACCCTTTAACAAAAACAAGGAAAACATAGAATTCAACATTACAGTACAATGCACAGACCTGCAACAGGGAAAATGAAAAATGAAAAAAAAAATTAAAGAAAATAGGGTTACAACAGCCCTTTACCAATAGCTTTGTCATAGCCATGTACCACCAACAAACTTATTACATAAACATGTAGTAACATACCTAAAACAAACTGTAATTCCAACAGCAATAACATCAACAACATGCATAACACGCATAGGCCCCTATTATTTGAAGCACGCACACAAATAACATTCAAACTTGTCCCACATTCAACATACCATAACAGTTGGGTTTTACACAAAAATAACATAAAAAAAACAACCCCCTCCCCCTTCCCCAAAAAAAAAGAAAAAGAAAACAGCCGAAGTTCAAAGCAAACAGAAGGCCATAGAGAACCGAAATAAAAAACATGAAGTGGTTAACATTGCAAGTGTTCCTTCTATGTTTCAATCCAGGTCAACCAACCTATCATGGCTAAAGAGACGCACGTCACAGCTACCACTGACAACAGCTGGCTGACATAAAGCACGCTTCTCTTTTAGCCACACAACAATGTAATCAAGGGGGAGGCCCATTATGAGGTTGCAGTTGTCCGGTGAATCCATTAGCGAGCATGCAAAAGAAAATAACGGACCACCACCCTCCAATCCTGGCGTGTTCATCAACCTCGCAAGATAATCTCCAACAATGTTCTTGCCTTTTCATGTCCTTTCTTGTCATAACATACTGGGTGATTTTCAGTTCCCTGCTTCGTTTATTGACAGCCTCCACAAGGTTGTCCATGCTACTGGCCATGCTACCAAGGGTTGCCTTCTTGTGACACTCTGCATTAGTTGATCCGTCTGTAGTGGACTGGAGGGGAGCATCATTAAACAGTGAACAATCAACCATGTTTTCGCCGACCCTATCAAACACAATAGTAGGTGGTGTGCCATCACTGAGAGGTGTCATGCCATTGTTTATGTCTACATTGTTGGTGACAGCATCATCATCACAAATTTTAGTTGGGGTCCATGCATGTTTTCCTATTGTTGAAGCACCACCATTTCCATAAGTTGCAAGTGCTCCAAGGGCTTTGTCTTGAACTTGGCACAACGATGGTTCATCTGGCATAATCGAAAAATAGTGTCAAGCAACCAAACAACAATTAATTTGTAAACATTATAGTGAACAAGGCAGTTGTTACTGACAAAACTAAAGTATATCATACCGCTTGCATTTTTGCCAACCAATGCTCAGGTGTTGTGAACAAACCCGTGGCCTGGTCATATCCTATTCCTGTGAAGCCTTGACTAGCATCTTACAGCTTTTTCCAGGTAACCCAATCTTTTTTCAAATTGTCATATTTGTCTTTCATTTGTTTAGCCAAATGTCGCATTCTGGTTTTCTCATAGAACTTCTTTACCATATTCTTACACCCAGTGTTGGATAAGCCACATAGTTGTCGGTTACCGTCCTTTATTTCACCGAGGACAAGTTGTAAGTACAGCTTATTGTTGTCACTCTCTCAGATGCATTTGTGGACATGTGATTTTTGGCTTGATGTTACACCCTTGCCATGCATTTTTGAAGGGGTACAGGGTGAAGTACAAGTGGTTTCCATAACATTATGAGTGGGTCACAAGTGTAGGTCAAAAGACAATAAGAACGCAATGAAAAACATAGAATTTAAAGGAATGAAAATAGCAATACAATAACACAGGCAATGCAATTAATTAATGTGTTCAAAGTACAACAACGTAGCAATGGTTGTAGACAACAAAAATTAAGCTTTCTTGAATTTGACAATACATAGTTGGATACAAAAGTTTAGCATGCGTTCCATCGACATATGTAGTACAATAAAATAGGCTTAACATACAAGTTAAACATATAACTACGTACAGCGTAAAGGGTGTACGATACAAAAATAACACAAAAACCCAAAAAACGAGCATGCATCACATACGAAACAACAAAAAAACCACTATGACGCTCAACACACCGACGACTATCCAAAGCAAACATAGGCTCTAATCAATGCGATCAACGTCGCCACATAACCCCATATCAACATCATTCAGGGGGAGGTGATTAACAACCTTTTCTCTATGGAACTTGTCATACCAACCTACCCACGGAACACATCTCTGGTGTACACAAGTTCAGTAGTTAGACTGATTTGTTTATGACATAACCGTAAATGACAAGTACATTAGTACATGCATAAAAAAGGGGTGACACGCACCGTTGGACTAGGGCAAACCTAGTATTCACGACCTGGGTTTTTGTTAGATGTAGAAATCTTTACAAAGCAGTATCCAAAGGCACATGCACACATCCTTTGAAATACATGCTTAGGCTATACTACAAACTTCCAAAATTAGGGGAAAAAAATTGAGAAGTGCACAACTATGGATACAGTAAGAGTCCACAATAATACTTTCAACCCATATTGGTTAAAAGACCAACTACAATAAATAATTGCACCATCTAAAAAAAAAAAAACACTACAATAAGGAACTGTGTTTTTCCTATGGTTGGGGATTCAGTTCAGTGGCTATCAATACCCAATAGCCCATGTTGACAGATTCTTGGTATAATCCATATATGCAACCATGTACACTGTGATTCAAGTTAATGACTGATTGTTTTTGTTGTTCACAAGCAGAAATGATCGTAGCTAGTCTAGGGTTTCCATATGTCACAAAGGTTGCTCAGGTACGTATTTGTTAAATTTTTTTCATAGCAAAAAAGGCCAGAACAAGTAGTAAAATAAAAAAGAATAGAGCAAACAGTGGGTGGGAAGACGTTAAGGCTAATGTGAGGGATTTGAAATTGAACAAAACAACCGAAAACAAGAAAATATGAATTGAGGGCAAAATTGACAACAACTGTTTACCCTAAAAAAACCCAACTATGAATACAACTAAAAAACTAACAAACCAATTTGCAAATCACTGGTAACAGAACACCGGCAAGAGAGGAGGCTTACATGATTGTATAGATCAACTGAGGAAGACGACCTGGAAGAGGGAAGTTGGTGGCGATGTCGATGGCCGACGCTAGGAACGAGTTTTTTGCGGCGTCCACAGCAGCGGCGCAACGGTGCGAAAACGATCTAAGAGGGAGACAAGATCAAGAGGCATGAGATACGAAATGGTGAAATGTATGTCTCAGCAAACCCTAAAGTAAATGGAGGGTATATTCGTAAAGTGCCATATCGTGTTTAACCAGCTTTCCAAATGGGTTTCTACACAAAAAAGCCAACGTTTGGCTTTTTGACAGAATGCTGAAACGCAGCTTCTAACGACATACCCAAATCAGGCCTTTGTTAAAGGCGTTTTTGGTGTAAATGAAGAACCATCATGGAAAAAAATAGTGGAAAAGTATGACAGGTACATGAAAAATTTAGCATTAACAAATTAATTTTCCAATATTTGCCCAAAGACATGCTTCTTTCTAAGGATTCATTGCTTTAGGTTGCTTGAACTATAAGATTCACAACCCATCTCAATACTACAAACCACCATATATAGCCTTCGTTTGGAATGTGGGTTGGCTTTTTGATTTTTTTGATATTTTAACCTAGGGCTAAAAAGCCTCATTTAGGATAGATTTTTTGATTTTTTTGACTTTTGTGAGAGAAAAAATAAAATTATTATAGTTTGGATGTGACATTTTGTCCTATTTGGCTAAAACAGCCAATTTTGTTCTATATGGCTAGTTTAGCCCAAATGGGCATGCCAAACATATTTCCATTATTTGTCAAAAAGGGCATAGAAATGCCTAATTTTGCAACATTTTCTATGAAAGTTTTGATCATGTGAATTGGAGAAATGTAAAGCAATCACTCTGTTTGCTTTTGTTTTTAAGTTTATTTTTGGCTTTTTTTAAAAAGACTACAAAATAATTTCTTTATTTTAAAATAAAAATAAAAAAACACCATTCACTACTACAAAAATAGTTAAAGATCACACTTTGAGAAAAAAAAATATCTCACTTTTATTGGAAGTGTGATAAAAAAATTAGATTGATATTTTTATCACACTTAATTTGATTGAGTGTGATAATATTTATTTTTTATGTCACTTTTCAATTAAGTGTGATTATATATATATTTTTTAATCACACATTCTAATTAAAGTGTGATTATATATACACTACTACTTTTTAATCACACTTTTTAAATAAGTGTGATTATAAATATATTTTTTAATCACACATTCTAATTAAAGTGTGATTATATATATATTTTTTAATCACACCTTCTAATTAAAGTGTGATTATATATACACTACTACTTTTTAATCACACTTTTTAAATAAGTGTGATTATAAATATATTTTTTAATCACACATTCTAATTAAAGTGTGATTATATATATATTTTTTAATCACACATTCTAATTAAAGTGTGATTATTTATATATTTTTTAATCACACCTTCTAATTAAAGTGTGATTATATATACATTACTACTTTTTAATCACACTTTTTAAATGAGTGTGATTATATATATATATTTTTAATCACATATTCTAATTAAAGTGTGATTATTTATATATTTTTTAATCACACATTCTAATTAAAGTGTGATTATATATACATTACTACTTTTTAATCACACTCCTTAAATAGGTGTGATTGTATAAAATATTCCAATTTGATTTTTATATAAAATATACAATTCTCAAATTTGCGCCTCTATTCTACACCCATGAATGACAGAGGACGACTCTTTCCATCCCCAATAAGGTTGAATTTCACAAACACACAGGTCTCTTCTCCTCACTACAACAAAATTGGGTTTTCACGGATTCACATTAACGATATACAGTAAATGCAAGCCGTGGTAAATAAAAATATTTCACTTTTAATGGAAGTGTGATTAAATAAAAAGGGCAAATTACACTAACGGTCCCTATAGTTTGGGACTCGTGTCACTTTGGTCCTTAACTTTTTAATTTAGACACATTTGACCCTGAATTTTGAATCTTGATCCAAATAAGGACAATTGAAAATACCATTGTTTAATTTCAAGGGCAAAATCATCAATTTAATAAAATATAAACTAATTTGACAAAAATAAATGTCAAAAAAATATTTTTAAAATTTTTTTAACCACCAATGATTAAATTATGTAAAATTGATAAAAATTAATAAAAATTATAGGATTAATTTTTAAAAATTAATTTTACATGATCATTATCCAAACAAATAATAAAAATTAATTTGGTAAAAAAATAAATAAATGTCTAAAAGATTTATCAATTTTACATAATTTTATTTTTAGTTTGTAGAAATAATTTTAAAAAATTCAAAAATATTTGTTTGACATTTATTTTTCTCAAATTAGTTTATATTTGTATCAAATTGATGATTTTACCGTTGAAAAATCTAATGATATTTTTAATTGTCTTTATTTGGAGCAAAATTCAAAATTCAAGGGATAAAATAAAATAATATTATTTATTAAAAATATGATAATTATATTTAATTTTTTGGATTTTTTCTCTCGTAAATAAAATTTTATATGTAAGTTTAAGAGTTTTGTTTCAAATTTTCCTTTACTATAATATTTACTCATAAACATATATTAAAATTGTTGTATTGACAATTAACAATTAAAATTATGCTTTATTATAAAAAAAAATGACATAGTTCTAATACTTTACTATTTTAGAATAAAAATATATGAATTTTAAAAAATTATTATATTGGTTTTTGAAAGGAAAATAATTTAAAAACTTAATAAATAAGAAAGAATTATCATAACATGTAATTTAAAACATCAAAAAAAAGTTAAAAATAAATAAAGACTTTCAAAAGTTGTGATTACAATTAAAACTAATGTCATATTTATTAATACGTATAATTTTATTTGGATATTATTTATATTTTAACATGCTTATTGAAAACAAAAATAAATAAATAAAAAATATTAATAATTTTGAGTTTTAAAATATGATTTTGTAGATTTGCTATATTACCTTTTGAAAGGAATATATTGGATTTTTTTTTACAAAAATTGAATATTAGTCATTAAACAAATCTTATAAGATTTATAAAATAAAATTTATAATAGGAAGAAATTAATGATATTACAACATATGCATTTTAACAATTTTTTAGTCTATTTATTGATTTGGATAAAATCTCCTAATCAACATTTAAAATTCCCTCATACAAATAATTATAGATAAAAGCTGTGTATAATTACTGTAGTACCATTTTCAACTTCTCCTATATATTATGGTTAGTAATAAAATTGTTAAATTATTTTTATAAAAAATTTTAAAAAATATAATTTATATATTAAAAAAATCTAAAATAAATATAAATATTTATAATTATTCGCGGTGATAGGCTAGTTTTTAAAAATTTAAAAGCCCAAACCGAGCGTAGTTTGGACGGATGATAGCCAAAACCCTGAAAGCAACCCTAAAGCGTGCAAGTTCAAGCGTCTCAATGGAAATGGAAATCGATCCTCCGAAGAAGCCAGAAGTCGGAGCAGAAGCAATCAAGGACGATGACTTCTTCAATGCCGCCGAAAATGGCGACTCTTCCTTCTTCGAAGCTCTTTCACACGATCAGCTTCTCAAAGCCCTCTCTCTCAGGAACGAAGATTGCCGCTCGCTCCTCCACGTCGCCGCCTCTTCAGCTCACCCCAAGGTCCGCCTCTCTCTCTCTCTCTCTCTCTCTCTCTCTCTCTCTCTCTCTCTTCCAAATCAAAGGAAAGAAAAGAAAAGAAAAGAAAAATCATCTTTTTTACTTACCAAAACTACTGTTAGGGTTTAAAGGATTTGTCTTTATTTACTTATTCTTCGTTTGTTTGAGCAATTAAATCAATAATCTGTTTGTCATACACATTTTCTGTTGATTTTGGGGATCATTTTGTAGGAAAATCGAACCTTTTAGTCGAATTTTCATCTGATGGCTCTCGTTGACATGCATTGTACTATTCTGTTTTTGAAATTTTGATCTTGATGCTTTTTTTTTTTTTGTATTAATGAATTGATTAGGTTGTGAAGATACTATCAGCTGCAGATCCATCTGTAACTGGTATAAACAGTGCGGATGAGGAGGGCTGGGCGCCACTTCAATTCACGGCTAGCAGTGGGAATGTAGAAATTGTGGAGATTTTGCTCAGCAGCGGTAAGGAATTTTTATCAAGTTCCAAAAGAGTTTCTATTATTTGTTTCAAGTTTGTGTTGGATGGTCTTGAAAATAAGTCCAAGCTAGTTAGTTGTATGTCATAGGAACAAATATATCTTTCAAGAGAAAGAAAAAAATTTGGGAGAAGAAGACTGCATGAATGTGAGTGATGGGTTGCTTGCAAGTCCAGTGCACTGGCTCAGAGTTGTTGCTTTAGTTATTGTGAGAATTTTAAGGCTGGCAAGGTTATTTTATATTAACTGTAACTAATATGGTATCATTCATGATGTAATGGTGCAGACTAGCACATGCACTCTTTTTAGATTAGAGGAAGTATGTTTTGAGAGATTCTATTTCATGGAGACCTTTAAAAAATGTGTGTTTGTTCGTGTAGCTTGCTTTAATGGGTGAATTCTTCATTTTATCTTTCTAATTGTTTGTGTTTGTGTTCAAGCAGCTTGCTGATTCTGTGCAGTGTGCTGTACCTTCAATATGCCAATTTCTGTGAGGTTAAGGGTGGTCAAGGGTGTGAGAATGCTAGATGACTACTAGTCTCAAAAGCTTAAACTGTGAGATGTTAAGAAATGGACCAAACAATGCATATCAAGCTTTTTAACACCCTACTTCACGTGTAATCCTGACTTGCACAGCTAGATGCAATCATTCAAACATAGAGAGAAATAGAATGTACATGGAAAACCAATGCAGACAAAGAGACTTGAGCCTAAAACTTTTCACCACTAGTCCCAACAGCTTATCTATTAGGAAAGCACCCAACAATGCGTATCACTCCAACAAAAACATTATTAAGTAGGATGAATTTGGGGAAAAAAAATCATTAATACAAAGATGAATTGGTGACACCACCTATTTGTCTTTGACATTGAAATGATATCTCTGATTGAATCACTCTTGAATCATATTCCACAGAGTAAATTGTGATATGAAGAATAGAGTTTTATATATTCATTGATGATTGATCCATCAATCGTTGGTGTATGTCCTTTGCTTATGGATTGCTATGCTTTGACCTCAATGTGGTGAGCCTCCCAAGTACCATCTCTTTTCTTTGAGGTCCTTGAGACATTTGGTACTATTATAGGAAATGGTGTGCATGATGTGACCCATTAACTGATAGTGTGTTACTAATTGTGCCTTCAATTGGTTTTACGAATGTTATTGAACAATTTTTGCTGGTGTTTTTACAAAATCTATCTTGAGTATACTTGGAGTTTTTTTCTTTCTATTTGTTCAAATTAGCCATTTAGCCAAAGTTTGTAGTTTCTTGTCAAAGTGATATAATCGTATATCAACAGCGACATTTTTTAAACTTCTACTGAATGCACAGGGCTGATGTTAATTTGAAAAATAATGGCGGTCGTACTGCTCTTCATTATGCTGCTAGCCAGGGTTGGTTGAAAATAGCTGAAATTCTACTTTCACATGGTGCAAACATCAATTTGAAGGACAAGGCATGTAACTTCACACTATTGCCTTTTTGCTTTTATATATATATATACTTTCGTTAATCTTGTTTTGTGCTGCTGATAGCATAGGTCTTGGACTTCTTCCCTCAATATTTGGTTGATTTTAATTTCTTTTAGGTTGGATGCACCCCTTTGCATCGTGCAGCAAGCACAGGGAACTCAGAGTTGTGTGAACTTTTAATTGAGGAAGGAGCTAAGGTTGATGCTATTGATAAAGCAGGTCAAACTCCCCTAATGAGTGCAGTAATATGTGAAAACAAAGAGGTAATTATTATTGTTATCAAATCCTTGAAAACTTGACGCATAAAAAATTCATTGGATTTTTATTTATGTAATTATGTTAACCTAAGCTATTGCAACATGCGTTCTATTTATGTCTTAATTTTCAATTTGTCTAGTAGATTAAGGCCGTCTGGAATTGAGTTGTATTACCAAACAAACATGTCTGTGTTGCCTTTCAGACTCATCTTTCTTTAACTTCTAGGGTGCATTTTGAGGGTGGATTTCGATTGGAAAGAGCTTTCTAAGCTCCAATTCTGTATTCCAGCATCTGGATATCTAGCAGATTGAATTCTATAATTCCTCAAGACCCTGTAACATATTGGATGGCCAAATCTTTAGTTCAATTTCCAATTAAAATTTTTTTAATTTGTTAGTTTTAGTCTTCAGGAATTTGCTAATCAACTATTAGTATAATTATGGTGTGTGACATGTGTCAGTTGTGTAGTGCTGATAATGGCGACACCGATAGCAGCCACGCCAGTGGTGCTGTTGTGCCAATGTTAGTGTTTTTTCAAAGAGCTTTGTGGTGGTGATGATGCCATTGGCAGTGGTGTGTCAATGTCACAACTTAGTGGGTGTTTGGGAAGTGCCTATTTTTTAGGCTTTTTGACTTTTTGGCTATTTTAGTAAGCTATTTTAGTTTTTGTGTTTAGGAAGATGGGATGAAGTTTTATTTGAGTTGTTGTATTGAAAAATGTGTTTGAAATGATGTTTGAGGTTGAAATGACAAATTTGTCCTTAATCCCATTTTATTTCAAAATTGATGTAAAGGGGCAAAAGTGTAATTTACTACCAGTGGGACAGCTTGCCAAGTACAGTGGTAGGCTGTCAGTGCCAAAAATGTAGGCTGCCGAGCTACATTTTTTTTTTAAAATGTAAGTCAATAAAATAGCCTATCCCACTGCTTCCCAAACACCGCCTTAATGTACTTGATACAAATATGATGAAGCCATAGACATTCCACTAGAGAAAGACATATTTGGGGAGGAGATTAATATCCAACTTCAAAGAGTAGACATGGAGTACATAGGTCATGTAAAAGAATTATCTGTTACATGTATCATGTTGTACATAAGGTAAGGAAAATTTGCTACATCAATAGTTATTTCTGCAGATTTTATGAATTACGAATTTAATTAAAATTTGTTTATTTTAGTAGTCATCTCCATCAAGTGTTGAAGGCTTCCAATTGGAGGAAACAATTTGTATTTGTTAACCCTTGTGTCGTTAGTGGAAAAACAATGGTTGGGGAGAAATCAAAATCAGTGTTGCTTGCAAGAAGATTAGAGGAGGCTATGCTAGAACAATTGATTTTAATTCCTTATAATATTGGGTAATTATCTAAAACTATTTATTTCATGTGTTTAAATGATAATAAACTTACTAAGCTTATACTTGTGACTTGTTCAATTGTAGGTACCATTGGATATTGTTAGTCATTGATCTAACATTGATGATTGTTACTTGCTTGATTCGATTAATTCTAAAATAAACACAAGCTTTGAAATTGTAATAAACACGTAAGTTTGGCTAGTTTGTACATTTTTAAGCACTTTGAGTTACTCTAAAAATATTTTGACATCTGGAATTTCTTTTGTAAAGTGCTTTGAAAATTTATAAAACTACCCAAAGGAGGAGGAGGACCAATCCAGTTTGGAAAGTAGTTCAGGTAATCAATATCATTTTCTCTAATTTTATCATACTTATATTTATGCTAATGATTGTTCAACTTGATCATAACACTTTATATATAGTTTCTAATAATAATGAAAATACTTTTATGTAGTCCCCGCAACAACCTACAAACGTGGAATGTGGGTTTTATGTAATGCGGTATATGAAAGACCTCATTGGAGATCAAAGCATCCTAAAAAAACAAAATGTGAGATAAATTCTATACTTTTATTACTATTATATTCATGATACTTGTACATCTTCTTCATTATCTAATTGTTTGTAAATAACCTCTTGCAGTTCAATGGAAAAAAGACTTACACGGAAATCGAACTTGATGAAGTGCGAGTTGAGTGGATTAATTTCGTACTAAAAAATGAGTTGAAATCCAATGTAAGTATGATATAACTTCCGTTCTTTAAATTACTAATCAACAATTTCTTTAGTTGGTAAAGAATATATAATCACTTCAAGATTTCATTTTAAATTTGTTGATTCTATGTATATTTGGTTTTATGACTTTAAAATATCTGCTCATACATTGAAGATTTTCATTTTGGATTTATTGATTCTATGTATATGTCATATTTATATATGGTAATCCAAACATTTTATATTAGTAACAATCAAAGTTGTTATTTCTTTTCTATTGATGCAGGAGATGAAGAGTCAGTATGATGAGAAAATGTTCGATTTTTGTCTTTTGTAAGTCTCTACAAAAATATTAAGTTTATTCATATGCTTCTAGCCGTTTCTGAATTAATTTGTGTTTTTATTTTTCAGATCAGAAATTTCTTGGAGAAATGCAAAATATGGTCAAAGAATTCAACAACTTAGTTTTTTCAAGTTTTTTTTTTATTTTTTAATATATGTAAGCACAGTTAAATTTTTTTTACTAATTCCTTTGTATATACTTTTTTAACATTTAACTTTCATTTATGAAATATATGACGTTATTCCATTCAATATATGGTTGTGATTCAAAATATAGTATATATAGTATGTATTACATTCTTCAAATGCATATAACATGTGATCTTATCTGATTATTAATCACGTGTTTTATTAGATATTAATCACACTTAAAATATGTGATCTAAATGTTTATTATCACATGTTTTATTAGTTATTAATCACACTTAAAAGATGTGATCTAAATGTTATTATTCACACTTAAAATGTGTGATCTAAATATTTTTAATCACACTTAAAAGGTGTGATCTAAATATTATTAATCACACTTAAAAGATGTGATCTAAATATTTTCAATCACACTTAAAAGGTGTGATCTAAATGTTATCAATCACACTTAAAAGGTGTGATCTAAATATTTTTAATCACACTTAAAAGGTGTGATCTAATGTTTTTATTCACACTTAAAAGGTGTGATCTAAATGTTTTTATCACACTTAAAATGTGTGATCTAAATGTTTTTATCACACTTAAAAGGTGTGATCTAATGTTTTTAATCACACTTAAAAGGTGTGATCTAAATATTTTTAATCACACTTAAAATGTGATTAAAAATGACCCTTTTTAATAACACTCCCAAAGATCACACTTTAATAAAACTTAAAAGGTGTGATTAAATAACAAACATCACACAAAAAAAGTGTGATCTTTATATGTTTTTGTAGTAGTGATTTTTATCCGATATTCTCTTTTTTAGGGCTAAAATATATTTTTAGTATTTATTTTCATAAGTTATGAATATAGAATTTATTAGTAAATGCTTCTAAATTAATTTTTATTTTTTATTAAAAAATCAAAAAATAGATTTTGAAAGCAAAACCAATAAAGGTTTTCTTTTCTTCTTTTTTTATTGATATATTGGATTATTGGGCGGTGTGCTATTTGTGAAGAAGAGCATGAGTTTAATTGTAGAACAATGTCATCAAGCTATTGCCAATCCTTCTTTAATAGAGTGTAGGATGACTTAAGGCTCAATATCCTAAACCCACATGGGTTCATTTTGTTTAACAAGTATGTACTTTTTTTATGCATATGTAGCTCGACTTTGTCGCCCCCCTTTCGGAGTCTCGAAAATAAGCCCTATAGTTCGAACTCCAGTGATTCTGAATTTAATCTCACAAGTGCAATGTGAAATTGATAAACATCAAAGAGTCCAAATTCGACAAATCTTTTGGAAAATTAATTTTGAATAAAAAACGTCAAAATTGGACTGCTTTGCCAGATACAGAGTCGTCACCTAAATATTTTATTTTGGAAAAATTTAGAAAACTCATGACTCATGCCGAAGGCTACGTGTCCATCATCACCAAGATTGTCTTGGCTCGAGAACTTAGGTACGAGAGGGGAAGGTCATGAATTGAGCACCTCTGCTCGCCCGATCAAAGATCGGCCTCTACAAATCATGATATGATTTTTATGCACATAATATTTTCTTGTTCCGGTTTATTAGGCTAGCATTTACTATGTGATGCGTGCACACAAGGTATAGACTAGTTTGCCCGAATTAGAACAATTCAATTTCATTTTTGTTTTTCGAGGTTTGATTTTCCCACTTAAAGTGGGCTTAAAGTTTGTGAATTTGCCACTTGACAAAGTGAGCTTAAACGTACATTCATTGAATCATTCCAATTCGAGCAACAAGCCTTCATTTACAGGCACTCAAACAGTTTAACAAGTAAGCACTTAGCCTTATGGAAAGCATGCTAGTCACGGCAACATCAACATTTCATGCAAGATGCTAAAGCACTAAAAACTCACCTAGTACTCCAAGCTAAAATAAAACAAAAGAGTTAGAAAAATATGCATGATTTCTAACTATGCGAGATGGCTAATATAACCCATGCAATAATGCAACTAAAATAGGCTCGGCTACTTAACATATTATTTGCAACAATTTCATAGCATGCATTTAAACACGTATTGAACGAGGTAATAAATGCCAATGCAAGTTTGAATGATGAACCGAGCCTCTGTGCATGCAAGACAAATGAATGGATGCAAACATGCGATATGCTAATTGAAACATGATGCCCCTAATCTAACCATCAAAAGCGGATAAATAACAAGGAGAAAGACGTGGGGTTGGAAGACATACACATTATTACAACATTGCGCTCTCACGAAGGAGAGTCCGAACGAATATACTAAGCTAACTAGCTAACTAATTAGAGTTAAAGCTAATTAATCTAACTATTACAAAACAAAATGAATAACTAGCTAAACTACTAATTATTATAACACTTGAATTAACCAACTAGCTAACTAACTAATTAGATAATTACAACACAAGTGTAATTAAAATAAGTAAGTAAGCTAAACAATTTAAGCATTAAGCTAACTACTCCACCTCGGGAAGCGAGGGATGTTCATGCGCATACTCAGTTTCCACTCGAAAAGACCACTGTTTTGCTTCCGAATGCCTCTGTTTGCACAGTTGAACACCAACATTGCTGCTCACTCTGCTCTGCCTTACTAACACTCTGCTGAATTTTGCATTAGTGGCTAGCCGACCATGGTAAAGGTTGCCGACCATCAACCGGCCATGGTTGAAGTTTGCCTGCCATGGATAGTGGTCTGTCGGCCATGGAAAGTGGCCTGCCGGCCGCTGATGCACAGGTTCATCTTGTTGCAACAGAGCATATGCAGGGTATTTTCAAGGATTGTCTGCACAACTCACCCCTGTTTTTCATGAACAAATCTAAGGAGTTGTGAACCTAAGCCACAAACCACCAATTCAAGCGATTTCATTGTATGATGACTTGTGAACCCAAGAGTGCAAGTTCAACAAATGCAAGAAAAAAAAGAAAAACCTCCTCCTTTTCATGAATGATCAAGGGAAGTGGTTGAGCTTGGAGACTTGAATCATTTTCATCACTAGCAAGTATGAAATGGTTCAAACTTTCATGTGTTCAATTAACGTCTGATTGAACACAACCAAATATTATCTTGGTCACATTTAGTCCCAAGTTTTAGTTACTCATTTTAATTTACCAACCATTCTTTAATCCAATTAAGTCCAAAAGGTGAATTAAAGTCCTCTAATGGAAAGAGGGCTCAAAACACAAGTTGCTTTGGATATAAAAGAAGCATCATACCGTTGGTAATGAACGCTCTAAAGGATTAAACTATTAAGTATGAAACCACAATTTCATACTTGGGTAAGCAAGTGACTTGAAACCACTTTCAAAGCAAAATTAAAAGCCAAGAAAAGAGGAAGGTTGCAGAGATTATTAATGCTGAAATGAAGTATGAAAAGCCAAAAATAAGTACTATCAACTCAAATAAGTGATGTCTAAGACCTAAAACATCAAGCTTATGAGGACTATTATACTAGAAGCATACAAAACAAAGCCCAAATGCAAACTACAGCCCAAAATAGAGTTAAAAAAATCTAAATCAAAGGTTAAAACATGCTGGAATTAAGCTACAAAAGGCTAGAAAATTAAACTAACACATAGAGCTAACTAGGCTAGTGAACAAGACACAAGGAGGGGAGGCTAACTCCTCCAAATTTGGACTTCAAAACATGATTTTGGCCACTGAAAAATCTCTGAAAATCAGTGTTTAAAAGCTTGAAAAGAGATAGTAAAAGGGTGGAAAACACAAGGACAAAGGCCTCCAAAACAAGGTACAAAGAAGGGCTGTCAACCCCTCAACTTTTAATGGCCTTAAACCCAAGCTTCAGCCCAAAAAACACAAAGTTTTGATAGCCCAAAACAATGGAAAAATAGTAGGAATAAAAGCAAATAAAACAAAGTTACAAGCAAAGTCTTATACCTTTGAAGAGAAAAGCAACTCCAAGCAACAAAACCAAGCAAACAACACCCTCTAGAGCTCAAACCAAGATCAAAAATACCTCAGCTCAAAGATGATGAGATTTGGTTAAGAGTGTATAGTTAAAGGTTAAGGAATTATAGTCAAAAGTCTACAAAATTTGTAGAGAGGGGAAAATTTTTGAGTTCAAAATTTTCCAACCTTGCTACAAGAGAAAGGGGGTCCCTATTTATAGAAAACATGAAATTCCCTCAAGGAGATCCAACCCTACACGTGGGTGAAAATGCATGTATCTGTGCAAACAGCTGGCACAGCTAGCATAAAATATCTGCAAAATACACTGGTGGCCGGCAAGCCACATCAGTGGCCGACACCAGGTCGACAAGCAAAAGGTGATGGTCGGCAAGTCTCTATCAGTGGCCGGCAAGTCACCAGAGGTTGTAGACTAAAAAAGATAGGCTTGGTCCAAAATTGGGTTTGAAAGGCTATCAGGGTTTGCGAGGCTCAAAGTTATGGCATTCCACTGAGGACCTCGAGTACTTGGTGAGCAAACAGACTCATCATCGAGTGTGCATACGAGGATGTCCAAGTCTTAAGGACCGTAAAAAATGGGGTGTCTATAGTTGCCCCTCTTTGACAGAACTCGGAGTCATGAAACGACGTGAGTGAATGTCAAAGCCTAAAGACGACCTATTTTGACAATGCCGTAAGACTTGGACAAACAATCAAAACAAAAATAAATGGTTGCACTCGCAGGCTGCCTACATATCCCTTTATAAAGGAATCAAACCAGCGTAGTTCTGGGACAAGATGCAAACAAAATGCACAATGCAACTTTGAAAGCTGGACTCACACACTACGCAAAGCCAATCTTATGATCATGCGAGATGATGCAATAAGCAAATAACAAGTATAATAAGCAAGAATATGATAATGACATATGAATGAGCAACTTCAAGCTTAAAAAGCGAAAAGATCTAAAACACACTCTAACCATACCAAGATACGGGATAAGAAAAGAAAACACTACACAAGGTTGTGTTTCACGCATCCTGAGAAAACGAGAACAAAAACCACTCAGGCTCGTGTTTCACTCGTCTCAAGACACAACCACTCGGGCGCATACTTCGTACGTCCCGAGGTAAAACCTGCCTAAGGCCGCGTTTCACGCATCCTGAGAAACAACCACTCGAGCGCGTGCTTCGTACGTCCCGAGGTAAAACCCGCCCAAGGCCGCGTTTCACGCGTTCTGAGAAACAACCACTCAGGCGCATGCTTCGCACGTCCCGAGATAAAACCCACCCAGGGTCGCGTTTTACACGCCCTGAGAAATAACCACTCAGGCGCGTGCTTCGCATGTCCCAAGGTAAAACCTGCCCAGGGCCGCATTTCACGCATCCTGATAAATAACCACTCAGGCGCGTGCTTCGTACGTCTCGTGGTAAAACCCGCCTAGGGCCACGTTTCTCGCGTCCTAAGAAATAACCACTCGAGCGCGTGCTTCACACATCCCAAGGTAAAACAACAGAGGGGTGTACGATAAATGCACGAAGGTGAACAAGTGCGATAAATGCACAAAGTGAACAAGTGTGATAGATGCACAAAGACTTCAACTGGAACTCCTCTGAATGAACTGTACATACAATATTGTTTGCCTGTGTAAGAAAGAAACTTAGCAAGTGCGATACAGTAAGAATGCATGTTCTATGCAAGAAAAACAACCGAGATACAATATTAATTGAAGGCATGTTCCATGCGAGAAACAAAAGCATATTCTCTGCGTGAAACAAGAGCGAAAACACATTCTATGTGTGATTCATAACGGATGCAAGACGCACATGCAATATGCATGAAATGCATATCTTATGCAATAACGTATGTGAAATGCATATTCTACGCAACAAAGTGACATGCATGTTTTATGTAACAAAGTGAAATGCCTATTCTATGCAAGGTACAAAAGCATAATTTGACAAAAACAAATTCCGTAGCAACTTCTGATTTACCTCTCGGAAGAGTTACAATATGTTTAAAGAATACACCTCATTCGTGTTGACAAGTGACGAACATCGTGCACCAAAAACACAGTTTTGAGCTTCCGCAGAGACAATCTGAACCCAACAGTGAAACATCCCTACACTTCTTGGAAACCAAGGACACAAAACAGCATCAGGACTCCAAGGAAGGCCACCGGCCACAGGAGAAGGGTGCCAGCCATGTGCCAGCCACGGATGAGCCTTGCTGGCCACAGATAGGCCTTGCCGGCCACATGTCGGCCACCAATGGCAGTTTGGGGCCTTTTTTTGTCTTTTTACCATGGGTCTTTAAATATACAACTCAACACTTCATTTCCTCACAACCCTAAAGTCGAAATTGCTCCCCCTCTCTCTCTCTAGGTGCTCCTTCTCTCTAGATCTGCGTTTTCTACGCGTTTTCCAACACCCCACATGAAATTGATTCACTAAACCCTCTTTGTTTCCTCCGTTTTGAACAGATTGAAATTTGATTTCGGTGCTTTTTCTTGGAGTTTCACCACTTGAGGCTTGTTCCCCTCAAGTTTCTCTTGAGTTTTGTGCCTTTTCCCGAGCTTTGACTTTTCTTCTCATTTTCTCTCTCCTAGGGTTAACTTCTTCTAAGTTTACCCTTTTTTCAACATTTTTTTTCACTTTTTCACCTACTTCATACCCATTTTCAAATGGCGGATGATTCACCACACGACGGGGCTCTTCTAGAGATTCCCCCCATATTTCCACATGTTCCTGAGGTAGTAGAGCTAGCAACTGACCTTGAGGCAGAGTTCGAGCCTGAGGCCAAGCCAAAGACACTACCGCTAAGGGTACAGCCTTTCAATCCAGAGAGATACCATCCCCAGACACATATATTTGCCCGCCGGAGGCATCAGACACTTCACTGAATTTGCTCACGGTGCACCGGAGGTCCTCCTGCTGGGGGAGCCGGCTTCTCACCTGTCAGCCATTAAGGTATGAACTATGTTTTCATGCATTTCTGCCTTTCTTTACTTGTATTTCTTGCACTGCCTTTTATTCGACTATACTATCATCACTATTTTATCTAATCTATCTATCATTTATCTGTTGCATCTATTCTCTGCCACAGGCAAGTCTCGTACCTTCAGAGGGTACGGTGGTACGACGAGCTCCCCGCTGGAGATTGCGACATCATAGATGAGGCTAGCTTTGGCCTTTTCTGCTTTGGCCTGACGCGGGTCATCGCAAGCCGTCTTCTCCTGGGAGCGCTCATGGAGAGATAGTGGGATACCACCAACTCCTTCCATTTTTTCTACTACAAGGAAGATAACGATGACTCCCTATAACTTCGTTATGATCACCGGCTTAGATGTAGGGGGTGATCCAATCCCTTTCGATTCAAACATGGGAGAGTGGGAGGCGGCCTGGGTTAAGCTACTGGAAGCGCATCTACCCATATATCGGACAGGCATGGTCAGATACACCTAGTTCACCGAGCGATTCAGAGGGAGTGAGCCCGAGACCGTAAAAGAGATAGAGCAGTACGCAAGGGGCTTTCTAATATTCGTTTTCAGTACCACCTTGTTTTCGAACAGGTGAAACACCGTCGGCTTATATCTGCTGAGCGCCTTGGTAACCCTTTCTCGAGTGTGCTTCTACGATTGGGTGGAGCTAGCCTCGCTGCCCTATACGGATACATGAGCTCGACTTCCCATCTGAGTGGAGACTTGATTGGGGGATACTGGCGGGCCTGGAAGGTATATGTTATCCCAGATAGGCAACCCAAGAGGGGCGTGAATTGGGTTATTAAAAATTTCACAATATTAAAATTAACACAATATTCAGAATTTTAATAAATAAAAAAAAAACAGAATAATAATTATCAATATAAAAGTAGGAGAGATAGGGAGAGAAAATCAAACACTGCGATTTATAGTGGTTCGGCACGCCAGGCCTACGTCCACTCCCCAAGGAACCTCCTTGAGAATTTCTTTACTATCAATTGAATAAATACACCACCAAGCTTGTGGATTTGGCACAGGACTTACTTTTATTTATTGAGCCTCACTCAACAATAAATGCCTTACCCTTACAAAATCTCTCACAAAAATAAGGAATAAGAATAAGTGGTACTTGAACCCACTTTTACAATAATTCTCTCACAAAGAGTAGATATGAAAGTGTAAGAACAAAGGCTAGACTTAGATCTGAAAGTGAAAGAGCAGAATACAATGTACTCAGAATTTTGGAGCTTAAGAAAATTTTCTCTTCAAGTTCTTGATTTTTTCTCACACATAACACTTCAATTTATACACAAAAATATACTCGTTGGACGCTCCTTGCTGACGTCATGGCTTACATAAGCACGCTCCTGACGTCATGGCTTACATAAGCACGCTCTTGATGTCATGGCTTACATAAGCACACTCCTTGATTTTAAATAGTCAGCAAATGTTAATAATTAAAAAGATAAAAGTAAGACCAATTTTTTCTTTTCCTTTTGTTTATTTTTTCAAACATGGAGCCACCGTTTTTATAGACAATTTAATACAAAGTTCATAACTTTTAAACAAACAAATGATTTGCTCTATCTATATATATATATATATACACACACATATTTATATAACTCCATCTTTTTCTTCTTGTTTGATTATAATATGATATAATCAATTTAGTGTAGAAAGTTTAATAGCGCACGTGATGTATTCTATTTATATTATATGCATTATATATATATATAACGTTCTAATCAAATATTTGCATACAGAAAAATATCTTTAATAATATTTATGATGGATCTGAAAATATATGCCCTCTTTAAAATATTGTATATGTTGTAGAGATTTTAAACTAAATATATCCTACCACTACATTTGGATATATCTCTTTTGTCAAAAAAAGACAACTCATTAATATCACATTTGTCAAGATAATACAACCAATCAATCATTTTTGTTAAAATAATATAATTAATCAATTTTAATTTTGTCAAAGAGTGAATAGTGATCAGCCTAAATTTTCAAAAAGTGAATAGTAAAGTTTTCAAAAATATTTTTATTTAACTAATATTTAAAAATATATATATTTTAAAAAGATAATATTTTGTGTCAAATAAATATGTATATTAAAAAAAATCCAAATTGTTACAAATAATATTTTAGACATCATCAAAATTAAATAATATGATTAACAATCTCCCCCTTTTTGATGATGGCAACATTTGTATGGATTTGACACAAAATTAAAATTGACAAAATATTTGATAACCCTGCAACATATAATTTTCAAAAGCAAAATTGACAAAATATTTGATAACCTTGCAACATATAATTTTCAAAAGCAAAAATCATATTTTTTCTCCCCCTTTGACATCATCAAAATAAAGATGAAGATAAGAAACAAACACATTTGATAAAATAATCTGAGCGGCCAAAAATAAAATAATGGGCTGTCTGTCTTGTCGAAATTATTGTGGGGATTTTGGAGCATCTCGAGCGCAGAAAATATTGACAAACAAAAGATTTGAGCAGATATGCATCGAGTAATAGATCGATGGAATGTATAAAAAGTGACACAGATCATAGGCAAAGATACAAAATCAGCAAGTGTTGGAGAGAAAATTTTGTTTTAGCTTCTTTTGTAATCATGTCATTCCTTACCTTATCTATCAATGAATCGGACCTGCATGAGGTGCCAGTAATGCAGGCAAATGAAAGAGTACCAGTGGTGCAGGCACATGCTATGCCTGTAAATGAGGGTTCTAGTGTTATTGGTAGTCGAAATGATTTCGATGCTATTAATAACACTATGGCTCTTAGTACACAGGCCATGACTGCAGTTTCCAATATGGCGCGACGATTACAAGCAAGAGTACAAGAAAATCAGCAATGGAGAGATGAGGTGTGCTTGTTAAAACAACAAGTAGTTAATATGTGTAAGGAGAAGAAAGAGCTAAAAAGGAAAAATGCACAGTTGGAGAATGCAGTGCATTATTATGCAACGGTGATAATGCCAAGACTCACAGAAATCGAAAATAGAGAGAAGCATGTAAAAGAGGCTCATGAAAAATTGTTGAGAGAAGTGAAAAAGAAAAAATCTGTGAAGCTTTCTGAAAATTTACATGTAATCGAGTAATATTTTTCTTTTTCTGAAATAAAATTGTGAGCATTTCTTCCTTTTATTTATTTATTTATGTTATTTTTATTTTTATTTTTTTATTTTTTTTTTGTCTTTGCACAAAAAAAATTTGTTTGTTGGTGCAGATAAGGAGAAAAAAAAATATGTATATATACTCCCTCTAAAATTATGCACAAAATATACACACGCCCTTTTTTTTTCTTTTTTTTTAATGATTGTTAATCTCAAAATATATAAGTCTCCCCCTGAATTAATGCACTAAAAATTACATAAATTTGAAGAAACAAATTACCAATCTATAATACCAAGGGCCATTAAGATCCGGCCATAAACAACTATACCAAGTGCACTAGCATAAAAGGAGAAAATAAAAATAAAAACAATTTCTTCAGACAAGGTAGAAGCAACCATTATTAAATCCAAGAGAATTTGGAGCACATACAACAAGTAAAAAAATATAACACAGTGCAACAAGAATTTTAACATGTTGATCGGTGATGACCTTGATGATCGGAAGAAATGGAGAAGATTGGGTAGATCGGTGACGAATTTGTGTAGATCGGCAATGGATCTTGATGGATCAGTCACGGATCTTGATGGATCGGTGATGGAACTTGATGAATCGGTAAAGATGGTGATGCAGATTTTGGGTAGAAAAGTGATGGGGTTTCGGAAGATTGGTGAGGGATTTGGGTGGATGGTGATAGTGATGAAAGTGATGGATGATTTTGTGGATGGTGGATGGTGGAGTTGGTTGTAGGCTATGGTGAGGGTGGAGATGGAGTCGGCTGAGGGTATGAGGAAGAAGGGGAGAGCGAGATAACAAGAGAAAGAGAAAAAGAGAGAGTAAAGGAGAGAGCGGGTGAGAGATAGAGACGGAGCGGTGAGAGAGAGAAAATATAGTATATAATTTTATTATTTTATTTTTATTTATAATTATATTATAAATATTTTTATTTAATTATTTATTATTATTAAATTATTATTATTATTATTATTTTTATTTATAATTTTTTTTTTAATAGAAACACTATATTGGAGTATTTATCATACCAAGTTCAGTTCTAATATAACAAAATTGTTCTTCATTTAGAGGCTTGGTAAAAATGTCAGCTAATTGACGATTTGTAAGCACAAATTCGAGTTCAATGTCACCTTTGAGTACATGATCTCTTATAAAATGATGCCTTATTTCAATGTGTTTAGTGCGTGAGTGCTGAATAGGATTTTTTGAAAGGTTAATGGCACTTGTGTTGTCACATTTTATAGGAATATGATCATAGTGAAGTCCAAAATCTTGAAGTTGTTGTTTCATCCAAAGCAATTGTGCACAACACCCAGCGGCGGCAATGTATTCTGCTTCAGCAGTTGACAGAGCCACTGAGTTTTGTTTTTTGTAAAACCAAGAAGTGAGTGAGTGTCCAAGAAAATGACAAGTGCCACTAGTGCTTTTTCGGTCAAGTCTACATCCCGCAAAGTCGGCATCTGAGTAACCAAAAAGTTCAAAGGTGGTTCCCTTAGGATACCATAATCCCAAATTTGGAGTGCCGACAAGATATCTGAAAATGCGTTTGACTGCGGTGATGTGTGACTCTTTCGGTGTAGATTGAAAACGTGCACACATACAAATACTAAACATTTTGTCGGGCCTACTTGCAGTAAGATAGAGTAAAGAACCAATCATACCTCGATATTTCTTTTCATCTACAGGTTTACCTTGCTCATCTTTGTCGATTTTTATCGATGTGCTCATTGGAGTTGCTGCAGGCTTTGATGATTCCATTTCAAACCTTTTGAGTAGATCTTTGATATATTTCGTTTGATTTAAATGGATTCCATCATTAGTTTGTTTAATTTGTAAACCAAGGAAGTAATTTAATTCTCCCATCATACTCATTTCAAACTCACCCTGCATGTCTTTAGCAAACTCTTTGCACAAATTTTCATTGGTAGCACCAAAAATGATATCATCAACATAAATTTGAAATTACATATCTTTTTTTTGATTTTTATAAAAAGTGTTGTATCAATTTTTCCTCTACAAAAATCTTTGTCAAGTAGAAAATTACTCAATCTTTCATACCATGCTCTAGGAGCTTGTTTCAAGCCATATAAAGCTTTTGAAAGTTTGAAAACATGATCCGGGTATTTATGATTTTCAAAACCGGGAGGTTGTTCAACATAGACTTCCTCCGAAATATACCCATTTAAAAAAGCACTTTTAACATCCATTTGATATAATTTAAAATCTTTAAAACACGCAAAAGCAAGTAACATTCTAATAGCTTCAAGTCTAGCAACTGGTGCAAAAGTTTCATCAAAATCAATTCCCTCTTCTTGATTATAGCCTTGAGCTACTAATCTAGCTTTATTTCTAGTAACAACTCCAGATTCGTCCATTTTATTTCGAAAAACCCATTTTGTACCAAAAGGATGATCCTTAGGTCGAGGGGTCAAAAACCAAACTTCATTTCTTTCAAATTGATTTAATTCTTCTTGCATTGCTAAAATCCAGTTTTCATCATTTTCAGCTTCTAAAAATGATTTTGGTTCAATTTGTGAAACAAATGCTAAGTTACCACAAATATTTCTAACAGAGGAACGAGTTTTTATACCTTCCGCCGCATCACCTATGATGAGGTCTTGGGGTGGCCATGAGCATACTTCCATTCTTTTGATAGATTTGAGTCACTTTCTGGAAAGCATATATTTCTTGAAGTTTCTCCATTCATTTCTTCTTCATGTTCGCGTAATGGATTTTCTTCATTTTCCTTTTTGTAAATGCTCTCCATGCTTGGTTGATTTTCTACAATATCATTACTTACAAGATTCTTGGAAATTATAGCGACCCCGGTCTTTCCCTTTAGATTGTTGTATCCGGACTTAAGTTCCGTGGATCCAGGCATTGTGTATTGTGTTGTTGTTCTTTACTTCTTTGATTTTGAGTTATGGGTTGAGTTGGGCAGGTTTGTTATAGGTTGGTTGGGTTAGAAACCAAGTGTTGCTGTCCAGAATTTTGGACCTTCGCTCGAGCGAGGAGTTGGTCGCTCGAGCGAGCTGTTGTTTTTGTTCTTCGCTCGAGCCAGGGTTTGGTCGCTCGAGCGAGAGTCTGCGTCGGGCTTAGGACCTGAGAGATGTGTTTCTTGGCTCGAGCGAGCATTTCTTCGCTCGAGCGAGCGAGGTGTATGTTTTTGAGTTCGTCGCTCGAGCGAGCATTTCGTCGCTCGAGCGAGCTTCTGGGTTGCAGACCTGAAGCATCGAGTTTTTGGCTCGAGCGAGCTTTTCTTCGCTCGAGCGTGGATTTTTGTGTCTGGTCGCTCGAGCGACCATGTCTTCGCTCGAGCGAGCCTGTCCAGTTTAAATAAACGCGCAGCAACAGTTTTAAATCTTTTTTTTACAACTTTTTGATCCAGAAACCCTAGTTACGAGTTTTTCTCTCCCAACTCACCTTCTCTCCTAGGTTTGATCTAGTTAGGGTGTGTTTTTACCCTAGTTGCTTTACAAATAAGATAGAGGAGAGTGAGGGCTTTCATTTAATCTGAGCAATTGTTGGTTTGGAGCACTTTCAAGTTTTGGGCATCATCTTCATCTTCTCCTTTTTGAGTTATTTCTTCGAGGTAGGGATTTCCTACTCCATTTATACGCTTTAATCCTAAGTGTTGGTATTTTGGTATGTGGGGGTAGTTTGGTAATTTTGGGAGAAACCTTAGGGTTTTGGCTTAGATTAATTTGTATAATTAATTTAAGGGAAAAATGTGGAATTGGGTTTAATTCATGAAGTTGGGGAAATTATGAGATTAATGATATAGTTGGGTAGTTTAAATACTTACCTATGAGAATGTTGATTTTACATTCATTGTTGTATTTATTTCTTGTTTAGAAATAACTGTTTTGGGCTATCGGTGGAGGATAGTCGTGATTGTTGTAGACCTTGCATGTGGCCTAGGTATAACTGGAATTAAGTCACTTATGTTGACTGTTGAATTAATACAGAACATTACTTGTATTGATTATGTGTTGTATATGGCAATTGTGTGTTTCATTGCATATGCATGTTGTTGGAGAAGATAGGGGATGAACTCCACGGTTTAGGGGAAGATAGGGGATGTACCTCTAAACCGGATTTGTTGGGAGGAGATAGGGGATGGACTCCAGTAGCATCACTCATATGTGTGCTTATTGATAATAGCAATATTGCTATTTGTTGTTGATATGATACATCATTATAATGTGTATCAGTTGGAAGTATGGAAGTGTTGTGGTTTGAGCTTTAGTCTCATTTATTTTTTGTGACATCTGGATCACTATTATAGTTGGCCAGGTTCTGAGCCATAATGATATAATTGGAAAGTTGAATAAATATTGGAAAGTGAAAGGTGTCATAGACAATATGTCATAGACAATATAGACATTCGTGTCATGAAATTGGAAATTGATTATCTTGTGTTAACCATGTATCGAATGCTAATGCTTTAGTTAATTCTTATGCTTGGTTTAGTATTTTTCTACTGGGCTGTGGCTCACCCTATATGGGAACTTCATTTTCAGGTTCAGGTGGTTCACTACTTCCAAGGACTTAGCTTGTGAGGATTTGGACTCGAAGACTTGCTTTATTTTATTTGTTTTATTTGAACAACTTGTAAACTTTCAAGCTTAGGGCTTTATTTGTTTTTGAGTTAGAACTCATGGAATTGTGTCCAAGTGTTGGCTTGGCAAGATGTAAGCCCATAGAGCATTTATTATGATGTTTTTATTTCATGGTACTCTGATGAATGGAATAAGATACTTTATTTCCTTATAATTCCGCATGTTAATATTATGTATTATGGGTTTATTTTTGAGGGCGTTACAGAAATAATGTCATTAGATTCATCAAAAACAACATGCACAGATTCTTCAACAAGTAGAGTTCTTTTATTGAATACTCTATAAGCTTTACTGGACATAGAATAACCAAGAAATATAGCTTCATCCGATTTAGCATCAAATTTTCCTAAGTTATCTTTATTGTTATTTAATACAAAACATTTACAACCAAAAGCACGCAAGTGACTAATATTAGGTTTTCTACCTTTCCAAAGTTCATAAGGGTTTTCTTAAGAATAGGTCTAATCATGGCACGGTTTATAACATAGCATGCAGTATTAACAGCTTCCACCCAAAAATATTTAGGCAAATTATTTTCACAAAGCATAGTACGAGCCATTTCTTCAAGAGTTCTATTTTTTCTTTCAACAACACCGTTTTGTTGAGGAGTCCTGGGGGCTGAGAAATTATGACCTATTCCTAAGTCATCACAAAATATAATAAAATCATCATTTTCAAATTCTCTACCATGGTCACTTCTAATATTACAAATATTAAGATTTTTCTCATTTTGAATTCTTTTACAAAGTTTTGAGAAATTATAAAAAGCTTCATTTTTGTGTGCTAAAAATAATACCCATGTATATCTAGTATAATCATCAACACAAACAAGAGCATAAGATTTTTCTCTTAAACTTAATGTTCTTGATGGTCCGAATAGATCAATATGCAAGAGTTGAAGCGGTCTAGTAGTTGAAATGATATTTTTGAATTTAAAAGAAATTCTAGTTTGTTTTCCAAATTGACATGCATCACAAATTTTATCTTTTTCAAAAACAATTTTTGGTAAACCAATGACTAACTCATTTTTTGAAAGCTTGGAAATTAAATCAAAATGTGCATGTCCTAATCTTCTATGCCAAAGCCAACCATTATCATTTATAGCAGATAAACCTTTAATATTAGAATGAAAAGACAAATCATGCAAATTAAGGACATATACATTCTCATGTCTATAACCTACAAATAAAATTTTGTTTTAAGGGTGTTTTCAATAGTTCAATGAGTTTTCTCAAAAATAACTCTATAACTTTTATCACATAATTGACTAATGCTAAGCAAGTTATGTTTTAAACCTTCAACAAATAAAACATTTTCAATAATAGGAGAGGGATTTTTACCAATACTTCCTACACCAATGATTTTACCCTTGCTATTGTCGCCAAAAGTCACATATCCGCCATCCTTTGGTTGAAGTGTGGCGAACATAACTTTATTTCCAGTCATGTGCCTCGAACATGCACTGTCGAGATACCATCTATCGTTACTGGATTTTGTCTTGAAACATACCTACAAAAATTTGATTTTTCTATTGGTACCCATTTTTCCTTGGGTCCATAAAAGTTAGAATTTGATACTTTTGAAATGTCCTTAGGGACCCACATCTCTTTTATTTTAGCAAAAGGATTTCTTTTAACAGGACATGAAGGTGAAATATGACCTTTTGTACCACAAAAATGACATGTGAGATGAGAGTGATTAGAAGATGCATACACAAAGCCATTTTTGACAGTTTTTACTTTTGAAAAAGGTTTATATCCAATTCCGGCTCTACCAAAAGTACGATTTTGATTTTTAAGAATTTTATCTAAAGTTTCTCTACCTTGAGTAAATTTTGAAAGAGTATTTTTCAAGTCTTCAATATTTTCTTTCAAAATAATTTGCCCATTTTTTAAAGACTCGTTTTCTTTTTGCAATACAACTAAATGTTTTTCAGAAATTGAAGACTCTTTTCGAGTTAAAATCTCATTTTCCTTTTTCATTTTCATGGCTTCATTTTCTAAAACATTTATCTTGGAAGTCAATGATTCATTTTCTTTTCATAAACTTGAAATTACTTTCTTTTGACAATTACTTTTCAAACTAAGTTTCTTAAATTCAGCATGTAATTCATCAAAAGCTAATTGTAATTCATCAAATGTAAAGGATTCGTCATTTACCTCATTTTCGTTTCCAAGTGCCATTAAGCATAGGTTAGCAACCTCATTTTTGCAAACTTCGGTTTCTGTGTCGCTTTCATCACTATCTTCTCCCCATGTTGCAATCATAGCTTTCTTCTTGTCCTTCTTGAATTTTTTCTTAAGTTCTGGACATTCTGATTTGTAGTGTCCAGGTTTGTTGCATTTGTAGCAGGTTACTTCAGATTTTTTGTGATTTTCTCCTCTTTGAAAATCCCTGTTGTTGAAGTCTTTTCTGAAAAAATTTCGTACACCTTGTTTTTTTCTCACAAACCTTTGGAACTTTCTAGTGATGAATGCCATTTCCTCATCCTCATCTGAATCATCTTCCTTATCCTCTTGATGTTTTGAGGTGGATTTGAAGGCTATTCCTTTCTTCTTGTTGTTATCCTCCTCTTCCTTTCCTTCTTGCATTATGAGCTCATGAGTTAAGAGAGATCCCATTAACTCATCTAGACTTAGCTTTGATAAATCATTGGCTTCGGTAATGGCAATGACTTTTGTCTCCAACTTTTTGGCAATGACCTAAGCACTTTTCTTACAATTTCAGCATTAGTATATATTTTTCCAAGAGAATTAAACCATTAATAATATCAGTAAAGCGAGTAAACATTTGAGGAATAGTCTCATCAGGCTTCATTTTAAAGAGTTCATAATTATGGACTAGCAAACTAACTCTAGATTCTTTAACTGTTAGGTTCCCTCATGAGTCACTATAAGCTTGTCCCAAATTTCTTTTGCGGTTTTACATATGGAAATTCTGTTAAACTCGTTAGCATCTAAGGCGCAGTATAACATGTTTGTGGCTTTGACATTAATTTGGGCCATTCTAGTATCTGATTCATCCCACTCATCTTCAAGTTTTGGTACCCTAAGTCCATCTACAATTTTGGTAGGAATTTTTGGACCAGTGCAAATAATTTTCCAACATTCATAATCATTAGATTGAACATGTATGGTCATCCTAGTTTTCCAATAACTAGAATTTGTGCCGCTAAATAGTGGTGGTCTATTGGATGCTTGTCCCTCGGGTAAAGAATAACTAGGGGTTGCCATGATCTACTCTAAGACGGTTAAGTCACACAAACTAGAGTTTAGGCTCTGATACCAATTGTTATCCCAGATAGGCAACCCAAGAGGGGGGTGAATTGGGTTATTAAAAATTTCACAATATTAAAATTAACACAATATTCAGAATTTTAATAAATAAAAAAAACAGAATAATAATTATCAATATAAAAGTAGGAGAGATAGGGAGAGAAAATCAAACACTGTGATTTATAGTGGTTCGGCACGCCAGGCCTACGTCCACTCCCCAAGGAACCTCTTTGAGAATTTATTTACTATCAATTGAATAAATACACCACCAAGCTTGTGGATTTGGCACAGTACTTACTTTTATCTATTGAGCCTCACTCAATAATAAATGTCTTACCCTTACAAAATCTCTCACAAAAATAAGGAATAAGAATAAATTGTACTTGAACCCACTTTTACAATAATTCTCTCACAAAGAGTAGATATGAAAGTGTAAGAACAAAGGCTAGACTTAGATCTGAAAGTGAAATAGCAGAATACAATGCACTTAGAATTTTGGAGCTTAAGAAAATTTTCTCTTCAAGTTCTTGATTTTTTCTCTGCACACAACACTTCAATTTATACACAAAAATATACCCGTTGGACGCTCCTTGCTGACGTCATGGCTTACATAAGCACGCTCTTGATGTCATGGCTTACATAAGCACACTCATTGATTTTAAATAGTCAGCAAATGTTAATAATTAAAAAGATAAAAGTAAGACTAATTTTTTTTTTCCTTTTGTTTATTTTTTCAAACATGGAGCCACCGTTTTTGTAGACAATTTAATATAAAGTTCACAACTTTTAAACAAACAAATGATTTGCTCCATCTATATATATATATATATATACACATATTTATATAACTCCATCTTTTTCTTCTTGTTTGATTATAATATGATATAATCAATTTAGTGTAGAAAGTTTAATAGCGCACGTGATGTATTCTATTTATATTATATGCATTATATATATATATATATATATAACGTTCTAATCAAATATTTGCATACAGAAAAATATCTTTAATAATATTTATGATGGATCTGAAAATATATGCCCTCTTTAAAATATTGTATATGTTGTAGAGATTTTAATCTAAATATATCCTACCACTACATTTGGATATATCTCTTTTGTCAAAAGAAGAAAACTCATTAATATCACATTTGTCAAGATAATACAACCAATCAATCATTTTTGTTAAAATAATATAATTAATCAATTTTAATTTTGTCCAAGAGTGAATAGTAAAGTTTTCAAAAATATTTTTATTTAACTAATATTTAACAAATATATATATTTTAAAAAGATAATATTTTGTGTCAAATAAATATGTATATTAAAAAAAAATCCAAATTGTTACAAATAATATTTTAGACATCATCGAAATTAAATAATATGATTAACAGTATATATCTCAGTTTCCTCTTTGCACTTTACATTTTCTGCTTTATATCTGTTTAATACTTGTGCTTTTTGCTTTGCACTTTCTATATCTGTTTAGACACTGTTCATACATTATGCTAACACTTATCACTACATTTTCTCCACAGCTGTGGGTGTATGCATATTTTTTGACTCTAGCACCAGGGCCTGTAGAGGAGCTCTCATTGGTAGTCCCCTATTCACGGAGGTATGACAGCCGCCTCCAACGTAGGAGAGTCCTTCACGTCTTTTCGCCACTACTTCGACACCGTGTCTGCTCATGAGGTGACCTGAAACACAGTCATTGTTTCTTTAAAACTGTTCTGATTCATATTTAGCAACTGACAGCAACTAATAATTTTTATAACTTCTATTTGTAGATTATGTGGTAGCCATGGGCCATGATATCGGCCGGGATTCGGGACCAGCATGCCGGGGCCTGGGCCACTTCTCGCTTTTGCATCCTACTTAAGGGCCCAGTCTGCTGGGCTTGGTTCTTGAGCGAGTGGTTCGTGCGCCAGACTGTGGGCCTGCCTGACCCGATCATTTCGATGGCACCGCTAGAGTCCATACGAGCAGTAGATAGCTTATCTATTAAGGAGGTCATTCAGTTTATGGTAGGCCTGGATGCCGACTACTTTCGAGCAAAGGGTGACTATACGGCCTTCATCCAGACACATCTCATGCCACCTTTGGTCGGTGCTCGTGGATGTGAATAGACGAGAGCCCCTGCTGCGAGAGAGACGCCTAGAGTGACTAGGGCAACCAGGGACAGTGCTTCCCGGGCGAGGCAGAGGACCGACGGGCCAAAGCTTCCTACCACGCTGACATGCTGGCGGCATACTGGGGATGCTTACCAGGTCCCGATTGAGCCCGCAGCAGCCGGGTATGAGCTTGTCGGGTTAGAGGCCCGACTCAGGTATAGACCACACTTTACCACTTGCACTCCACATTTCATTTCAGATATATCCACTGCGAACACTGATCATTCAAATACATTTGCAGGCATCCATCGAGTACACAAAAAGCGCTCTTGAGCTGATAGCCTCGTAGATAGGGATGGTACAAAGAAGGGAGACGCTGCTCCATCTCCATGGCATCCCAGTAATTTCTTCAGTTTGCACTACAAGCATCAAATTTCCACTGACATTTCAACTGAAAACTTCCCAAACTGCACTAATACATTGTATCTGACACACTGCACTTACACACTGTATCTGACTTCTGCATAAGCTCATTCTGCATACCATGCTTGCATCTATACACACACTACATACCATACTTGCATTTGATATACACACTAGAACTGATATGTGACAACTGTCTTTTCAGATCCCACTCATACCGATGGCACCAATGGTAGTCGCTGCACCAGCAGTATCTCCTCCAACAACAGGGAGGAAAGAGAGACAGGCTCCAGCATGCGACCAAGGCAGAGCTAGGGGCACCCGAGACGAGAGCGGTTCTTTAGAGCCCATTCTGAGTGATGATGATGCTGAGACGAGTGACTCTGAGGAGGCAATGAGTCAGCATTCGGAGTCATCTAAGAATGGAGACGATGCTGGCTCGGGTTCCGAGAGTGGAGGTGACGCCAAGGCAAGCTCTGAGGTAGAGAGCGGAGATGACACCGGCTCGGGCTCTAGTTCAGGTTCAGATAGTTATGCTAATGGAGATAGTGCCCCAAAGTCTTCTCCTTCGAGAAAGAGAACGAAGAGGGCCTTTCGAGCCTGAGGCGACCGGCACTGATTTTTTGTATTTTTGCTTAGTTTTTTTTTTTTTGTTTATAGCATTAGCACATTGTATAGCTTCAGACAGGTTCCATTTTTTGTTAAAACTTGTACTCATTTCTTGTAAAAACCATGATCGGAATAAAAATTAATTTTTATAAAAAAGTGTTGTTGTCATTTTTGCATCATGAGCACCACATTTGCATGGAAAAAAAGGGACAAGGAATCGAATTGGCAAACAAAACTAAACACTTGTATTGGCACAACGTTCTTAATCGGATAATGAACCGACCAACAACCAAAATACAAAATGCAACATATAACTCGATAAACAAAACAACAACTCGATAAACAAAACGACTCAAATACAACTCAACAGGCTTGCTAAAAACAAAAGAACTCAAAACAAGACTTTAAAACACTCGAAGATCAAAGCAAAGCATATGCTTCCAACACTGCCCAATACACAGGTGGACAGTAGGTCAGAGTGAGAGACTGCCGACCACGAAAAGGGATTGCCAGCCATATGCCGACCATGAGAGGTGGCCTGCCGGCCATCAATGTGAAGGACCTCCGAATTATTGACACCTGGCTTCCATTCACTGTCTTATTTTATACAAAAGGTTGAGCCTCGTGATTTCTTCATTTTAGCTGCAAATTCTTCACAATGGAGCCATTTTTCGCCGAAGGACTCTCGGATTGGATTGTAACTTTAGACGGCTCAAAAAAGGTGAATTTCTGGGGTTTCGGCATAAATGCACTTCTCTTGTTGAGCCGTTCTCCGCTTTGTTTTCCATTTCTTTATGTCACGGCTAGATGCTAGAACCCGATTACACACGTCTTTAGCTTCGAGGGACAAGAAATGTGCCCGACAATTGAAGAGTTTCAGGCATTAATGGAATCCTAGCACGATGAGGAAATCATACCTCAGCCTCGTTTTGGCCACATCCAAGCTTTGGGGCAAATGTGTGGGCTCACTCTACATGAGGCTTGATCCTTGGTTCATAACAGAGAGCTGGATATGCCCAGCCTGATTCATCGATTTTCTAACATCGGTGACCGAGGTAACTTTCTTTGGTGGGGTTTTTGGCAACACGCCCTTTGCTTATGTATGCTGGCTCATTTCCTTCTTGCACTTAGTTTCGGCGGGCCTAGCATTCGACTGATTGAAGTGGCCCAAGGTTTGAAAGAATGCAAGAGTTGCATTGGCTTGGCGCTGGCCGAGACTTTGATGGGCTTAAACGCCTTCCATCGGCGAGAGACTATCAAATTCGCAGGGAGTCCACTACTTCTGCAGGTATTGTTTCCCGCCCTTTCTTATATGTATTTCTCACATCACTCGGCACAAATGCTCTGTTTTTTTCTCAAAGCCCTTTTTTCACTTTTCTCTCAACATACATTTTTCTATTATTTAATCTTTTTTTTTCTTTTATCCTTTTCCCAGGTGTGGCTTATGGACAAGCTGAAGGTTATGGATTCTTGCCCTGAGTACTCAGCTCGAGGCTATTTCTTCCACCATTGACTAGTGGATTTCCCAAATGAGGGATGGTGATGCCACTGGATGTGCAATAGGTTTGCTGTTGACATTGCTTGGTGTTGCCCCTGGCTTAATCTGACTGAAATGAGCTACGGCATGACTCGGCAACCTGGCATTCAGCTGATCGGCCTTACACACTATGTATTCTACTTTCCGTTCCGATTCAGATGTCAGTTCAGGCATGACCAGACCCCCTAGAGGAGGGGGTAAAGTACTCGGTTTCATTCCCCATCCGAGGTTCACATTTGGCTAGGTACCTCACTGCTTGGAAGACAAGAAAGCTTCTGACCACTACCCTTAGTTTCAGTTGCGCCCTTTCTGGCGAGTGTTTGGCTTGGCTCGATAAGGAGGCACAAACTAGGCTCACTTTGGCTTCAAAAGCTTCCACAAGCACGAGCAGGGACGCAGGAGCACCTGACTCATCTATGTCCCTAGTTTATTGCTTTGACCTTTCTTTTCAAGTTTTTTCAATGTAATAAAAGCAACTTTGATTTGTATCAGAGAGTTAGAGAATTTTGTATTGAAATCAATGAAATTAAAGTTGCGAGCATTGAAAATTTTCCTTTTGGTCCAAAAATGGCCTAAGTTGTAAAAGGTGAAATTTGAACAAAATCAACTTCTATTAAAACTTTCCAAAACTATTTTCGAAAAGGACCACCACTTGACATGCATAGAATCAATCCTCGAGATGTACAACCCCGAATCCAAAGATCACAAATTGCCTCTTTGACTGAATAACACTGCTCAGCACTGTAACCAGCTCTCAAAGTAAAGATCACAACTAAACTCTCAGGTAAAGAAAAAACAAAGATGACCTGATCAATCACATGGACAAGACAGTTGAGTTTGAGATGTTTACGGCCAGACTTTAGGATGAAGTTGCCTACGTATCTCGAAAATGGGAATCAGGCCTTACGTAGTTCAGTTCAGGTTCACTTGAGTATTAACTCTCTCATTTTGCGCTGTAACTTTTGCCAAGGCTGCTCTTTAGGGTTTTCAACCTTGCGAGCATAGTTTTTCTTTATTTCTAATTTTTTTTGTGCTCTAACTTTTTCCTAGGCCGCCCTTCTGGATTTTTGGCCTAGCGAGCCTCTTAGGGATAGTATTTCTTCAACCTGTCTATGTTGATTGATTAGGAAAATTCTAGGCCATCCAGGTCCATGAGAATCACAGCTCCACCCGACCAAATAGTTTTGATGATGTAAGGACCAATCCAATTGGGTCTAAACTTGCCCCTAGGGTCATGGATAGGAGCTCGGTTGTCTTTCAGCACCAAATCTCCCTTTTTGAGATTCTGAGACTTAACCTTCTTATTAAAAGCCCTAGCAATTCTGCGTTGATAGCCCTAGACATGATACAATGCTTTCAACCTTCTCTCATCAAACAACATCAGTTCTTCAAACCTACTCTGCTACCAGTTCACCTCTACTATTTGACACTCAGCCATAACTCGCAGCAATGGGACTTCTATTTCAATCGATAGAATAGCCTCCATACCGTAGACAAGAGAATAAGGAGTCGTCCCTGTAGACGTCCGAATTGAAGTTCTATAACCTCAGAGTGTGAATGACAATTTGTCTGGCCAGTCCCTGTAGGTCTCAACCATCTTCTGCAAAATATTCTTGATGTTCTTGTTGACAGCTTCAACAGCTCCGTTGGTTTGTGGCTTGTGTGTAGATGACTTATGAAAAGCCACATTGTATTTCTCCAACAAATCGATCACCTCTTTCTTGAAGTGGGAACCATTATCTGAAATGATCTCATTTGGGCACCCATAGCGGCAAATGATGTTGTTTCGAATGAACTTAGCCACATGCGTTGCTTTCAACACTGCGTAGGACTGAGCTTCCACCCACTTTGTGAAGTAGTCAATTGCCACCAGAATGTATTCATGCCCATTTGACCCTTTTGGTGTGACTGCGCCAGTGACGTCAATTCCCCAGACAGAGAAAGGCCATAGTGAAGTCATATTGTACAGTTTTAATGGCGGGATGTTCATGCGATTGGCATGAATTTTGCATTTGTGGCATTCCGAACAAAACTAATACAATCCTCCTGCATGGTAAACCAGTAGTAACCCTGCCTAAGAATCTTCTGGGCTAACATTACTCCGTTCATGTGCGCTCTGCACTCTCCCCCATGGATGGCCTCCATCAGGCGCTTTGACTCCTATTCTTCAACACACAGCATGTGCATTCCCAAATAACCTCTCTTGTATAGTTTACCTCCGCAAATGATAAATTAGACGACCATCCACTGTATTGCCCTCTTATCCTTGGCATTTGCCCCTAGTTGATAAACCTCATTTTCCAAGAAGTTCCAGATATCGTAGTACCAAGGGTTTTGATCTTGTGCTTCATCTATTGCGGCGATAATTTCGTAGGCCAGTGTATATCTCTGCTCAATGATGATCGGACGCATCTAGACTCCAAAGAGGATGTCTATCATAGAAGATAGAGTTAATAAAGTATTAGCGAACCTGTTGTTCTCTCTTAGTAGATGCGTAAAAGTCAACTTTTCATACCTAAGAATTAGAACATCTAAGGTCTAGTGATAGATCTTCATCTTTTCTTCTTTGACCTTCCAGTCTCCGTTTGCTTGAGAAACAACTAGGTTCGAGTCCCCGATGACGTCCAACATTTTTGCCCCTAGTTCCAGGGCAGCTTCCAAACCAGCGATACACGCTTCATACTTTGCTTCGTTGTTGGAGACCTTGAACCGGAGTTTAAAGGCTAAAGATATATTGGAGTTGTCGAGTGCTATTAGTAACACGCCTATCCCATAACCATATTGATTAGACGCTTCATCAAAGTACATTGTCCAAGTCTCCTCCTCGACTTGCAGAATAGCTTCATCTGGGAATAGGTATTCTACCATTTCATCCCCTTCTACTGGGTGATCTGCCAAGAATTCCGCTATAGCTCTCCCCTTGACCGACTTGCGAGTGACATACTTCAGATCAAATTCGGAGAGAAGAAGCACCAACAGGCTAGCCTACCCGTGAGCACTGGTTTCTCAAAGAGATATTTGATGTGATCTAATCTCGAAACTAGAATTACGGAGTGAGCTAACAAGTAGTGCCTCAATTTCCTGGTAGCCTATACCAAGGCCAAGTAAGCTTTCTCCAGCGGAGTGTAGCGAGTCTCATAATCTAGTATTTTCTTGCTCAAGTGGTATATGGCTTTCTCCACCCTATCCTCAGATTCCTGAGCAAGCATGCATCCCCTCGTTGTGTCCGTTACTGACAGATACAAAATCAAAGGCTTCCCCGGCTCTGGCGGCAACAACACAGGTGGATTCTAAAGGTACTATTTGATCTGCTCAAAAGCAAATTGACATCGATCATCCCATCGGAATTTCTTTCCTTTCTTCAAGAGATTAAAAAGTGGTTCACAAGTCAACGTTAATTTAGAAATAAACCGTCTAATAAACCGTCTCATGAATTGCATTTTACCTAGAAAGCCTCGCACCTCCTTTTCAGTCCTTGGTGGTGGCATTTCTAGGATGGCCTTGATCTTGGAAGGATCTACTTCGATGCCCCTCTGTGTGATCAAGAAACCTAGCATTTTCTCTACTGTCACGCCGAAAGTATACTTCTGCGGGTTCAACCTCAGTCTATATTCTCTGATCCGTTGAAAGAATTTCTTCAAGGTAGTGTAGTGGCCCTCCCTTTCTTTGGATTTAACAATCATGTCGTCCACATACACCTCGACCTCTTTGTGGATCATATCATGCAGAATAGTGGTTATAGCTCTTTGATAAATGGCCCCAATATGCTTCAGCCCAAACGACATCACCTTGTAGCGGTAGGTTCCCCACGGCATAGTGAGAGCGGTTTTCTCTTTGCCCTCGGGTGCCATCAGAATCTGCTTATACCCAGAAAATCCATCCGTGAAGGAGAGCAATGCATGACCCGCAGTGAAATCCACTAATTCATCGATATGCGGCAGGTGAAAGTCATCATTCGGACTAGCTTTATTTAGATCTCTGAAGTCCACACAAACTCAGATTCTACCATCCTTCTTTAGGACTAGAACAATGTTGGCCAACCACATTGGATACTCAGACACAACCAAGAACCCTGCGTCAATCTGCTTGGTGACCTCTTCCTTATCTTCAAAGCCCAATCCGAACGTATTCTCTGCAACTTCAGCTTGACGGGTCGAGCCTTGGGGTCAAGAGGGATCCGATGCTGTGCAATCTCGGGATAGATTCCAGGCATGTCTTCGTAAGACTAGGCGAAAACATCTTTGAAATCTTTTAATAAAGCGACTAAGTGTTCGCAATTCTCTAAAGACAACGTGGGCCCGATCTAGACCAGACTTGGATCCTTCTTAGTACCCACATTAAAAGTAATGATTTCATCAGCAAGGGGTTTCGCAAACATCTCCTCCTCTCGATTAATCAAGTTTTTCAAAACCAAAGGAATTCCTTCCTCTTCATTTTCATTAAAAATTTTGAAAATCCTGGTTAATGCAATAAACAAGCGGCACAGAGAAATACTCAGAATCAGCAGAATCATTCTCATTCATAAAGTCCAACTCATTCAACTCTTCGGTTACAACCGACTCAAAAGCAAAAGAAAAAGAGGACCTGGACAAGACCTTGGCATCCGAGTTATTAGCCCCAGGAATACCGAACTTGGACTCAGAAGAACTGGAATCTGATTCCGACTCCACAGACTCTATGGAATCAGATTCTAGCTCACTACCCGACTCAGAACTACTAGACAAGTAGCCCTCCTCCAGTTGCCAAACGAAAGATGGTGCTTCAGATACATCCAAAATGCTACTAGATGGGTTAACACCCAGCTGGTCGCCGATCATGGAGATGGTAAGGTTATCCCCCAAGCTCTCTAAATTAGCTAGAGAATCTGAAAGGAGACATGCCAGTGCTGCTCCTACTCCAAGCTTGTTGTTGTCCGAGTCATTTTTCACGCTCTGTTCAGCTTCAACATTCAGTTCAGCCTTTTCTTTAGCATCACCATCTTGCAACTGTAGGTCGAAGAAGATCTCAAAGCCAGAGACACGCTCTTTGCAGAATTCAACCAGGGCTCGGGAAAGCCGCAAAATGGGAAGTCTTCACCCTCCTAAACAAAACAACCATTTAGCGTCCCCCGAACTGGCCTGTGAACAAGCTCATAGTGTTTCCCGGCTTGCTTAGCTCTAGCTCTAGCTCTGCCTGCCATCTCTTTTCTTTTCCTAACCCAATCCTCTTTGGTGGGCGTATAGCCAAGACCAAAGGCATGCAGATTATGCTGCACATCGGCCAATGCTGTGACGCCTTTCTGGTCACTTCTTTCCAACCCCATTCCTAGCACATGTTGGAACTTGTTCATGAAATAGATTGATTAGGCGTTGACATACAAGCCCTCATCTGCTGCCAATATGGTTTGCGTTGCTCAGGCCTCAGCCAGAGTAAACCCTGAAAAGAATGCATCCTCCTCGCCATGAACAATTTCCAGCACAGGTGTAGTTACCTCTGGCGGAGGATGGATGGATGGATGAATTTCCAAAGACGATTGCCACTCCCTTCTCGTGAGGGTATTTCAGCATTTGATGAAGGGTAGAAGAGACTGCTTTCACCAAGTGCAACCAGGGTCTTCCTAGCAGTAAGTTGAAAATGGCCAGCACATCTAGGACATGAAACTCAATATCCTGCTGCGCTGGGCCCACCTGAACTCGGATTTGTACTGTGCCCATCACCTCTCTGCTGGTGCTATCATATGCTCGGATCACTTGGGTTGTGGGTACAAAATCTGTTGGTTTCAAGCAGATAGCATAAGTTGTGCGCGACGGCAGACATTGATAGCCGACCCAGTATCGACCAATACCACTGGCACCCATTTTTCTCTACACTTAACAGATATGTATATAGAGGCTTGTTATGTGCTGAGCCTTTTGGCGGCAGTTCTTTATCTGAAAATGTTAGAGTTGGCATAGCGCCTCCTGGGAAGACCAGCCCATAAGCTATTCAAGAGTCATATCAATGGACAATTTGGCCCTATCCATCGCTGATAGTACAGCATGTCGATGCACCCAAGAAGCCATGAGCAAACCCCAGATTGAAATATCGGCTTAAATTTTCTTTAGCTGTTTCAGCACTGCCTCTTCTTCCAACTATTTTTTCTTCTACTTCTCAACTTCTTTATCTTTCCCAGAGGCTTTAGCTTGGTCCAAGTGCAGCAGCTTGAAATACCGCCTACTTCTTATCATGTGGTCAATCTCTTCTGTGTACCAAGTATCATCTGGCAGATCTTCACCTCAATCTTAATCGGTGTGAGCCAAAAGTAGATCGTTATCCTCCCACCATGCACCTCCAACGGCCGACAAACAGTTGTCCAGCTCCATTCTGATCATTCTCACATCAGAAATATCCCCCGTAGGGTGTTGGCTTTTCCAGCTTTCTGGGTGTCTTCAACCCTCTCTTGTTCAAACTACTTCAACATAGCTTCTTGTTCGGTGTCCGCAGTACTCACGATGCCCAGTTCCTGAGCTGAATCATTCACGCCGGTGTTCTCCGGCAGCTTCCCCTTTTCATCGGCTATTTCGACCACTGCAACTATTCTTGCTCTCTCTTTTTCAAGTTTTGGTTCAATTCCTTCCTGCTTATCAAGTTCATTACTTAACCACCCCGAGTTGTCCGTCGACCCATTCAAATCAAGCCAATCAATCTGCACATCCCCCTGATCTTGTTTGTTGTAGAACTGCAGATTGTCTAAGTCCTCCTCTAATTCCTCCAGATCATCCAGACCTTGGCTCGGGCCATCCTCTTTAACCACACTGACCTCCACTGCTGTTAGCAATACCACTTCTGGCTTGGCTTGATCGGTCGGCACAATGTAGAAGCTCAGATCATACACCCTCTCAGATAAGTCCGCAGAGCTCTCAGGCAATGGATTGACATTTTCCTCCAAGGCCAACCTCCCTCCTTCTGCCATTGTCACCATCACGAGTTCAGATTGAAGTGTAGATGTGTCCATCATGCACAAGTCTGTGCTTTCAAGGATCAACACGGCCGGTTTGGGTAGGTGGGAATGGGTAATATATACGCTGGGGTCATAGGGGATAGCTAGTATATAGATTAGGTTTAGGTTCCAAGGTGGGGGAACTTGATTGTGGGTCGGGAGAGGGTTGGTGGTTACATTTGGCTTTTGGGGTGGTGCTATCACCTTGTTGTCGATAAGATCTTGAATCTCATGACGCAGCCTGAAGTATTGGTCGGTGTCGTGACTGTGCTGCTGATAAAAAGCACAGTATTTGGCTGGGTTGTGTTTAGGTAGGAGAAGATCGAGTAGTGGGCGAGGCTCTAATGGCTTAAGAATCCCCTTTTTGATCAGCACTTTCATGGCTTGGGATAAAGGTATGTAAAATGAGGTAAAGACCCTTTGGGATCAAGCTTGGTTGTTTAAGGTTTGTAGAGTTTGTGCTGGCGAAAGGGTTGGCAGTCTTGGCTGTAGTGGTAACGACATTCACATCAAATGGCCGCGCAGTTGTGCTTCCACTAGTGGTTGCATTGGAACTCTGCGCAAAAGGTCTCTTGGCCTGCTCCTTCTCCTCGGTTATCAACCCCTGTTTCATTGCATCTTTAATCTGAACCCCTATCTCATGGAGCTCAGTGAATGTGAACAACGGTAAGACAATCATCTTCTGCAATAATTTTCCTTGCAGATTGCAGACCACCATCCTAATTTGATCCTTCTCAGATGGCCTAGTAGTCATCATCGAAGCCTTGGCCTCCACCTCGTTACAAAGTCTGAGAAGCCTTCCTTTGGCTCCTGATGGGTTGCCTTAAGATCACGGGTTGTGACCTCGATCTGCGTGTTGTATGAGTATTGTGCGATGAAGGCCTTGGCCATTTCCTCCCAGCTCCGCTTCATAGGGTCCTCCAGCTTTGTATACCAGATAGCCGCTATTCCTGACAAGGTCCGACCAAAAAGCGACAGCTTTTGAAGTCTAGTGAGGCCCATCAGCCACAAGATGTCTGAAAAGAGCCGAAGGCGAACCATGGGATCTCTAGAGCCATCGAATTGATCAATGTGTGGCATTTTGAACCGATCCAGCAAAGTTACTGTGGAGTCAGTGTATCCATCTTCAATGTCGAGGATTGAGTTCACACTCTATGCTCGCTTGAGAAGCTTCTCCAACTTGTTGACCTTCAGTACAGTAGGGTCAACTTTGAATTCAAACGGAGGCTCAATTTGGTATACTAGTCCCTTAAAGGCTTGTGGTGGGATGGGGTCTATTGGATTGCCCAGATTCTCTTGGACATTGGCAGTGATTCCGAGTGCCGAGATACCCGTAGAAGGTGCATGGGAAGCAAAAGCCGCTACCGGCTGTGGTTGTTGTTGCTGCGACCTGTATATTACTTCGGCTTGATGGGCTGTAACTTTAGCTTGGCGAGCAGCATCTTGCTGCATAGTTTCCACTATTTGTTAGAGATGACGAATCAAGTCCTCCATACTAAGGGTGCAACTTGGGCAGGCTCAACCCGAGCAACCCAAATTCAGACCGAATTTTTTTAAGGCTTGGACAAGATATTTTCAAATTCGGTACGGGCTTGGGCAAAAATTCAGAAGCCTGAATTATACATATATAGATATATAAAAATATTAAATATACATATAAATTATTAGTATTACAAGATATTAAAGTAATTTAGATTATTAAATCATATTGAATATATATTATATATACAAATAACATAAAATCTTACTTTTTTTTATTTTATATTTTCACTCATAAATTGTAAGGACTACTATGCGACATCTCTCTTACATTATATAAATTATTTGTTTTGATGGTATTAATGATTTTCTATTAAAAAAAATATAAATAGAGTCAAATTTTAATAATTTAATAATGTAGCTGCAAAAAAAAATGAAATTCATTTACAATTTGGGCAATTTGGGTTTAACTCTGGTCGGGCTTGGGTAGACAATCTCGGGTTACAATTCGGGCTTGGGCAGGCCTGGGTAGATCTCAGAACAACTTGGGCTGGGCTTGGACAACCTCTCAACTCGACCAAACCCGGCCGAGTTGCACCCCTACTCCATACTGACTGCAGGGTACTGAGTCATCTAAATAGGCGAGTGATCTCTTGCTGGCCTAGATGTAGAAGATTGAGCCTGACTAGATGCAGGTGATTGTTGAACTGGTGAATTGTGCCTAACTCTCCTCCGTCTAGTAACTGGTGGGAGCGAAGCAAATACGGGTTGTCCCCTAACAAGATCTCCGGATCTGTAAAGTCTCCTTATACGCGTCCAGAGTGCTTGGGGGGTATCCGAACTGTTTGAAGCTATTGTGATAAACTACCTTGCAAAAAGAAATAAAGCAAAAAGGAAAGCAATAATCAGAAATCGCACAACACCTCAGCTCAAATGTTAACAACACACAGTTGTAATCAAAAACTGCAGAACTGCACTCAACACTGATTTCTGCCCTCCAATCTAATACCCAAACTTGCAACTGATATGCACATTCCTGTAGAGTTTCACTCTAAAAGCACATACCAATTAAGTGAGAGCCAAAACACCCCTATGAGGGGGGGGGAAGATTACCCTGCCCTAGTTTCATCAGGAACTAGGGTTCACTATTCAAATAAAGTGGTTTCACACAATACTGTATTCGGGTGAGCATCATGTCCTAGTTTGGAACAATCTCTATGACTTTCAATATGCAACTAGGCCAAATGGTCAAAAAGGATACCTCAGCAAGACTACCTAATATACCTCTCACACCTAACACCAAGAAGTGAAAGGAGGATCAAACAGTACAGCGGTAGTCCAGGTCCAAGGGTTATGTTCCCATCGTTGCAGAGCCTGTGACCAGTCAGCCTTTTGGCAAGCTTTTAGGCAAGCCTCCTGCAAACCGTCCAAGAATAGCAGATGGCAAACACAGTGACTTAGGCACACCAATGCAAATGCAGTGCAAAGAAACATATAAGTGTAGATAAAATTTCATATCATGAGTTCGAGTCAAGTTCTCTAAATCCCCATCGGAGTCGCTAGAAACTGTAGCTCGACTTTTTCGCGCCCCCTTTCGGAGTCTCAAAAATAAGCCCTACAGTTCGGACTTCCGCGGTTCTGAATCTAATCTCACAAGTGCAATGTGAAATTGATAAACACTAAAGAGTCCAAATTCGGCAAATCTTTTGGAAAATCGATTTTGAATCAAAAATGTCAAAATTGGACTACTTTGCCAGATACAGAGTCGCCACCTAAATATTTTATTTTGGGGAAATTTAGGAAACCCATGACTTGCGCTGAAGGCTACGTGTCCGTCATCACCAAGATTGTCTCGGCTCGAGAACTTAGGTACAAGAGGGGAAGGTCATGAATTGAGCACCCCCACTCGCCCAATCAAATATCGGCCTCTACTAATCATGATATGATTTTTATGTACATTATATACTCTTGTTCCAGTTTATTAGGCTAACATTTACTATATGATGCGCGCATACAAGGTATTGACTAGTTTGCTCGAATTGGAACAATTCAATTTCATTTTTATTTTTTGAAAAGGATTTGATTTTGTCACTTAAAGTGGGCTAAAAGTTTGTGAATTTGCCACTTGACAAAGTGGGCTTAAACGTATATTCATTGAATCATTCCAATTCAAGTAACAAGCCTTCATCCACAGGCACTCAAACAGTTTAACAAGTAAGCACTTAGCCTTATGACAAGCATGCCAGTCATGGCAACATCAACATTTCATGCAAGATTGTAGACACCCCATTTTTGACCGACCTTAAGACTCAGACGTCACCGATTGAGCGCTTGGTGATGTTGCATATTGTGCTCGTTCTGAGGTTGCGGAGTCCCGGCCGCGAGCCCTGCCTCCGGACTTCCGAACCCTTTCTGTACTTTGCCTCGGTTTGCGAACCAGGCTCAGTTTTCTCTGTTTCTCTTTCCGAAGGGAGGAAGAGGTCTAGTAGATCATCTCTCAGTGGCCGTAGGCTACGTTTCGTGGTCGTAGGCCATTTTTCCCATTTTGGAGCCCAGTTCCCGGTTTTCGGAGCCGTCAGGCCGTGTGCCTCGATTCGGGACTGCCTAACCATCTCCGATTGCCCCGGTTTTTGGCATGCATCCTATTTACTCCCTTTCGAGGGACACTGGGGTCCGAGAGACCAATTTCGTGGTCGAACACCACTCCCGGTGCCTAACAGCCCACTTTCGGGGCCCCGAACTGCGTGTTTCAGCTCCCGAACCTTCATTCTACATTTTTGGGCTCCGATCCAAACTTGAGATAGTCATATTTTGAGGTCCTTTTCATGTTTTATTAAGGACCTTTTGTTTTTTGACATCTCCATATACCACTTGCTTCTTTACCCCTCGTTTTTCCCCTTTTCTTGCACGGTATTTTAGGCGTACTTGTGGGCTGTGTTGGACTTGGTCGTAAACTACAAAGTGTCTTATTTTGAGCCTCTCTTCAACTTTGTTGAAGGACTCTCGGCCATTTGGGACCCGCAGCTATCACTTGCCCCTTTACCTCACCCTTTTGGCCTTTTTGGGGGGAATTTTGAATCCGAAATTCCCCCCCCTTTTTTCCCCCCTCTTTTTCACCTCATTTGCCTATATATACAGCCCCTCCCCAGCTGGTTTAAGGGTTACAAAATATCTGATTTGGGAGCTCCTCCATACAATCTCTCTCTCTCTCTATATTCTAACCTTAAAACTCCAAGTTCCTACACCCATTTCTTCACCACCACCAAGCACCACCACCATTACTCCATTCCGGCAGATAGGAGTGGCTTTCCAGCAGCTAAAAGGCAACATTTTTCAGTCCTAGAGGCAGCAAAGGTTGGGTCTTCAAGGGTGAGCACTCTTCTCCCTCTTTCTAGTTCATTTTTGCCTCATTTTTTTAGCCTCTTTACTTGCTGTTTTGAGCTTCGACCAAAACAGAAAATGTTATTTTTTTGAGCTATATTCCATGTTTCATTAAGGGCTTATTACAGTTTGAAGCTTATTTTGACACTTTCTTCATTACCCCTTTGTATGCCATTATTTTACATGATTCTTTTAGCCTATGTGTGATCTGTTTTCGAGCATGATGTAAACTGTGGTTAGGCTTATTTTGAGCCCTTCTTCAACATTGAAGAATGGCTCAACACTGTTGGGGACCTCCATGTATGACTTGCTTCATTACCCCTCTTTGGTCCCCATTTTTGCATTTTTTTTTAGCCTATCATGCTTCTGTTTTTCGGCCATGATCAGAACTGAAAGTGGCCATATTTTGACCCCCTTGACATGTTTCATTAAGGGTCTTTGGCTTTTTGATGCATGTTTGTATACTTCATGTTATAGCCCTTGGTTGGCCTTAATCTTGCATTGCATCTTTAGCATGTTTGTATACTGTTTTGGGACTTGTCATCTACTGTGAGTAGTCATATTTTTGGTCCCTATTCAGTGTTGTAGAAGGGTCTTTTTCTGTTTGGGTCTTGCATCTACCACTTGCTTCATTGCCTCCCTTGCGGAGCCATTTTTGTATGCCATTTTAGCCCTACCTGCGCTTGCTGTTTGACCATGCTTTGTACTGTAAAAATGTTTTTCTCGGGGCTGTCTTGCTTCTGTATTCACACTTCGTGTGCAAATAATGCATGTATTGCATAGTTGTAGGCCATTTCATATGCCTAATTTTGAGTTTCGGGATGCGTCTCATGTATCGGGTGCCATATTCCCATGATTCGGGGCTGTTAAGCATCATATTTCAGTGATTGAAATTCATATGTTTGTATGCCATGATCCATGCCTTGCCATACCTTGTTAGAGTGGCATTCGTGCCTTAGGTCCGGTCCTCGGTTTGCGTGCATACGTGCACGTATTTCGAGCGTCCCATTTTCATTTTATGGCCTCTTATGCGAGTGTGGCTGAGGTCCACTCACATTGGTGTAAGTCCATCTTGCATTGTGTATGCCATGTCTCAATGCGTTGTGCATGTTATGTTGTTAGCATTGTGTGTGCCATGTAGTTGCATTGCATGTTCATATGTTTGCATGCCCATGTTGCATACTAGATCACATGCCTAGGTTGCATTGCATTGGCATGCATGCCTTGCCTCTTGATCAAGTGATAGAGGTTGGGCTTTATGTGTTTGTTTGATTTGCATGACATTTGAAATCAAAGTGCATACTTGGTTTCTTGGGCCATCACGCATCGAAATGCGCAATTTGTGGTCCGAGTATCAAGGAACATACCCCTTTGAGTCAAAATCATGATAAGGGATGTGTTGGTGCACACATTTGCTGGAAATTTCATGCCATACACTGTCTGTCTGCTGTTGCTGTCAAAACTGTCCTCTGCAGGAATTTTCTGCCGACCGGCAGTATAGAGTGCCGACCGGCACTTTATGGGTAGCCGATAACCTCTCAAGCAGCCGGTGCTCATTTTATGGCCGGTGGCCATTCCATCCAGCCGGTGGTGTACAGCAGCATGCAAGGAAGGTGTTCTGGAACTTTGGCAATTTTTGGAGAGACAGGGCAGTAAGAACAGAGACAGCAGTGGTATGGTGCGGATTTTCTGGGCAAGTCGGATTCGAGCATGCATCATTCGCGCATCCCGAGGCAGGGCTGAGGCCCCTTTCTTTTTTTTATATATTGAATTTAATTTGATAATTAGAAATTTTGTAATAATTCATTTATTATGTATTTGGACTGTACTATTTGGGACTGTATATTCTTTTGGTCCCTCCATGTGAGGGCATATTTGTAATAAGTGTGGGTGAGTGTGTGCATGTCTTCCAACCCCCATTTCTTTCTTCCCTTTTATTTACCTGCTTATGATGGTAGATTAGGGCATATTTAAAATTAGCATACCTTATGCAATGCATGCGTGCATCCATGCATTTGTTGACATACATCAGGCTTGGCACATCATACAAACTGCATCGTACTTTCAATTCCAAATTGAATACGTGATAGTTGTAGCATTTCACATGCCATGTCTAGGATAGCCGAGCCTGCCTAGATTACATCTTTGCATGTGTTGCATTAGACATTTCAGTATGCTTAGGTCCATGCATGGATTTCTAATAAGCTTCTGTTTTGGCTTGGAGTACTAGGTGAGTTTTTATGCTTTAGCATCCTTGCATGTGTGTGAGTATTGCCATAACAGCATGATTACCATGAGGCTAATTGCTTATGTGATATAACTGCCTTGAATGCCTGTGGGTGGAGGTTGAGTTACTTGGAGTGGAACAAATCATTGACTGTTTGTTTTAAGCCCACTAGATAGTGGCAAAACCATTGTTTTCTAAAGCCCACCCGAGGGTGGCAAATCCATGTCTTAGCCTACCTGCGGGTAGCACCATCAAACCATTTTCAAAAACAAACATGAAGTGTTTTGTTCCAATTCAGACGACCCAGTCTATACTTGTATGCTGTGCGCATCACATAGTAACCTAGGCTAATAATCGGAATAAGAACATACAATGTTTTCAAAATAAGATATCATGGTTAGTAGAGGCCGGTCTTTGACCGGGCGAGCGGGGGTGCTCACGAAGTGACCTTCCCTAATCGTACCCAAGTTCCCGAGCCGAGGCAACTTTGGTGATGACGGACACGTGGCCTTTGGCACCGAGTCAGGGTTTCCTAAATTTCCCATTAAAAAATATTTAGGTGGCGACTCTGTATCTGGCAAAGCAGTCCATGTTTGGCACTTCTTTCAAAAAAATCTATTTTCAAAACGATTTGCCGGATTTGGACTCTTTGTTCAAGATTAAGAACCGTGACATTTTGAGTCCTTCGAACTGTAGTGACCCAATATCGAACCGTAACGGAGGGGACTCGCACTCCTCGCCCGGGATGCGTTTGGGGACGTCTACAAAGATGCTAAAGCACTAAAAACTCACCTAGTACTCCAAGCTAAGATAAAACAAAAGAGTTAACTACGCGAGATGGCTAATGCAACGCATGCAATAATGCAACTAAAATAGGCTCGGCTACTTAACATGTTATTTTCAACAATTTCATAGCATGCGTTTAAACACTTATTCAACGAGATAATAAATGCCAATGCAAGTTTGAATGATGAACTGAGCCTCGATGCATGCAAGACAAATGAATGGATGCAAACATGCGATATGCTAATTGAAACGTAATACTCTTAATCTAACCATCAAAAGCGGATAAATAAAAAGGAGAAAGACGTAGGGTTGGAAGACATACACATTATTACAACATTGCGCTCTCACGAAGGAGAGTGTGAGAACCCGAATATACAAATTAAGTAAATAATTAAATAATAATAATATTACAATCTCAAATATTTTATTGTGAATCTTTAAGTGCAAATTAAATATTATTGGAGGGTCGTTTAACTAATTTTAAAACCTAAAATAAATTTATAATGAAAGTCTTTAATTTGGAAGCAAAATTTATTATTTATAAATAAATAAATAAATAAGTACCAAATTAGTAAGCATATTTTGATCTAATAATATTTGTATTTTAATGGAGATAGAAATTAAAATAATATAAAGAGATAATCAATTAGAGCCTTTTGGTTAGATATATATATATATATATATAAAGGAAAACAAAACCCTAATTCTTATGTTATTGTTTCCCACAACTTTCAGAGCAGCCGTGAGAGGTAAAGAGAGGGAGAGAGACGTCTAGGTCTTTGGGTGAAAAGTGCTGAAAATTGTTGAGTTTTGTGGTGGCCATTGGCAAGGTAAATCCCTTATTTTTTAATTCCCTCACTATCTTTTTCTTCTTCTTGTGAGTTGCTGCGTAGTTGATGGATCAAATTGATGAAGTAGGTACATGTGTTGGGCATGGCTATGAAATATTTGGCTGATTGGGATAGTGTTTTGTGTATAAAGAATGGTGTAATTCTTAGTCCACAAAATTCTATACAGAATCACAAACTTTAAAAATCAAGAAACCTTATCAAACGAATGAATTTTGAACTAAAATTTTTACAGTAGATTAATTACATATTGAATTGCAGATCGGAATTTTTTCATAATTTTTAGAAGTCAAAATCCATATAAACTAATGCGTTCAAATCTGTCCAGAAAACTGATTTAAACAGTAAATTCAGGAGTGTTGTTCTCTTTGGGTATAATTCCAAAAATTATCAAATCAGTGTCATTAGAACCGGTTACGAGTCTAGTTTCTTACATTTTTTTCCTTGCGTTGATTGCTCCTGTATACTAAGAGAACCATTAATTTATTTAAAGTACTGCAGAAAACAACCTGTTTGGGCATAATTAATTGTAAATAATTATTTTGATAAGCAAATCAAGTAAAACGAACTGGGTTTGAAACTTAGGATATATTAGTTGATATCTGGAGGGTTTTGGAATTTTTCGAATGGTGTAGAGTGGGTTTTTAATTTTCAGAGTTAGTGAACAGTTCGGGAAAACCTATCAAAAATTCTATTTTATCTCAAAGTCACATTTAATTAAGTTTTGACCGGAACCCAGGTCTTGGGTGATTTTAGGCCTTGAAGAACATGAATTTAGGTAATATTTAAGAGTAGCGGTGAGTTGGGTTGAACCGTGTTAGTGCACTTTAATTGAGGTTACTTAGTTCTTATTCTTTAGTATTTTTAAATTAGTAGTGACGTGTAGTTTTCATACTTGGTTCAAGACACTAGTTGGACTTTGATACTCTATTCGAGGATTATATTATTTCGTTTTCAAGTGAGTAGCTTCATGCTACATATTTTTATAAATGTTCCCCTACCCTGAACTGTTGAAAAATTAAATTGTTGTTTCAGGACTAAACTGTTTTGATAAATTATTATATTATCAATGGAATCAAATTATTTCTGAAATATGTGTGAACTTGGCATACTGTAAATTTTTTGTTTTTGGTCTCATGTTTATAATGATGAACTACCATGTTTTGCGAAACTAATGTGTATTGATTATTGGGACCATCTGTGTATTTAGTCCAGGGAAATTATTCCACTGTGTGTGGTGACTCTGGCCACTAGGGAACAGATCCGGGTTGGGCCGTGATGACTCTAGTGCTTAACGATTGTAAGGAAAAGACCTAGGTTAAGGTAGGTGACCTTCAATCGGATCGTCTTAGAGAAAAGGCCCAGGTTGCCACCCTGAGGATGACTCTTAGTTCGGTATTGGATCCAACGGGCTTATAGCCTTGAGAACTGTGTGACATATTACTTGTTATTTCTTGATACCTAAAAAATTATTGGTGTTCATGCTGTAATCTGTTTTAAGTGGAAAATGTCATTTATCATGTTCTTGAGAGACATGAGTATTTTGACTGTTGAACTATGGAACCTTCTTTTTTAAACAGATTATCTTTACCAAACTGTATGTCAATCTAGTTTCTGTGATATATATCTTATTTTGGAATTGAACCCTATTTTCAAAACTATATTTACTATCCATGTTGCTACTCACTAAGCTATCAGTTGACTTAGTTGTTTATCATTTCCAGATGTTAGAAGGACTTAGAGTGAACTCATGGCGTAGCGGGGACTCAATTGCATGGACCTCTAGGACATTCATTTATTTTGTTTTAGAGTGTTATGTCAAGTTTGTGCATATTTATATTTATTTATTTTTAGGTTCATTTAGGATTATTTTGATATGTGGGTTGTTTATATCCCATAAGTCTGGATGGTATTGATTATGGTTGGTTTTGCCATTTATACTTGTGGCATGACACTGGATTGAGTTTTGGTTATTTATTAATGGACTATTTTATAATTATTCAATGTGTTTGGATTCGTATTTAGGCTTACGTGTGCCTTAGGCTTAGTCCCTGTGGGCCACGGCCGGTCATGCCCGAAGTTGGGGTGTGACAGAGAGTCCAAACGAATAAACTAAGCTAACTAGCTAACTAATTAGAGCTAAAGCTAAGTTAATCTAACTATTACAAAACAAAATGAATAACTAGTTATACTACTAATTATTACAACACTTGAATTAACCAACTAGTTAACAAACTAATTAAATAATTACAACACAAGTGTAATTAAAATAAGTAAGTAAGCTAAACAATTTAAGCATTAAGCTAACTACTCCGCCTCTGGAAGCAAGGGATGTTCATGCGCATACTCGGCTTCCACCTGAAAAGACCACCGTTTTGCTTCCGAATGCCTCTGTTTGCACAGTTGAACACCAACACTGTTGCTCACTCTGCTCTGCCTTACCAACACTCTACTGAATTTTGCATTAATGGCTGGTCGGCTACTGGTAAAGGTTGCCAACCATGGTTGAAGGTTGTTGGCCATGGATGGTGGTCTGTCGGCCATGGAAAGTGGCCTGCCAGCCACTGATGCACAAGTTCATCTTGCTGCAACAAAGGACAAACAGAGCATATACAGGGTATTTTCAAGGATTATCTGCACAACTCACCCCTAGTTTTCATGAACAAATCTAAGGAGTGGTGAACCTAAGCCACGAACCACCAATTCAAGCAATTTCATTGCATGATAGCTTGTGAACCTAAGAGTGCAAGTTCAATAAATGCAAGAAAAAAAGACACAAACCTCCTCCCTTTCATAAATGATCAAGGGAAGTGGTTAAGCTTGGAGACTTGAATCATTTCATCACTAGCAAGTATGAAATGGTTCAATCTTCCATGTGTTCAATTAACGTCCGATTGAACACAACCAAATATTATCTTGGTCACTTTTAGTCCAAAGTTTTAGTTACTCATTTTAATTTACCAACCATTCTTTAATCCAATTAAGTCCAAAAGGTGAATTAAAGTCCTCTAATGGAAAGAGGGCTCAAAACACAAGTTGCTTTGGGTATGAAAAAAGCATCATACCGTTGGTAATGAACGCGCTAAGGGATTAAACCATTAAGTATGAAAAGGATTGAGGTTGCAGAGATTATTAATGCTGAAATAAAGTATGAAAAGCCAAAAATAAGTGCTATCAACCCAAATAAGTGATGTCTAAGACCTAAAACATCAAACTTATGAGGACTATTATACTAGAAGCATGTAAAACAAAGCTCAAATACAAACTACAACCCAAAACAGAGTTAAAACAGTCTAAATCAGAGGTTAAAACATGTTGGAATTAAGCTACAAAAGGCTAGAAAATTAAGCTAACACATAAATTTAGCTAGGCTAGTAAACAAGACACAAGGAGGAGAGGCTAACCCCTCCAAATTTGGACTTCAAAACATGATTTTGGCCACCGAAAAAGCTTTGAAAATCAGTGTTTAAAAGCTTGAAAAAAGATAGTAAAAGGGTAGAAAACACAAGGGCAAAGTCCTCCAAAACAAGGTACAAAGAAGGGTTATCAACCCCTCAACCTTTAATGGTCCTTAAACCCAAGCTTCAGCCCAAAAAAACACAAAGTTTTGACAGCCCAAAACAATGGAAAAAACAATAGGAATATAAGCAAATAAAATAAAGTTACAAGCAAAGTCTTATACCTTTGAAAAGAAGAGCAACTCCAAGCAACAAAACCAAGCAAACAACACTCTCTAAAGCTCAAACCAAGCTCAAAAATACCTCAGTTCAAAGATAATAAGATTTAGTTAAGGGTGTATAGGCAAAAGATAAGGAATTGTAGTCAAAGGTGTAAAGAATTTGTAGAGAGAGAGAATTGTAGAGAGGGAAAAAATTTTGAGTTCAAAATTTTCTAACCTTGCTACAAGAGAGAGGGGGTCCCTATATATAGAAAATATGAAATTCTCTCAAGGAGATCTAGTCCTACACGTGGGTGAAGATACATGCATCTGTGCAAACAGCTGACACAACTGGCATAAAATATCTGCAAAATACACTGGTGGCCAACTGGCCATCAGTGGTGGCCGGCAAGCCACATCAGTGGCCGGCACCAGGTCGGCAAGCAAAAGGTGATGGCCGGCAAGTCTCTATCAGTGACCGGCAAGTCACTAGAGGTTACAGACTGAAAAAGATAGACTTAGTCCAAAACTGGGTTTGAAAGACTATCAGGGTTTATGAAGCTCAAAGTTGTGGCATTCCGCTAAGAACCTCAAGCACTTGGCGAGCAAACAGACTCATCATCGGGTGTGTATGCGAGGACATCCAAGTCATAAGGGCCGTTAAAAATGGAGTGTCTATAGCCTAATTAGGGGTCGACGTCGTCTCGGTAGCCCATCCAATCTACCCAATACAATCTAACTCGATATTTTTAATATTTATAAAAATTATTTTTTCTATAAGATAAGATTGAGTTGAGATTTTATACCCATCTAATATTTGGCCTGCATTTGGTATAAAAAGTTCTAACCTAACCTAATCCAACCTAACCATTTATAAAACATTATTATAATTTTATATTATTTTAGTTATAAAATAAAGAAAAAATTATTGATAAATTTAATCTAAAGAGGGTGTAAGACATTAAGTCTAGTCAATATTTTTTGTTGGTTACAAATCTACACTTTGTGAAATAATTTAGTAAGAAGTCCACAATTTGTGAAATAATTTGATGAGAAGACCTAGAAGGCATTTTGTTTCTAATTTTACCCGTTGACTTTTTTCTATGTTTGACTTTTTGTTAACTATCTGTTCAAAATTATATCTATCTGTTCAAATTTTTTGTCTATCGTTTGAATTTTTTGACTACCTGTTCAATTTTTTCCCCTAAATTCTATCTATCTGTTCAATTTTTTTCTATCAGTTGAAAATCTGTGTCAAGTTTTTTATATGTTGCAATCATCATTATCAACATCAATTTTTTTCCAAACTTGTCTCATACATATGCACACTCACAGATATACATACATACACTCACATATATATATATATATATGTGTGTGTACAAACCCCACTCTGTTAGTAAAATCTTTCTCTTTCTCTCTTTACAACAACAATTATCTGTTGATATTTATACATATTATACAAATTTCAACAGATCATAATCTTTCTCTTTCTCTCTATATACAGATTATCCCTTTATATAATCTTTCAACAAATTTCAACATTTCTACAACAACAAAAAAATAATATTTGTTTGTTTTATATCCCCAAAAAAGGAAGGAAAAAAAAAAACTAAACTAATAAAAAAAAATATACACTCTGACTATATAAACAAGTATCTTCACAAAGCATTTTCCGTCTCTAATCTCCGGCACCGATGACATACCAATTCTTCCACCGTCACTAGCTTCTACAGATCTGTTGGATAGAAGTGTATACGACATATAGATACAACTAAGTGAGCCCTAACTGTAGATCTGCAGAACTGTAGATCGGCTTCTGCCTCTACACCACTACGCAGCCGATTAGCATCGCCACCGACATCACTCACAGTTTTCCATCACCTCCACCAGTGTAAATTCTGAATCGAGAAATATAAGACATTAGGGGAACAAAAAAAGTAAAAGGTCTATAGCATATCAAACAGTAATTGAAAATTTGAACTTTATCTTTCAAATCTATCAAATTTAAAGCAAATATATATCATCAAAACCAAGATTCAATAAAACAATTCACAAAACAAAAACATAAATTAAGAACATGTAAGTGTATATATCTATGTCTGCTGGATGATTATATATATATATACAACCTTCCGAGAATTTCATGCATCATGACGACCAGATGATCGGCTGAAGAAGCATCAGATTTGTTTAGAACTCCAAATATCTCGAGCTCCTTTGACTGATTCTGATGAATACACTCCGTTCTCTACTACACCGTTTTCCACCAGATCTTCATTCCTCGTTTCATCGACATTGTTGGTAGGTAGTGTTTCAGAAACATCAACTGAGACAGAGAAAGAGAGAAGAGAGCAACGGCGTGCGACGACGGCGAGCGGCTCTGCTACAACAATGAGGTATAGAGAGAGAGAGAGAGAGAGAGCGAGCGAGTAGAGAGAGGGGGTTAAAAGTATGGTTGTGAATACCGTATAACACATATATATACATAGATAGTATGGTCTTTTATAGTAGCTTGTCCTTCTAAACAAAGTGTTGTACGGTGTGTTTGGTTTGTGTTTTGAAACATGAAAGAAAATTCTCAAAAATATGTTTGGTTACAAATTTTTTCAAAAAAGTTTCAAAATTATTTTTCTTTATTACACATCAATCAATCACTTTTTCTCTCTCCTCTCTCATTTTCAATCATTTTTTCTCTTACATACATCTACTCAATTACAACAAAATATCAAATCATCCCAAACTCCCAAACTCCAAAACTATTTTCAAAATGACTGATGATACAGACCCCCTCCCCCACTCACCCCCTCCACCCCCACAGACACGTGGGGGTTGGTGAGTGGGGGGAAAAGAAAAAAAAAAAAAAAAAAAACAGTTTTGACTAATGAAAAATCAAAGGGGGTCGTGGGGGTCGCAGTCCGTGGGGGTCGCAGCCTTTTTTCTTTCAAAATATACAACCAAATAAACCAAAAAAAATTTTAAACTCTCTCCCCAAAATATTTTTTTGAAAATTTATCTCAAAACACAAACCAAACACACCTTTAGTGTCTGGACTATGAATAAAGAAAATTTAAATTTGAATTTTTGACCTGAGTACCCTAAAATAAAGTAGAAAAAATATAAAAGGTAAAAAAAAGTTTAAACATTTGTTAAAAATCATATTTGTTTTACCATTGAATTTTGTTAATGTTCCAAATTCAAGTAATAAATAAAAAGAATATAAATAATTTAGGTCAAGTTTGGGAAGTCTCAAAAAAGTTAAAAAGTCAAAAAGTTACTCAAAAAGTCAAAAAGTTATCACTATTCACCAAAAGTCAACAATTACGGCTGCACAACTCCCAATTCTAATTTTTTCTTACAAATCAATTTTTATAATTTTTTATTACACATTTTTTCATAAAAAGTCAAAAAGTTAACCCAAACATTCATATTTTCAACCTCAACTTTTTAGTCTAAAAAGACAAAAAGTGCACTTATTTAGGACACTCCAAACAACCCCTATCAATTCAAGATATAAAAAATAAAAATAAAAAAAATTAATAGTTTACATGTATTGAGTTAAGTGAGCGGGTTTGGGATTTAAATTTTTCCTAGGGTTGGATTTGGGATAATTAGATTAAGTCCGATGTCAGGTTGAGCTAACTTTGGGATGATATATTCGTTTACTATGTGGATGTTTAAGAAGTGGATTTTTATGTAGGTTTTTTTAGTTGTAGGATATTATTGGATAAAAAAAATTTGGTGTTTGGGAAGATAGTTAGGTTTTTTTGTGATTGGATGTGATGTTTGTGAGAGAAAAAGTGAAATAATTATGAAGTTGGATGTGATATTTTGTTTAGATTTATTTTTTTTGATTTTGCAAAAAGTTTGTCTTTTAGTGAAAAAAATAAAAAAAAAACCCCAACACACAAACTTCCCAAACACCACAATATGATGTAATCTTGGGCCGTTCCAAGGTTTGTCCACCCCTATGCATAATTGATGTTGAAGAATAAATTTGTGACGGATAATAACATTATATAAATCAAGTCTAAGGCGGCAAAACTACGGGGTAAGGAGGCTTATATCATTATGTACTAAAATGAATCAAGAATTCAATATTTGATTCTATCACTGGCCTCATAGGAGTAAAATTGATGAAAAATCAATCTTTAAGAACACAAGGCAAGATAAATTGTATTCACTAATTAGTAATGCTAGAGTTCTATTTGTCGAAAAGGAGGCATGGGAGGCCTATTTTGCTAGATTTTTAACAAAAGTTGTTGTCAATCATAAGATAAGTGAACTAAAGATATGAAAAGCAAGAATGGTTATTAGGTTTTTCTTTTCTATATGTTATCTTGTGTTTTGTGAAGAGCATGAGTTTATTTATAGAGAAGCCTTATCAAGCTACTACTAGTGCTAGCTCAAAACCAAAAAAAAAAGAGCGCTGCTACTAGTACTGGTGATGAGGGCAATTTCTCATATTGCCTGGGAGGGACTCCCACTTTTACCTTATAAGCGTACTGGCCCCCTTCACCTTATATGAGGCCTTTTACCCCGTGAAGAAACAAAACTGCGAGGGAGGGATGACAAGATCCGTCCCTCAACCCCAAAGCGAACAATATCTGTAGAGGCGTGAGAGGACAGACACACAAATTTGGCTCTAGAAGGAGGGTTGTCCAGCAAACTCTCCCGTTGTTGCGGCCCAGTACGCTAGAGGGTTATGATAAGGACAATGTCCCACATCGCTTGAGAGAGACTCTCACTTCCACCTTATAAGTGTACTGGTCCCCTCCACCTTGTATGAGGCTTTTTCTCCTGAGGAGGAACAAAACTATGACGGGAAGACGACAAGATCCGTTCCTTAACCCCAAAGTGGACAATATTTGCAGGGACGTGAGAGGACAGACATGCAAATTTGGCGCTAGAAGGAGGGTCGTCTGGCAAACTCCCCCGCTATTGCAGCTCAGTATGCGGGGGGGGTTATGATGAAGACAATGTCCCACATCGCCTGGGAAACTCCCACTTCCACCTTATAAGCATACTGGCCCCCTCCACCTTGTATGAGGCATTTTTTCCCGAGGAAGAACAAAACCGTGAAGAAGGACGACAAGATCCGTCCCTCAACCCAAAGCGGACATTATTTGCAGGGGTATGAGAGGATAGGCACGCAAATTTGGCGCTAGAAAAAGGGTTAAGTTATAGGGGCTCGTCTCTCTCCCACTGTTGCGGCCCAGTACGTTGGGGGGCTATATAACCCCCAGCGTACTAGGCCACAACAACGGAGGAGTTTGCCAGGCAATCGTCATTTTAACGCCAAATTTGCGTGCCTGTTTTCTCACGCCCCTGTAGATATTGTCCTCATCATATAACCCCCTAGCGTACTAGGCCGCAACAGCAAGAGAGTTTGTCGGACAGCCCCCCTTCTAGCGCCAAATTTGCGTGCTTGTCCTCTCACACCCTTGCAAATATTGCCCGCTTTGGGGTTGAAGGATGGATCTTGTCGTTCCCCCCTCACGGTTTTGTTCATTCTCTGGGGAAAAGGCCTTATGCAAGGTGGAGGGGGCCAAAATGCTTATAAGGTGGAAGTGGGAGTCCCTCCCAGGCCATTGTCCTCATCATAACCCCCCAATGTACTGGGCCGCAACAGCGGGAGTGTTTGCCGGATGGCCCTCCTTCTAGTGCCAAATTTACGTGCATGCCCTCTCACACCCCTGCAGATATTGTCTGCTTTGAAGTTAAAGGACAGATCTTGTCATCCCCCCCTCATGGTTTTGTTCCTCCTAAGGGGAAAAAGGCCTTATATAATGTAAAGGAGGCCAATACGCTTATAAGGTGGAAGTGGAAGTCCCTCCCAGTCGATGTGAGACATTATCCTCATCAACTGGTATTACATAAAGTGGTTTCATGTTCGATGGTCTAGTACTCTGTGCATATAGGGGTTGAGCACATATAAAGAAGAATTTCTTCAAAACAAATTAATATAAGAATATGACATGTTGGAAAAAAAAATTCAAAATAATGTATGGCATCTTTTGGATTTTTTAAAAATATTTAGGCCTTATTTGGAGACTAAATATTTTAGGGCAAATTACATATACCCCCTCGAGGTTTGGCTAAATTACAAATACCCCCATGAGGTTTGAGAAATTACAAATTCTCCTGTGAATGCTATATTTGCATAACAAATTATGGGGTAATTTGTTATGAAATTTAAACCTCAGGGGGTAAATTGTTATGAAAATATAAACTTTAGGGGGCGGAATGTAATTTCCGAAACCTCAGGGGAGTATCTGTAATTTAGCCAAACCTCAAGGGAGGTATATGTAATTTGCCCAATATTTTAATTAAAAAAATCACTATAAGTTATCACGTCGTTCTCTCTGTTTTTCTATATATCTTTTCGTAAAAAATTAAAAAATTACTAAAATAATATGTTCCTAAATGAGGCCTTAAATTAGTTTTAAAGAAAACATTTAATCGGTTTATTTATGAATTAAATATTGAAAAGAGAAGAAAATAAGTGAATGAGATGGTGAATATGAAAAAATTATTCAATGCTCCTGGAGTGTCATGTATTCATACTCGTTCACTAATCATCATATACCATACCCTTTCATATTCCTCAATCACCTTATAAAAAATCATAAGCCCTACCTTCTCTACCAATCACAATACTTTGGAACACCATATGACCATACTCTAGTAACACCCAATAACCACTTGTGAATGTGATGGTGTTGTTACCACCAAGGGTGGTGGCCTCGTGGACAACGCATTGCATTCCATAGGGGTGAGTCAGGATCAAATCCTAAGAGGCACGATCTCTCTGCGGAGACTCTGCGCTATACTCCGATCGATACTTGGCCCCTTCTGTGGCGCGTGGATGAGGTCAATTGGATGTCTTGATGGTAGGTCCCTTCCTATAAGTTGAGTTAAATCTTACCAACAATCAATTATCTCGGAACCAGAGTCCATAAATGCTATGATATCTCTACAGAATATCTTTTTTAGATGGCCACAAAAAATAAATAAATAAATTGTGATGGCGCTGCACAGTGGCGTAGCTAGGAATTCCCCTCAGTGGGGTCATTTAGAGGGAGAGAGAGAGAGAGAGAACAAATGAAGGAATGCATCAATGGCAATGCAACAATGGTTGTTAGAGAATGAAGCGTTAATGGAGCAAATGAATGAACGAACACTGAGCTAAAATTGACACCACTAAACAATGAATAGCTCCAAATATATGTGATATATGTAATATTTATCTAGATTCACTGGGGTCATTTTGTTAAAATTGACACCACTAAACAATAAATAGCTCCAAACACTGGGGTCATTTTGTTAAAATCGAAAACTATTAAACGAAATTTCATATATATTTTGTGAGAACCCGAATATAAAAATTAAGTAAATAATTAAATAATAATAATAATATTACAATCTCAAAATATTTTGGTGGTGAATCCTAAAGTGCAAATTAAATATTATTGGAGGGTCTTTTAATTAATTTTAAAACTTAAAATAAATTTATGGTGAAAGTCTTTAATTTAGAGGCAAGATTTATTATTTAAAATAAATAAATTTAAGTGCCAAATTAGTAAGCATATTTTGATCTAATAATATTTATATTTTAATGGAAATAGAAATTAAAATAATATAAAGAGATAATAATTTAAAACCTTTTGTTTAGATAATTATTTAGAGTTTTGTTTAGATATATATAGAGCAACCCTAGTTTTCCTAACAAAAACCCTAACCCTTATTATAATTGCTTTGCACTACACCTTCAACATATAGCAGCAGCCACAAAAGAGAGAGAGAGAGAGAGAGAGAGAGAGAGAGAGAGAGAGAGATTCCAGCAACTTTGTGGTTGAACAACTCTAAGGTAAGAATCAATTTATTCTTGTTCTATTATAGATTATTGTTTACATAGTTATGGTGCTTGTAGGTGTTGTGAGTTGCTGGAAGAAAAGGAACGGTTTGGCTGATTGGGTTAATGTTTTGTGTATATTATTATCATGCAAAATTTTAAAACGAATTAAGGAGCTAAAGTCATTGGATAAGAATTCTGCACAGAATCACAAACTTTAAAAATTAAGAAACCATATCAAATGAATGAATTTTGAACTGAAATTTTTACAGTAGATTAATTACATATTAAATTGCATATCTAAATTTTCTCATAATTTTTGGGAGTCAAAATCCATATAAACTGATGCGTTCAAATCTGTTCAGAAAACTGGTTTTAAAAAGTAAATTCGGGAGTGTTGTTCTCTTTGGGTATAAATCCAAAAATGATCAAATCAGCGTCATTAGAACCGGTTACGAGTCTAGTTTCTTAAATTTTTGGCCTTGCATTGATTGCTCGTGTATATTAAGAGAACCGGCAATTTCTTTAAGTGTTGAAGAAAACAACCTGTTTGGATATAATAAATTGTAGATAATTATTTTGATAAGCAAATCAAGTGAAACCAATTGGGTTTGAAACTTAGGATATATTAGTTGATATCTGGAGGTTTTTGGAATTTTTTGAATAGCGTGGAGTGGGTTTTGTAATTTTCAAAGTTGGCGAATAGATTGGGAAAACTTGTTTAAAACTCTGTTTTATCTTAAAGTTATTTTTAGTTAAGTTTCGATCTGAACCCATGTCTTGGGTGATTTTAGACCTTGAAGAACATGAACTTAGGTAATATTTAAGAGTAACGGTGAGTTGGGTTGAGCCGTGTTAGTGCGTTTTAGTTTGGGGGTACTTAGTTTATTATTCCTTTTAGTATGTTTGAATTAGTAATGACGTATAGTTTTAATACTTTGTTCAGGGCACTAGTTGGACTTTCATACTCTATTTGAGGATTATATTATTTCGTTTTCAGATGAGTAATTTCATGCTACATATTTTTATAAATGTTTCCCTACCCTGAACTGTTGGAAAATTAAATTGTTGTTTCATGACTAAACTGTTTTAATAAATTATTATATTATCAATGGAATCAAATTATTTCTGAAACATGTGTGAACTTGGCATACTGTAAACTATTTGTTTTGGTCTCATGTTTATAATGATGAACTACCATGTTTTGCGAAACTGATGTGTATATATTATTGGGACCATATGTGTATTTAGTCCAGAGAAATTATTCCACTGTGTGTAGTGACTCTGGCCACTAAGGAACAGATTCGGGTTGGGCCGTGATGACTCTAGTGCTCAACGATTGTAAGGAAAAGACCTTAAAAAAAAGCTAGGTGACCTTCAATCGGATCGTCTTTGAGAAAAGGTCCAAGTGCCACCCTGAGGATGACTCTTAGTTCGGTATTGGATCCAACGGGACTTATAGCCTTGAGAACTGTGTGGCATATTATTTGTTTTTCTTGGTACCCAGAAAATTATTGGTGTTCATGTTGTAATTTGTTTTAAGTGGAAAATGTCATTTAACATGTTCTTGCGAGACATGAGTATTTTAACTGTTGAACTGTGGAACCTTCTTTTTGAAATAGATTGTATTTACCAAACTGTATGTCAATCTAGTTTCTGTGATATATATCTTATTTTGGAATTGAACCATGTTTTCAAAACTGTATTTACTATCCATGTTGCTACTCACTGAGCTATCAGCTGACTTTGTTGTTTACCATTTCCAGGTGTTAAAAGGACTTAGAGTGGACTCATGGCGTAGCGGGGACTCAATTGCATGGACCTTTAGGGCATTTATTTAATTTGTTTTAGGTTGCTTTGTCGGGTTTTGTGCATACATTGTGATTGAGTTTTATTTAGAATTATTTTATTTTGTGGGCGGTTTGTGTCCCATTTAGTATATATATATATTTTTAGGAAGTTGGTTATGACTTGTTTTGCACTTGTGGCATGTCATTAGATTGAGTTTTGATTTATTTATTTCTAGACTGTCATCATATTTATTCTTTATGGTTTTGGGTTCATGTTTAGGCTTACGTGTGCCTTGAGCCAAGTCCTTGTGGGCCACGGCCGGTCATGCACGGATTTGAGGTGTGACATATTTAAACAAAACTTGAAAATTAGTGGTGTCAATTGACACCACTGAATTACACATAGCCCCGCTCCTGGCGCTGCATCCTATGTGACTTAAGTAATCACTAGAGCACTCGTGAGGCGGGACATAGACCCAAGATCAATTTTTGTGTCGACTTTTTATGAATTTTCCTAAAACCAAAATGAAAACTTGTGTATAAGTCATGAGCAATACTATGTCCGTTTAAAATTTTACCAATAATTCTACTAAAAATATTTATGTCTAAATATTATTAGAAATTTAAATATTATTTATGTCTATTAAATTCTTTAAATATTTAATTCAAATATATTTAGTCTAAAAAAAATTACAAAAATAAAATATATACTCATAAGTATTATAAATTAATAAAAAATCTTATTTAATTAATATTTTATTCTATAAAAATCTTAAATTTTTATTTGATCTTTAAAAGTGTTTTATTACACTGTGTTTAAATTAGTACTTCTTAGCATTGTCAATAAAATTATATAAGTAATAGATATACTGAAGAACTAGACTCAGATAATTTAAATAATAATAATTTACTACAAATAATAATATAACAAAATAATATATTAATTAAGTTACAAAAAAAAAATAATGAAAAATTTAAACACAATTAATTAGAAATTATAAATGAAATTCGATATAATACTAGATAAAGACAAGCAAGTAACCATCGTAAAAGATAAGTAAAAAAATATTATAAATAATTACTTTTATCCTTAAAAAAGAAAGGATAAATTACAAATACACCCTCTGAGGTTTACTTAAAATACAAATTGCTCCCTATAGTTTGGAAAATTACAAATACCTCTCTGTCAGAATTTTTTATTTAACAAATTAATTGAAAAAATAAAATTTCTATTGAAATAAGATTTTAATATTATTAAAAACCATTAATTAACTTGATTTATTAATAAAATGACATATTTATTATGAAATTAGAAACCTTAAAAGGCATAATGTAATTTTTAAAACCACAAGAGGTAATTTATAATTTGAGTAAATCTCAAGAGTGTATTTATAATTAACCGAAAAAAAATTATCCAAAAGAATTGATGCCCATTTTTTAAAAACATAATAGACGCTTAGACAAAAAGTCCAAATTTGAATTTCCTTTGGCCAGCAGTCCACCCGTAAAAATAGTAGGTCTATAATACGGGGGAAATTCTATTTCCACACACTGAATTATCTCAATGCACATCTTCTCTCAGTACACACACTTATTAATTTGATTATTAATTAATTTTCCCAATCCACAAACTAAAAGTTATAATTATACCATTCGCTAATAACCATTGTACACATACCATTTAACCTTCATTTCCACACACTTGTTGAGTGACCCAACTTCTAGATTTGTAGATAAAATCATCCATTGAAGTTGTATTGCTTTGTAGTGCATGGGTTTCAAAGGTCAAAGTCCCAACCTTGTCTTTGTGCCCCATCTGTGTACACCTTTGGTCAGAAAGATTTGGATGCATGCCAGATGTGGATTAATCAAATCACCACTCCTGTAAATGTGAAAACGAGGCAAGAGCAACCAAAGAGTCTTCTGGTATGCTCCATGACTGTCAGTAGTTAGATGTTTCAATTTGTGGTTTTTTAGATTGATATCTTTATTATTCATTTCATCGGGAGATGACATGAACATAAATTAGGGTTTAGTTTTTTTTTTATTCAAAAGGTGTATATTGAGATTTTTTTATTTTTAAAAGATGTGTACTGAGAATATTTTCATATAATACTATGGGTGTTAGTAGATGTCCACTATGATCATTTTAATTTAGGGTATAATTGTCATTAAAATAATATTTCGGGTAATTCTATTTCCACACACTAATTTCACTCAGTTTACACACTAATGAAAATTTTCATTAATACAATTTTATCTTAAAATAAAAATACCATAATACCCTCATCTTTTTCTACTCAAACTGTATTTCTAAAACACCATAACCATCATCTATCGCCAGCGCCACCTCTTTTATCTGCCATCCCCTCATGTCACTTCTTTTCTCATCCGCTTGTGATCACTTTCTATCATGAATCATACATTCCCACAAGTCTCTCACAAATCACTCAATGTTAACTATGGAGGTCTAGTATTGAGAGAGATGAGCTAAAAGTGGCGATAGATGGTTGAAAGTGGCAGCAACGACAGTAAAAGATGAATGGATGAATGAGAGAAAAAAAAAATTAAACTCTATTTAGTATAGTTTTAGAATATTTTTTCAAAAATAAATATAAAAATAAATTTCTTATCTCAATATGGTTTCATCTTTTTAGGGGCAAACAAATTTAAAAATAAAAAAATATTTTTTGGTATTTATTTTTGTCATAATAATTTATATGTTTCTCATCAAAATGTCAAAAAATTGATTCAAAAACTGAAACCAAATATAACCTTAGGGTTTTAAAATTGAAAATGAGAGTAATATCGGAATATAGAGATGTGTACTGAGAATTTATATTTTTATAATATGTGTATTGAGAAAGTATTCATTAAGTGTGTATACTGAGAAGAATTAGTGTGTGGAAATAGAATTATCCTAATATTTTATTAAGTGTGTGCACTGAGATAATTAAGTGTCTAGAAATAGAATTTCTCATCATACGGACATGTTTAAGCGAAATGACCTAATTATCCCCATATACATATCGTTATACACGTCTGCACTCTCAACCCTCTTTCAAACACACACACACACACACTCCCCCCTAGGGATGGTAATTTGAAACTGGCCCGACGGGGACCCGACCCCTCGACCCCGAATGGAACGGTTTTTTCCCGAAAAAAACTCCCCACGGGCTGAGGATGGTATTAAAAAATAAATCCCCGATCATTTTCGAGCTGAGGACAGTGATACCTTCCCCAACCCCGGCCCCATCCCCGTCCCGTCCCGTCCCGTCCCCCGTCCCCGTTTACCCCGATAGGAAATTACAGTTATAACCCTCCATATATATATATGTTTCCTAATGAAGATGTAACACTACTACCAAATATTCTGACTAAGTTTTAGTCTCTCTCTCTCTCTCTCTCTAAAACCCTCGCCTTCCTCCGAGCTCCCTCCATCCTTCCGATCTCTCTCCCTCCGATCTCCCTCCTTCCGACATCACTGCCTCACCCCGACCTCCATCACTGCCCCCCTCCAATCTCACGCCGATCTCTCTCCCTCCTTCCGATCTTACGCTGATCTCTCTCCCTCCCGATCTACCTCACGACGATCTCTCTACCTCCCTCCGATCGCCGTCGTCCCTCCATTCTGTCGCTTCTGCCGCCTCATCCATCTGAGCTCAGATCTAATGAAGATGAAGAAAATGATGTGTTAGATTTTTTTATTTTTTATTTTTATTTTTTTACATTTGATGAATATATGATCTGTTGATGATGTTGTTGTTGTTGATGAGTGTGTGCTCAATCTGTTGCTATTGGATGTTTATGTTTTTGTTTTTTTTTTATAATTTTAGCCGGGGAATTATCGGGGTCGGGAAAACCCGATCCCCATTGGGGGATGGGGGCGGGGGTGGTGATAGGCTCCCCGTCGGGGATCGGGACCGGGGACGGGAAAATTTCTACAATCGGGGATCGGGGACGGGGAGTGTGATCTCTAGCCCCCAACCCGCCCCGTTGCCATTCCTACTCCCCCCCTATCTCTCTCTTTCTCTCAGAGCAGTGTCGCTTTCCTTACCACCGGCGTCATGACGTCGCTTCCATCACCGCCAAGGTCAACGGCATCTCTTCAGATTGTCACTGGGAATAGATCGTCGCAGTAGTCCATTCAATTTCGATCGTCGAATAGTCTCTCTTCTTTTCCATTTCGATCGGCAAACAAATTTCAGCGATGATAACAAATCTCGTTGGCAGCGTTCCAGAAGTTCCCTCTCTCCTCCTTCGGCATCGCCTCTCTTTTCCTAACTGCCATAGACAATGTTCGTGGTGGTGTCCAACCGACGATCCTCGTCGCCGAGAAGAGAGGGGTGAGAAAACGGCGATTGGTGGTGGCGGCTGCGTTTGATGGAAGAGACGGTGATGAGGTGGGGGGGTTCTAGCTTGTCAATGATTCTCTTGACTTGGATCAGGCTCCTCGCGAAGAACAAGCCACTGCCGATTTTGGATCTGAAACCTTAACTGCCTCTCTACTTCTTTACTCTCATTATCTTCTCTCTCTTTGGTTTGTTTGTTTGGATTAACAGTTACTACCTTTGCCGTCGCTGCTCCGGTGCCGTGATTCATAGATCTCGATCTCCTTTTTCTTTGGTTTGTTGGTTTATTTATTTGTTGAAACCCCACTCTTAAATTTTATTTCATTGATATTTGTAAGGTTTTGATGGTTGTGCATATGAATCGAGATCAACTTCGTAGATGGTGGAAAATTTGCAATTGTTGTAATTTGCACCCTTCAATAACTTCATGTGATGCACACGTATTCATATTTGATCATCTTAATCTATTGATGTTGAGATGTAGCAAGGCAACAGGGGATGAAGATGTGGGGTTCAAAGTCAGATGTAGGGCTAAGATCGGTTAAAATGTATGAATATCTGTTTTAATTTTTTTAATTTAAGATTTAAATTTTTTTGTTGTTTTTGATGTTGAGGAGGGAGATGTTGTTGTTGCTAAATTTAAACATATAGATTTCAAACATAGAGATTTGTTGTTGTTGAATTCAAATTTTATTTGTACAGATTTTTCCAATAGATTAAGAGAATTTGAACAGATAAATTGCAATAGATGGATTTTTCCAACAAATAATTTCAATAGATTGATTTTTTGAATAAGATAATTTGAAGAGAGAGAGAGAGAGAGAGAGAGAGAGAAATCCACAAATTTTAAATAGATAGAGAAAGAAACTCACAAAATTTGAACAAGTAAGAGAAAAAATTGAACAGATAGGTGTAAAAAATTTGAACATATAGGAAAAAATCAAACAGATAAGAAATTTTTTTGAACATTAAAAAAATTTGAACAAATTGGAGAAATTTTGAACATATAGGGAAAGATTTCAAACAGATAAGAAAAAAATTTGAACAGATAGTCAACAAAAGTCAATAAATAAAAAAATTAATAAATTAAGGAATAAAATTGGAAACAAGATATTCTTCAAAACAAATAAAAAGATTTCTCACCAAACTATTTTACAAAAGGTAAACCTTTTATCAATAAATATTATTCACTGGATCTAATGTCTTATATGTTCGTTAGTTTGGATTTATCACTAATTTACTCATAAAAATTTAAGATTTTTTTAAAAATAAAAATTTTACCTAGGTATATTAATTGACAATATTTATTAGATAACTTTTTGTTTTTGTAATTCTTACAGGGACTAAATATGTTTAAATTAAAAATTTTAAAAACTTAATAGATTTAATTGATAATTTAAGAATTAAATTGATTTTAATTTATATACTTTATGTGCATAGTAAACCCAATCAATAGTTCAATAGTGAATCCTTGTACTTCTAGTAAAATTGTTATAGTATGTATGGAATTATTCTGAAAGAAAAATATTGGACCCACTGACTTTAGTTAGTATGTATGGAATTATTCTGAAAGAAAAATATTGGACCCACTGACTTTAGTTGTAGTAGTTGTAAATGGACAAGGCCTATTAATGGGATGAGAAATACATCTATGTGGGCCAAAAATAATGGGTTTAGTAGGACCAATAAGCTCGGACTGAGATAGAACTTGGGTATCCAGAAAGATCTCTTTCAGTCAAATAACATGGACCTGCCCAGGCCTGTTTGGTATTTTTTTTCAATGTTTATTAAAAATATGAAAATTAAAAATTAAAATAACGTTCAGTAACTATTTTTGCTTCCAAAAAAATGGCAACACTTCTAAAATTTTGTAAAATTTTAAAGAAAGAAGAAAAAAGTGTTTTGACAAAATTAATTTTCATTCCTTTCTCCCTTCTCATCCCACCGTCGAGCCACTTACTACCCTAAACTCCGACCACTACCTCTAATAACTAACAATTTTTTACATGCCTTGAAAATATATGTTCATACTAAATTTTTTTTTTTTACAGCGAAAATATTTTCTCTAGTTTTCTATTATATCAATCATAGCATTAGCTCAATTATGGTCTGAACAGGAAAAAAAATCCTTCCAAATAAATAAATAAACTACCAACCCATGTCACTTTAAATAAGTAGCCCGGTCCGAATCCTTGAAGCCCAAAACTCAGACCGGAATAAAATATTGACTATCACATAGCCATGATGGATCCTACTTGAATATGGATATGGGTCAACAATTCACAAGCCATATTAGGCCACATCACAATTAGGCCCACATCTCTGGTGGCTACTGGATCAATCAAGTTGATGGATCCGATCCTTGTCCAAATATATTTTCTATTGTTTTTACTTGGGAAAATTACACCTAACCTCCTCTAAAGTTTCTACTATTTCCCAAGACCTCCCTCCAAGTTTCAACAATGACACTTATCTTTTTATTTAATTTTTTATTTCAAACTTCCCCTTTATATAGTAGTGCACCGTAAGTCAAACCAACACAAATTATTAATGTGAAGTATAAGGGTTGCCTCTTAGAGGCTCTATTTACATTACTGAGTGATTGGATCATATTATTTGATAAATAGAGAATTAATTTTGTATGCATGAAGAAAATGTTGCATAAATATCATTCATTATTAATGGAAAGGCTAAAGTTATTAATGAGTCTCTAAATGAGCCTCACAAATTTTGTTAGATAACTCAAAATAATTTTTTTTTTTTTTAAATATCAGTTTATCCCAATATCAAATTACTAAAAAGGTTAAACCTTAACTCTTGCTTCGACACTTGCCAAAAAAAAAAACTCTTGCTTTGACAACTCTCGTCGTTTGGAATAGTCTTTCACTACTACTCTTTCATTCATTTTTTTTTTTTGTCGCAAACCTCTCTCCTATCACAAAGCCCTAACCCATTCTTACACGTTCCCAAACATTTCTTACTTTAATGACAACATTTTAACTCATCATAATTATCTTTATTTCTTTCAATTCTCGACTTGTCTTTATAAGGAATTGGGATTGTTGTTGCGCAGTCAGTAGCAGCTGTTGTGCATCGAAATGGGTCCATTTTGGGACTTATTTTGATAATTCGAATCATTCACATTTTAGAATACATTAAGTAGAACATACTTGCAAAAAATAAGTTAATCGGACAACGTTTACCCATTTATCTGCTCACATTTGTATCTACAAAAATAAATAATAATTGTGATTTAAAATATTAAAATGAATATAAATGTGAGTGGATGAATAAGTAAACGATATCTGATTAACTTAATTTTTTGTATGCATGTTCTACTTGCTGTATTTTAAAATGTGAACGGTTTGGATTATCAAAATAGGCCCCGAAATGGGCCCATTTTGACGCACAACAGTTGCTGCTGCACAGGCTGCACAGTAGCAATCCCAATTCCCTTTCACTCACACTATGTTTGAGAACCTAAGAGAGAAAAGAAAAAGAAATGATTAATTAAGTTATAAGAGAAAAGAAAAAAAAAAAGAAATGATTGTGATTTATTTCCTTCTTATTTAGATAAGTAAGAAATAAAAGAAAAGAAATGATTATAATTATGATTTCTCTCCTTCTTATTTGGTTAGATTTCATAAGAGAAAAGAAAATAAATTATTTTATGTTATATTACCAAAATAATCATTTTATATTTTCAATCATTTTATTTCTTTTATTTTTACAATGACAAAATTAGTATTATGAAAATATTGGTTTATTTTCTCTCTCAATCTCTCTACTTTTGGAAAGATTGAAAAAGAGGGTTATAAGAGAAATGAGTTTCTCTCCGTTTCTCTTCATTTCTCCACATTTCTCTCCACTTAAGTTATCCAAACAAGTAAGAGAAATATATATCTTTCCATTCCATTTCTTTTCTTTTCTTTTCTCTCAAAATACTCAATCCAAACATAGCCTCATTCTTTTCATGACTCTCTGTCTCTATCTGTCACGCCCTCAAAATAAACCCATAATATATACAATATTAACATGCGTTGATTAAGAAAGACAAAATCTTATTCCATTCATCAGAGTAATCTTATTAAAAGACATTACATGTAATAACGAAAGTAAATGCCCTACGGGCTTACATCTTTCTAAGCCAACACTTGGACACAAAAGTCTGAGTACTAACTCAATTACACATTAAGCCCTTGGCTTGAGTTTATATGTAATATCAAACTAAAACAAAATAACAACTAATCTAAACAGAGTCTTCAACTTCAAATCCTTCCAAGCTAAGTCCTTGGAGGTAGCATATCACCTAAACCTGAAAATGATGTTCCCGTATAGGGTGAGCCACAGCCCAGCAGAAATATACTAAACCAAATATAAGAATTGACTAAAGCAATAACATTCGTTAGATGGTTAACACTGTTAAATCCATTATATCACTTGACAGTTTCATGACAATAATGTCCATGACATGTTTCGCTTTACGTTATTAATCAACTTTCCAATTATACAAACATGGCTCAGAACCTGGCCAAACAATAATAATGAGATTACATCTCATATCGACATTACTTCCAATAACAACAATTTAAGTGAGACTAAGGCTCAAACTAAAACACTTCCATAAATCAATAAGTACACATATTTGTTGTACTAATGGAGTCCATCCCCTTTCTCCTCCTAAACAGGTTTGAGAGTCCATCCCCTATCTTCCCTCAAACCATGGAGTACATCCCCTATCTCCTCCCAAACAATATGCATATACAATGTATTAACCATTTGTCATACACAATATTCAATCAATACACAGATTCGCTGTATTAATTCAACTGTCATATTCAATGACTCATTTAATGTGATTAGTTTCAGTTTTCCCTAATCAACATGCAATGTCTACAACAATCACGACTATCCTCCACCGATAGCCCAAAACAGTTATTTCTAAACAGGAAATAAATGTATCAACAAATGTAAGCTCAACATTTTCATAGGTGAGTGATTAAAATATTCAACTACACCATTTATCTCATAATTCCCCAATTTCATGAATTAAACTCAATTCCACATTTTTCCCAAAATTAATTATACAAATTAATTTATTACAACAATTAGGGCTTTTCCCTCTTTCCTCAAAATTAACCCTATGGTTCAATTTTATCAACTTGACCCTACCTATGTCATTTTTCATGATTCACAATCACATGGAATTTAATATATAAACAATTCCCTATTTCTCAAATTTTGATACAAACCCTAGTTTTCCCAAAATTACCAAACGACACCAACATATCAAAAATACCAAAACTTAGGACAAAACCTATAAGATGGAGTAGGAAATCCCTACCTCGAAGTGAAGAACTCAAATGGAGATGATGGAGATGATGACCCAAAATCCAAAGTGCTCCAAACCGCCAAACTCTCAGATTAAAATGAAGCCCTCGCGACCCTCTACCTTTTTCATAAAGAACCTAGGGTAGAAACACCCTAAATAGATGAAACCTAGAGAGAAGGTGAGTGGAGGGAGAGAAAACACGGACCTAGGGTTCTGAAATCAAAAAGATGATGAAAAAGTGTATTTAAAACCGCTGCTGCGTATTTAAATAAAACAGGCTCACTTGAGCGAAGACTTGGTCGCTCGAGTGACCAGACACAGAAAACCCTTGCTCGAGCCAAGAAGGTCTCGCTCGAGCCAACAACCCAGAAGCTCGCTCGAGCGACAGACTGCTCGCTCGAGCTAAAAACTCAAACCCTCAGGTCTGCAACCAGACGCACGCTCGAGCGACGGAATGCTCGCTCGAGCGAAGAACAAACCAGCTCGCTCGAGCCAAGAACTGCAACTCTCAGGTCCAGAACCATACGCAATCGCTCGCTCGAGCGAAGCCACTCTGGCTCGATCCACTAAACACAAGACTCCACTCTCGCTCGAGCGACCAAATCCTCGCTCGAGCGAAGTACCAAAACGAAGAGCTCGCTCGAGCGACAAACTGCTCGCTCGAGCGAAGGACCAAAATTCTGGACAGCAACCATTGCTCCCAAACCCAACCAACCTGTAACAAACCTGCCCAACACATCCTATAGCTCAAAGACGAGTAAATAAAGGATGACAACAACATAAATATAACAACAGGATCTATGGAACCTAAGTTCGGATGCAATAACCAAATGGGAAGAGACTGGGGTCGCTATACTATCTCTCTATGTTTGTTGCTGTTGGATTGAGAGGGTTAGGGTGGGTTCGAGAGGAAGAGAATTTGGGAAGGGGTCATGCTATAAGAGGAGGTTGTTGTAATATATATAAAATCAATAGCGCCAATTGTATTTACCTTAACTAGCCTATCACCCGTGCTATGCACGGGATAATTATAGATATTCATATTTGTTTTAGATTTTTTTTAATATATAAATTATGTTTGTTAAGTTTTTTTGTAAAAATAATTTAACAATCTTATCACTAACTATAGTGTATGAGAGAAGTTGAAAAGGATACTACAGTAACTATACACGAATTGTATCTGTAATTATTTGTAGGAGAGGATTTTAAATGCTGATTAGGGGATTTTGACCAAATCAATAAATGCAGGTACGTGGAAAAACATGTGGATTGAAAAGTTAATAAATGCTGATAAGAGAATTTTGACAAAATTAATAAATGCTGAGTTTTTTTTTTTAATAAAAAATTTAGAAAATTCAGATTGGGATATTAAAACTCCCACAGGCCTTGGGGGTTAAAAACCCTCTTTTGCTTAATATATAATATAGATATATAGAATAGAGATATATATATAGATATGCACGGGTTGTGTTTCACCATTTTGTTTTCTTTTTTTTTTAAATGTCTTTTTTTTTTTTCTTTTTTATATTATATTAAAGTTCAATATTTTGATAATAATCATATGTTAGACTTTTTAAGGAATTCATAAGTGTTGGATTTTTTAAGAAATTTTTTTTATGCTTGTTCTTAATGCATTAAAGTATTATTATGAAGGATAATAATCATATGTGTTGAACTTTTCAAGGAATTCATATGCACTTCACAATTATTTCTATATATGTGAATTGTGATTTTTAAATATATTTTTTTTAAAATCTTTTTTTTTCTTTTTTATATTATATTAAAGTTTAATATTTTAATAATAATCATATGTGTTAAACTTTTCAAGAATTTTTTTTTTATACTTGTTCTTAATGTATTAAAGTGTTATTACGATGGATAATAATCATATGTGTTGAGACTTTTCAAAGAATTCATATGTGTTGGACTTTTCAAAATTTTTTTTTTATGTTTGTTCTCAATGCATTAAAGTGTTATTATGAGAGTAACACTTGGGGGTTGGGAGAAGTTAATAAATGCTAAGATTTTTTTTTTAAATTAAAAATTAAAAAATTTAGATTGTGATATTGGAGCTTCCACAAATCTTGAGGTTAAAAATCCTATTTTACTTAATATATAGTATAGATTTTGAGAGGAGGCCCCAGCACAATTTATCCAAAATTAAAAAATATATAATAAAAATGTAAATCGCTCTCTGTCCTCTTTCTCTCTCATCATCTAGAGCCTCTCTGTGTATCTATTTCTCTTATTCGTGTTTTGGGATTCTCTTCCCACAACAATGAGCTCTTGATTGCTTTCTATATGTCTCATCCCAACAACACCACCACCACCACCACCACCAACAACAAGCGCTCCTCCGCCTACAACACCACCACCACCACCACCACCAGTGCCGGCGGCGGAGCCCTTTTTCCGGCGATGAAAAAGGCCAAGTCTCAGGCCGTCGCTTGTTCTCTCGACCACAAAAACGGCCACATCCACTTCGACACCGACCTCGACGCCGCCGCCGACCACCACTCTCCCCCCATGATCGAAGATCCCAACGCCACCGCACGCGGAGGTGTCACCGCCAATTTGTCTCGCAAGAAGGCGACGCCTCCTCAACCCACGAAGAAGCTCGTCATCAAGCTTCTCAAAGGTCCGATTGATCTTCTCCCCCAATTTTTTTTCCCCCTTCACTGTCGCGACTAATCTCTGAATGTTTTCATTTCTAGGTCTTTTAATTTATTCAAAGATTCGACATTAATTGATTGTTTGAATTTCGATCTGTTAATTGTTTATGTTTTTGTGTAGCTCAGTTAGTTACAATACTGGGTTTTGAACTTTGATTGATTTGTTATTTCTGGTTTAAGCTGAAATTGAGTGGTAGCCTGAACAGTTATTGTTCAATTTAAGACACTGATGCTTAGAATTGCTTTGATTTTGCTGTTTGGGTTTTGGTCAATATCTAGGGTTCTTGACCATATAGGCATTTTAGGGTTGTATAGAATTGTGGAGGTTGAGGATGCTCATGAATGGGTATTGTGCTTCTGGACACCATTGACTCACTAGTGTGAGATGGAATTAAACTAGGGTTTTACTACCACAGTAAATGGAGATTAATTGTTTTTTCGTTCTTCCTCTTCAATAGGTGCAAATTAAAGTGGTTTTAGTTGTTACTAGCATTTGCCCAATTTCAGCTTGTTACAAACTGGCAAATGATGAGTGGCTTTTGATGATGATATGTAGAATTCTATTAGTTTTGTGTATGTGCTTTTTTCAAATTTGTATTTGATGGGTTTAACCACCTTGGAAATGTATTGTCTTCTTGTTTTGAAATTAATAGCTTGTTTTGGGTAGAACAAGATGCCCAAATTGAATGCCCCTAAGACCAAGGTTGTTAAAATCAGGATCATATGTTGGATCGTTAGAGGTGTTTATAGGATCGGATCGTAGAATTGGATCGAGGATTGTAAGATCCTACCGAAAAGGACAAATTACATAATAATTTAATTTAAATAAATATTTCTTAAAAAGTATACACAAAATGAGTCTATATTCTATTAAAAAGAAGTGAAGATATTGTGAAAAATATAATACTCCATGTAAAATGTACATATAATATTATATAATAGAAAACTCGATGGTAAAAATTTGTATTTCATCAAAAAAGAAGGTGAAGAAGAAGAATTTTATAACAAAATACTTTACAATCTACAATAATGCATAAAAAGTAAAGAAAAAATATTTAACAAAGTTGGATATGAAAATAGATTAAGAACTCAAAAAAGCAGCTTAACCAAATGATAAGGTTTGTCGTTAGCATGCCTGGTGAAGCGGATTCGAGTCACAAAAATAATTTCTCAAAAAATTAGGATAAAATTGCAATCATCTTACCTTCCTTAGACTTTGCTAAAACTAAGTTTGTTTTTTCGACTAGTTAATTTTCTTAAATTACCGCAATATTTGAATGTTTGTTTCCTAGTTTGTTTTTCTTAGTCTATTTGATTCAATACTACTTAATTTTTATTATTTATTTTGACCACATAAATTGGTATTTAGACAATAAATATAAAATTTACAATAAAATATGTCATACAATACAAAATAAGGCTTGTAAATTGGATCGGATAAAATTGGATTCGAATTGGGATTCCACGATCCTATAAGATCCCATTACTAGGATCGAAAGATCCTACTTATAAGGAATTTTTTACACGATTCGGATCGATTGTATTCAAATGGATCGTAAGATCCGGATCGGGATTCTGATAACCATGCCTAAGACTGCAGGTTCAAGCGGCATTATTCTTATTTATTTGTTTATTATTAAATCTTAATAAAACAATAAAACCTACGACCATATGTATGTATGTAT
>JAPPVO010000014.1:152895388-153077888 GCA_030407325.1 Camellia japonica | reverse complement strand
GATTACTGACAAATTCACAAAATTATCCATGGAAAAATTTATGGTCCCTGACACTTATGCAGTAGAAAGTTATCCTCAGCTGCAATCTCACAACCTTCTGCACAATTTACCCTTCTCATCTCACAGTGAACATTCTTAAAACACTTGATTAAACATCCAGGCCTTCTGGTTCCCAACACTCCTGCTTGCATGTAAGTGCTCATCAAATCTTAATCTGCTAGATGATATACTTTTAAACTCCTTACATTATGTCACCAGAGAAAATTGCTTTACAACTCCACTTCTCTACAACTGATGCTGGAATTGAAAAAATGTGGAATTAATTAATTAATAAGTTAGAACCCTTATTTTTTGTATTTGTCTTGAATTCATATCGAATTGGGAAATTTTGTTGGATTTCAACCTGGTTAGTATGTAAGATTCGTCATATCATTTATCAACTTTGGTCTTGGTAGTTTATATTTGGAGTTGAATCCGTGACTTACCAGATTCAATTGATTCTGATCCATTGACAGCCCTACTGGCACTTTAATATGTATATATGAGTATAATGGTGGAATGAACATGGACAGCTCTTTCTCTTTCTCTTCCTCTCTCATTGCATAGCCAGTGGAAAGTGACACATCTCTTTCCTTTACACTCGATGAAAGATGGTGGGAAGACAATAATGTTCCTTCCCTTGCATTGCCATTCCTCTGGATTTTTCAACCCAAATGTTGTTGACTACAAGTCTAAAAGATCTCATTAAGTACTTCTAATTTGCGGAAAAAACAAAAAAAATTTTAAAATTTAGGCACAAAAATACATTATTTTTAAGTTCTTGTTTTCCGTGCGGGACAAACAATTTGGGATGGAGGTAGTAGTATTTAAGAAATATGAAATCTGGCCATGTTCTAGTGTCCCTAGACATGTGAATTAGACGAATATGACACTTGAGCACATATCCACATACGACATTTGCACCCCAGTCCATGTAACATAGCTTCAAAGTTGTCTTTTCTTTTTTCTTCTCTTCTTCTACCACCCCACCCCTTGAGAAAATATTATTGCTTTGGGGACTTACAAGATTGAAAGGGCTTAATGTTGGATAACCAACCTGTGCTATCTTCTGTATGTGACCTCTCTGTGAATCTAAATCAATATTCTCATCATTCATTATTAGAATGTTAATTTACCATCACTTTTGACTTTCGATATTATTCTTCCAATATGGAAAGTAAGATTATACTGTTGTGATTTGTGATAGAATCGGCCTGCTGAGCTTATTGCAAAGTTTTTGGATGAGAAGCTTCGTGCTGGGAATAAGGGTACATCAGAAGAGGAATTGGAGGGTACACTTGATAAAGTCTTGGTTTTGTTCAGGTTTATACAGGTAACCTTGATATGTTTGTCATGCTCTTGTATATTAGATTGGCAGTGCTGATCCGATCAATGCCATTGTAGAACAATAGTAAAAAGGGTTGTTGCATGGTATCTAAAAATGACATGGTGGGGTTATGTGTTTATACCTTATTCTCCATCCCACAAAGAGGAAAAGAAAAAATAATGAGCAACATTTCTTTTTTATTTCCTGTTAATTAGGGTAAGGATGTGTTTGAAGCATTCTATAAGAAGGATCTTGCAAAAAGGCTGTTGCTGGGAAAGAGTGCTTCCATTGATGCAGAGAAGTCCATGATTTCTAAGGTTAAGGATGCTTCCACCCCCCCTCCCCTTCCCTCCATTTTGTCAATTATTATTCATCTGTTGATCATGTATTTTTTACTAGTATATTCATCTGTTAATCATATTAAGAATTTTTCTCAATGTTACAGTTGAAAACCGAGTGTGGGAGCCAGTTTACCAATAAACTTGAAGGAATGTTCAAGGTGTGTATCTTTATGATTAGTGCCTTGCCTTCTCTCTTAGATATACCAAAATTTAGTTCTCAACATGCAACTGGTGCTAGTATATTTGATACAAGTTAATTGTTGTTGAAATGGCATTCAGTTGATTTCTACAATACTTTGGTAGCATTTGGTAGAGTTTTGTAAATGTGATTTGAGAGTATGAGTTGTATTTTGAGTTTGTGTGTTGTGGAATTATGATTTGAGTGTAGAAAATTTGTTTGGTAAAGAGTTTTGGAAATAGTTTTGGAAAAGAGGTTTGATTTGAGTGGGGAATTGTTGATGTGACATTTGATATGTGATACAAAAATTTACAACTCATAACTAAACATACAACTCAAAATTATTTTAAAGCACAAAAAAATTTAAAAAATTAAAAAAATATTTTTCCCGATTAGGTAAATCAATTGCAAAAAAAAAAAAAAAAAAAAAATTATAAGCGCATCCGACATCCGGTTGGACATCCGGATGGTCTACCAGGTGGTCATCCGGGTGGTCTACCGGGTGGTCATCCGGTAGACAGAAAATACAGAGAACTCTGCAGACAACTCTGCAGAGAGTGTAGAAAACTGATTTGAAACCGGAACCAAATATCATGCTTCAACGCGTGTGTTGAAAACTAATTCTAGAGCACAACCAAACAGAGCCTTTGTGTTTCAAAATGTGCAGATCCGTATCTCAGTATTGTAAATGCAATGTATCTTTATTTTCTGCAGGAATGTTTGCATTAACTATAGATATATACTTAGCTCAGTTTTTGAGGGGTGTTTGGCAAAGGCTTTTTTTTGGGCTTTTTGGGCTAAAATTCACAAAAAGACAAAATAGGCTAAAATAGCCAATAAGACAAAATGTCACATCAAACTCATAATCATTTCACTTTTTCTCTCACAAACATCACATCTAACTACAAAAAAATCCAACTATTTTTCCAAACATAAATTTTAGCCTACTAAAATAGCCAAAAACTAGAATAGCCTACTAAAATAGCAACTTCCCAAACACCCACCTAGTTTGTAAAAGATCACCATTTAAGATCTCTCTCTGTCTCTTTTCTTTTACCGTTTAATGGAAGCATAGTTTGGCTAGCGCTGATACAATTGATAGCAAGTTCGTAACAAAAGGGATTATTATCTTTTCTACAATAATTGATAATTGTTTTACAGGACATTGAATTGTCAAAAGAAATAAATGATTCATTCAAGCAATCATCCCAAGCTAGGACAAAACTCCCATCAGGGATTGAGATGAGTGTCCATGTTTTAACAACAGGGTAGGTTTCAATCGTATATATTTTGTTTTTCTCTTCAAGCTTGCATGATTATAACATCTCGTCTCCAAGTTTTGGAACAAATCTAAGTATGGATATGGTTGGCTGGCTTTCAGGTACTGGCCCACATATCCACCAATGGATGTTCGACTTCCACACGAACTCAATGTGTATCAGGTTTGCCATAAGTCGAAGAATAGCTGCATTTCCCTTTAGACATCATGTATACAGTTTATATGATTGCCTGACACGTTTCTTTTTCTTGGTTCTACAGGACATTTTTAAGGAGTTCTATTTGAGCAAGTATAGTGGGAGACGATTAATGTGGCAAAACTCATTAGGTCACTGTGTGTTAAAAGCCGAGTTCCCGAAAGGTAGAAAGGAGCTGGCAGTTTCTCTATTTCAGGTTGGTCTCTTTTATGCACATGATAGATTATTTTATTTTATTTTATTTTAATTTTTTTTTTCTGTTTCATTTTGTCGATTTCTCATGCTCAAGAGCACACATCCTAATATTTACATGGGCATTGTCTGTGTTGTGCGACAGACTGTTGTTGTGATGCTGTTTAACGATGCTCAAAATCTTAGCTTTCAAGATATTAAGGATTCTACTGGCATTGAGGATAAGGAATTGAGGAGGACTCTGCAGTCCCTTGCATGTGGAAAAGTTCGCGTCCTTCTGAAGGTGTCAATTGAGGACACAAATTTTTTCTTCTCATGGCTCCAAAATTTTGGGCTTTCTTTAAGTTTTTCTCCCTATTAAGAAAGTTGTTTTATGCAGTCGCCCAAAGGGAAAGAAGTGGAGGACGATGATTCGTTTGTGTTCAATGATGGATTTACTGCTCCTCTCTACCGTATAAAGGTTTTTTTTTTTTTTTTTCGTAATAACAGTGGCAATCAAAAGTAGGGTTTTTGATATTGGTCAATACGTATTGTATCGGCTAAAATATATTGAGATTTTGTACTTCTAATACTGATATTTACCAATATATCAGTCAATACAGTTTGATATTGGCTGATACTGTATCACCGATACCATTATTTAATTTAAAACTATGATCAGAAGTGAAAAGAGCCTGGCAAATGTCACATCTATTTACTGCATTTCTGATTTTGAGCCACTTAATTCCATTCATGGCACGGTTTGTGGTGGAGTTGGGTTCTGTCTCATACATAAGAGTCCTGAAGCTAACTTGATCTGTGGGATACAGGTAAATGCTATACAGATGAAAGAAACAGTGGAAGAGAACACAAGCACAACTGAGAGAGTGTTCCAGGACCGTCAATATCAGGTTTTTACTTCAATTTGAATATTTCCATATTCATGGACACATCGTAGAATGTCAAACTGAAGTTGTCATTCTTTGCATAATGTTTGTGTTGCAGGTTGATGCTGCTATTGTTCGGATAATGAAGACACGGAAAGTTTTAAGTCACACGCTTCTGATTACCGAACTATTCCAGCAGGTGATACCAATTATTTTTTGTTTTCCTTAACTAATGGTTTGGTCATGGGTAGAGTTCAAATCTGTTTTATAAGCTTCGAGTTTTGTCTGGTTGTCATTTCATTGCATTAATGCTCCGTCTGTTTTGGTGAAATCGCATTGTCTTTGTGTTTGGTATGACAGAAACCAAAAATTAATAGAAAATAAGCTTATTTGGGCTGAAACCACCTCCACTAGCGCTACCACCACTTCCACCACCAACTCTACCACTAATACAACCACTAGCAACCAAACATCGGAAAATCTTTTTTTTTTTTTCCCCTTAAAAAAGGTTTTCCGTTGGAAAATGTGCCTAGGAACTGAATTTTTTTTTACGTCTGAGGCACATAACAGATACGAACTAAGGCTTTGCATGTTAGGGTGAGTTCGAAATGAACTGAACTGAAGATGTTGGTGGCTGAAATTTGTGTTTGTTTTGATGACAGCTCAAGTTTCCAATAAAGCCGGCTGACTTGAAGAAAAGGATTGAAAGTCTGATTGACCGGGAGTACCTGGAGCGGGACAAGAACAACCCTCAAATATACAACTACCTTGCGTAAACCATCTAGTCTTTTTCAGAGACATTTTCTTGTAAATGACGCGAGAAAGTGCATTGTCACTCATGAAGAGGTTGGATGTTTTATCATTAATCCCCAATGTCAAATTATGTACAGGAACTCATAGCTTTGTATTTTTGTTGTAGTCGAACATTTGCTGTAAATCATATATTTGTGACTCACTCTTGAAATTTCTATATCCTGCAATGAATAGAGAACATGAGTGGAACTTTTACAACTGTCAGCCGAAAACATTCATACAGAATATTTACAAATTTTTGTGTTTGGTTGTGACTTTGAAACCAATGCGCTAGTGGTTGTGGTAGCACCGGTGTTGGTGTTGGTGTTGGTGTTGGCGGCGGTGGTGGTACGGTGTTGGAAGCAGCAATGGTGGCAATGTAGGATGGTGATGGTGACGGTGACGGTGATGACATTAGTGGTGGTGTGGTGTTGATATTACATGAGTTCGGAAAATATTTTTTACTTTTTCGTGTAAAATGTTGTCCAAATAAGCTTATTTTTCATTAATTAGGGAAAATATATTCCATTGATTTTTTATTTTTTGTCTGATTTTTGTTTTTTCACGAATTAAATGTCAAGAATTGTAGAAAATGTCTTTTAGAAAACGTTTTCCATTAAAACAAATTTTTAAAAAAATTATCCATTTGTTTGGGGTGTCCTAAATAAGTGTATTTTTTGTCTTTTTGGACTAAAAAATTGAGGTTGAAAATATGGATGTTTGGGTTAACTTTTTGACTTTTTATAGAAAAATGTGTAATAAAAAATTGTAAAAATTAATTTGTAGGGAAAAATTCGAATTGAGAGTTGTGCAGCCGTAATTGTTGACTTTTGGTGAATAATGTTAACTTTTTAACTTTTTGAGTAACTTTTTGACTTTTTTACAAGTTTCCAAACTTGACCTTAACCACCACGGTTTATCCTAACTGCTGATGTCATTGGTTCAAGAGCACAATGTATTTAGTTGGTATTTTGTGACTAATAATTGTAAATTGATAATTTTATAAACCTTTTTGGTATGCAATATAAACCTTTTTGTAACCATGAACTGAGCCAGCGAAATGCTGAAAACTGTTTGGTTTGATTTTTTAAATGGAAAATTCAGCCAAAATTCTTCTATCGGATCTTTATCTGGTAAAAATGATAGCTCAATTTATTTTGAAGTGTTTTGGGAAGATAGTTAAAAGTTACCTTTTAACTTTTTTTAATTTTTTTGTGAGAGGAAAGTGGCCCACTTCCCAAAATAGTTTTTTACTTCATAAATCCCTTAAATATGAGGCGCATAATTGAGTAAGAATAAAATAATATATATATTATTTCTTAGACAATATTATTAAAGTACTGTGACACAGAGTAAGTAATTATCAAACAATGTGACATTTTATTGTTTATATGAATTTCGACGGTAATATTTATTTTTTTTAAAGAATTTCAGTCAATATGGATATTTTTGATAGATTTTGATGAAAGAATTCTAAAAATACTAATTTTATTAAAAACTGACATCTAAATCAAAATTATATTATTTTAAAGTTTAATATTTTAAAAATAGTGGTATCTATTAAACTTTGTAAGGAAATTTTTTTATATTTGTCTTTAATGCAATAAAATTCTATTATGAGGGCTTTGACCAAATCCTCTTTTTTTTAAAAGAACACTTGGTTCATAAATTTAAATTTAAATTTAAATTTTGTTTGGCTAGAGATCTATAGCAAAGATCCAAATGGATCCTCTCCTTAGCTCCCTATTTGGTAGTCTATTGGGCTCACTTTTGGGCTTAATTTCGATGATTCGAACCGTTCACATTTTAAAATTTGTCACGTATATTATACCTGTAAAAAATCAAGTTGATTGAATATCAAAAACCACGTGAACAAAAATTTTATTAAATAATAAAACTATTTATTAAAATTTTTTTAATAAACGATTTTAAAAGTTTTATTAAACAATAAAGTTGTTTATTAATTTTTTTAATAAACGATTTTTAGTTCTTCTAATATTTGATTAACTGATATACATGATAAATCTTAAAATGTGAATAGTTCAGATTATCGAAATTAGACCAAAAAATGGACCCAATGACCCACCAAGTAAGAAACCAAGAAGAGAATCCAAGGAGAGGATCCTTGCTCACACATCTAACCTTTGAAATATTTTGTCCAAAAGAATAAATTTAGATAAAGTGACCAAAATATCCTTCTATATAAGATCATATACACGACATAGACCCAAACTCTCATTGTTTAAGAAGTTGACTATTTTAAGTGTCGTTTGGCAAATTTGGCTTTTTGATTTTTTTGACTTTTTTAGTTTGGGACTTTTTTGTTCGTTTGATTTTCTTGTTTGGCTTTTTTGCATTGGAATGACAAAATTGCCCTCCACTTGGAAATGATGTTTTTTTGACTTTTTGTTTATATATGGGTCAATTTGGTAATTTTGCATCAAAAGTTAAGTGTTTTGTCATTTTGTGATTTTGCGACATTTTTTTTGTCCTTACGTGCTTATTTAGTCCCAATCGTTTGGGAACAGGCTAATTTAGTAACTTTTTAGCTATTTGGCTAAAATATGAGCTAAAAAAAACTAGGGTGTTTGGGATGACTTTTTGATTTTTTACGAAAAGATGTGCAAAAAGTAGAGAGAAAAGAGAATCTTTGACTTTTTGGTATGGGTTGTTGACTTTTTGGCTAATTTAGTAACTTTTTGACTTTTTGACTAAAAGTAAAAGTTCCCAAACGAGGCCTAAGCTATTTTAATTTTTGATTATTTTAATAGATTAAAATTTTTGTGTTTGGAAAGATAATTAAATTTTTTATAGTTGAATGTGATGTTTGTGAGAGAAAAAGCCAAATAATTATAAATTTAATGTGATATTTTATTTTATTAACTATTTTAACCTATTTTATATTTTTGTGATTTTTAACCAAAAAAAAAAAAAAAACTCCAAACACAACGTGCCAAACACCCACTCTCAATCTCTCTTAAAACCCTAGATCTAGGGTTTCGAATAATCGCCGGAGTAGATCTAAACCTTCTGTAGCAGTAACCTTTCTCTCAAGTCCTTCAATGGCGAGACGAAGTCAGATGTACTACCGGCGAAGATGCTTTGGCGGTGACTTCTTGATTCCGGCGAGGTTTTCGGCGACGGTGAATGATCTCAAGCGACGGCTAGCTTCGATCAATGCGAGGCTCTAATACCAGAATTTGGTGAAGATGAAGAATCAGAGGTGCGCTAAAATTTGTTTTCCTGAAACCAACATTGTCGTCGTTGGGATCCCCTCAATCTACGAGTCCGATCAATACCTATTCGAAGAAACCGAGGTCGCCGGAGTCGAGAAGCTCCAACGCCGACAAACCCTCTTCGTCGCAGTTGCCGAAGATACCAGCATTGCCGTCCAGCGTTGCCACAATGATGGATCTCGTGAACACGCAATGACTCTGTAGAAAGCTGTGTGTATATACAACTTTCTCTCCATATATGCAGACTACAAAGTGTGGCTCGTGGCCTTCATGATCAAGACCTCCAGGTCCGGTGCCATATTTCCGGCCATTTCGCGATGCTGATGCTCGTTTGATCCTTCACCGCCCCAATCGCCTTCCGAATCGTGCTCAATGCCATCACCACAACTTGAGGTTTCTGAATTGTGAACTATATAAGATCTATATATGGATGTATGTGTTTATATATATAAGATCTGAAGCGCTTTTTTGAGACTTTGATGGAGAAGTAGAGATTTATCATTTGAGATAATCTAGCGAGATCTGTATAATTGTTTTGAGATCCAAAGGAGAGAGAAAGGTCCGGCCTGAGGAAGAAACAAGTGATCAGTGTAGTGATCTGATCTGTTGATAGATTGGACAGATCTGTTTAAAATTTGAATAGATAATAAACTATGATGGTGTTTGGGAAGTGGATTTTTATGTAGGTTTTTTTAGATGTAGGATATTATTGAAGAATTTTTTTTTTGTGTTTGGGAAGATAGTTGGGTTTTTTTGTGGTCGGATGTGATGTTTGTGAGAGAAAAAATGAAATGATTATGGGGTTGGATGTGATATTTTGTTTGGATGTTTTTTTTGGTTTTGCAAAATTTTTGTCTTTTAATGGAAAAAATGAGAAAAAACTCAACTAAAATTCTTCCTAAACATTAAAATTTGAACAGATAAAAAAATAAGTAGATTACAAAAATTTAAACAGATAAAATATTTGAACAAATATCAGATAAGTAAAAAATTGAACATATAGGAGTTGTTTAGGAAATGTTAGATCAGTATACTTTTTGACTTTTTATGAAAAAACGTGAAATATGGATTGAGTTTGAAGTGATGTGGTAAAACGTGAAATATGGATTGAGTTTGAAGTGATGTGGTAGAGAGGTGATATGACTTAAATAAGATGATTGTGATTTAAAGAGAATAATATACTAAAATAACATGTGTTATTTTAGCACATGCCAAACAATCACATAATAAAATTTGGACAAATATTTTAATAAATAATTGAAAAAAATTGAACAGATAATTAAAAAATTTAAACATATAAAAAATAATTTATACAAATAGATATAAATTGTTAGGCCCGTGGGAACCACTACGAGTCCCGTTTCGATGATCCGAACCATTATGTGTAGAGTTCATTGAGTACTTCATGTATTCAAAAAATCACGTTGATCGGATATTGGTAGTCCCTTGATTGAAACAAATTTTTGTTAACAATTTATTTTTAAAATTATATTTACCAATCACAAAAATGTGTTTTGATCAAGGGTCTACTGCTATTCGATTAACGTGATTTTTTTCAGACATGAAGTAGTTGACGAACTTTATACATTGAACGGTTCGGATCATCGACACGAGATTCGTGGTGGCTCCACAAGCCCAATAGTATGCTTATTGAAGAGAAGCATTTCCCAAATTTAAATAGATAAAAAGCAATTTGAACAGATAAAAAAAAAAGAAGTCAATAGATAAAAAAAAAAGTCAACAGATAGATTAAGAGGTAAAATTGAAAACAAAATGTTTTTCAAAATAAACAAAATGACTTCTCACCAGCCTATTTCATTAATGATGAATCTCTTAGTAACAAAAAAATATTCACTGGATCTAATATCTTAAACCATCTTTAAGTTGGACTTTTTAACAATTATCTCTTTTAAAAATTGTTTTTAGATAAGTTTTTTATTATTTTTATTGAATTTTTTTTTTATATTTTTTAATCAATTTTTTTAAAGTTTTTTAGATGCACCTAATCAAGTACATCTAAAAATTAAAACAAATTAGCTAAAATATTGAAAAAAATTACTAAAAATAAACGAAAATTCAAACAAAAATTTGTATGCATTTTTGTTTAGGTTTTCGCCTATTTTTAGTTATTTTATTTTATTTTTTCATATTTTAGTCTTTTTAGATATATCAAAAAATAGTTTCTGAAAATATAAGCACAAAGCTGGCTTTTACCCAACCAAATGCCTTGCCTTTTGTTAGGCAAAGAATTTATTTATTTTTTTAAACAGCTTTTAAGCCAGTGCCTTCTTGAAAATTTAAATAAAAAGAGTCAATAAATAAATAAATAAATTAATTAATTAAAAAGAAGGGAAAATTACAAAGAAGAAATATGGGGTTTTCATGTGATGCTTTGTTTTAGCTTTCCATTCTCAAAAAACAAATCACTTCCTTTTCACAACACAAGACAGTCACCAATCGTTGTAAGCATCCCCATGGATACAGACTGTACAGTATGAATTTAATACATAATTGCATTTGATGCAAACTCATGGAGAATCCAAAACAAATGTCAGTCTATGAAGCCGTTGAGTTCGAGAGTGGCCTAGTTATTTACTTCAATATATGTTTGCACATTGTTGCATTTGACTTGTGAAGGAAGATCAGAATAGCATTCAAGTTTTTGTTCATTAGGTTCCTATTTTAGCAATCATGTTCATAGCGACGAAGTCACTGGCTAAAATTACAAGAAACATATGCAAGGAGGCATTCTCAAGACTCTACCCAGACATGACATTCATGATATACTTTCTTAAGTAATGCTTTTTGCTACTAGTTGATAGTGATAGAAATATTAATGTAATGGCATCAATTACGCATTCCTTTTGCATTCCTTACAGATCATGATTTCTCTCGAGTAAGTTTCTAACTACTACCACAGAGTTCACGACAAAATTGGAGAAGAGTGACCGTTATTTGATTTTGGGAATCTTTCTTACCCTACACACTTAATTTTAAAGACGGTAACCACTTATCATGTCACAATTACATCATCCAAACAAGCCTTGCCCACAAAATCACTTTCATCACAAGGATAAATTCCTAGAATTTGGTAAATGATGCACAAAATGATTTTATTTACTTCCATCACCACATTCTTCAGATGCCCAGTCGGTACAAATGTTCTATACGGTTGAGTTGAATGTCCAGAAAGTCTCTCCCTTCCCATATGAAGTGTATATCAAAAGTAGTTGTATAAGCAGAACAGAAAAAAGGCTCAATGTCCAACACTCAAAACACTAGATATATTAATTAACACCCCTTAATTGTCTTGACAATCTACACCATAAAATATTCTTGATTAGAATAATCAATGGGCTTTCATGATTACCAAATGATGTCACATCTCAATTAAGAACAATAGCAGATGTGTGCAGGCACGGGGTGGGGAACTAAGCTCAAAACAACCTTTAGCAACTCAATAGGGTTTTGCTCTTTAAGAATTAGCCCCCCAAACTCAGATTAACCACTGCAAGAATTATCCATAGTTTCAATTCAATATGGGATTTGCAACTCTATCAACACCAAAGTTACCCTCTATTTTTTCAACCAACACCACAATTTTTGTCATTGTTCATACTCTTAGTTTCAGTGCCTTACAAGATATATGAAATCCTTTTGTTTCTTCTTATTCTGTTATTGACCAAAGAAAACTAGCTATAAGGCCACAAGGAAGCACTTGAAACATTAGCATCTAAATTCTAAAATTCCTGCAAACAAGGGGACTACCAGTAGACCAGTTCAGAGTAAGGTAACTAACTTGATGAGGTCTGTGACAACCCGTTAGGTACAGGGCATGTCTCAAAACAAAGACTCACAGCGACAACTTGTGTTACACTTGACTCTTCTACTTCCCATTGTACCCGTGTTCATCAATACAACAAGAGTGTGGGATATGTGTCCGACATAAGTACCCAATTTAGACACTTGAATCCTATAATTTGGTATGTGTTTGAAGAAAAAAATGCTCACATTTGCTAGTAAACAAATATTTCTAGCTTGTCACATAATGAGAGATATAAATTCCATATTTTCTCTCAGAAATATGTTATCTAAGAATATTATACAATATGCAATATATGTGTGTTTAAGTAATCTTTCCGTATGCATACCCAACTTTGGATGCATATCCTAAGTCTGAACATCCTAAGATTTACGTTCAAGAAGATATAATGCTACAAATTACACCCACTTGCACCCAATACTTGTACCCGAGTCGTGTAACATAAGTGCAAACACCAAGTTGCAGGTTAATTGTAAGGTCAGTACAGAATGGTAATCATCAAAAGTTGCTTAATTTATGTTTGGCAAGCGATCAAGCGTTAAAGTTGTTTTCAACCAGATTATCATGATTTTAGCCATTTAGACTCCAATTTTTAATATTATTAGCATTTGACTTAGAAAGCTCAATCAATAAATTTTTTATTGATATGATTATAAAAAACACAAAAATTAGAGATTCAATTTCAAAAAGACAATAATTGAAAACCTTACAGAGATATTAAACATGTACTTGACAAATTGACATAGCATTCAGATCAACAATGTAGGTATTTCAAACTTTAAATTAGAGCAATAAAGCTCAAGTCTGCCAAATAAACTAACCAATCAAGGAAAACTTTCTATTCTTCTATTCTTTTCTTTTTTCCAGGAAAACAAACAAACACACACACACACACACACACACCCCCCCCCCCCCCCCCCCCCCAAAAAAAAAAAAAGTAGTAGAGGAAAGTAGAGCGACAAATTCAATTCTCTGCCAAACAAACTGAGCACAATCAAGGAAAACCCAGAAAACCCTTTTCAATTTTTTTTCCATTTCCAGGAAAACAAACACCAGAAATTGAGGAAGATGAGGGAAAGTACCCAAGATTGAGAAAGATCAATCAGACAGCCTTTATGAGGCTAGAAGTGGAATCAGAATCGTCAGCAGCATCAACAGGAGGAGGGTTTGGAATGAGAGGGGCACGAATGTTGTCATCGTCAGGATCGTAGTCAGGATTGAGATTGCGATCGATGGCTTCGCGACCCTTCTCGAGGCAAGGCTTGCAAGCGATCTCAATTGCTGCCCATCCCAACACCAGCCCTGCTATTGCTATCACCACAGTCGTCACTGCCCCCATCTCTCTCTCTCTCTCTCTATATGTGTGTGTGTGTGTGTGTGTGTGTGTGCAAACTGTGTCTGGGAGTGATTCAGGAGATGGAGGCGAGAGTGAGTGATGAAATGAGGAAATTTCAACGCATCGGTTGGAAGAATCGGAATTTGCCCTATGAGGACGTATTGCTATTGCCAGGAAAATCTTCACTCTTTCCACTCACTGTATTTTTGTTGTATGTACATAATTCCATGTTGTATTATGTACATAAAAAAAATTTGTGTCTAAGGCCTTGTTTAGGATTTAGTATTTTAGTTAAAAAGTAAAAAAATTTCTATAAATTATCATATCATTCTTTTTATTTATTTTTATATATATTTTCATAAAAAGTTAAAAAAATTATTAAAATAACATGTTTTTAAATAAGGTCTAAGTTAAATTTGGCTAAGAAGAAAATGGTAGAGGACAAACTGAGAAAAAAAAATCGTGTTTGTTTAGTTTAAAAGTGAAAATTATATAAAATTCATTTTTTAATAAAGTTAACTAATTTTACTTTTTGTCCCCCAAAAAAAAAAATGGTTTGTAAAATTTGCTATTTATTTATGTATTTTTTAATTGGGAGATCAGGTCAAAACTCTCCCATGATAGAATTTTAATGAATTAAGAACAAATACAAACTTTTTTTTTTTTAAAAGTCCAACACATACTATTATTATCAAATATTAAACTTCAACTTTTGATATAGATATCGTTTTTTAATAAAATTAGTATTTTTAAAATTTTCTCATCAAGATTTATCAAATAAGATTCATGTTGACTATGAAATTCTTTAAAAAAAAAATATTACCATCGAAATTGATGTAAACAGTAACAATAACATGTTACTCTATTTGACAGTAACATGTTAATCTGTCTCACAGTAACATGTTATTTTGTTTTACAGTTATTCTTTTGACAGCTACTCTATTTAATAGTAACATGTTACTCTGACAATATTATCAAATAAAAAAAAGAGAAGATATTTTACTTTGTCATTGCTCAATTATGTGTTTTCTCCTTAAGGGATTTATGAAGTAAAATAAATTGGGTTATTATTTTCACCAAACAAGGGTCCAACGGAGGGGTTTCGGCTAAATTTCCCGTTTTAATTTGAATAAAACTTGTTACTTAGGGGAGAAATTGTTGAAAAATCCATTTGTAAGGAATAGGCATTCCAAAATTATTTTTGTTTTGGTTGTAAGGACATGATTAATGAAATTATTGGTGAGGATGATAAATTATATTGTTTTGAAATATAATGTTTTCCATTTTTACACACTACTGCTAGACCACTTGTCACCAATCATTAGAAAAGTGGTCATCTCATCGCCAGAAAAATCATCGGAGGTAGTCGATTAGAGATGGCATGGTGACAGTCAATGGTGGCTAGTTATAATGGTGATATGAATAAATAAGTAAATTAAGTAAACATATAAGTGATATATAAACAAATTGAAAGATAGATATATGACACTCAACAAATAAGAATAATACGGATTTGAAAATTGTTATTATCCTCTTATGGTATGAAAAGATTAAAGTTTGAGACTATTGCTCTCAAAATAAGATTTATAACCCGAGTGACCTTATTTATAATTAAATTATATATTTTTTTGTCCTTTTTTTTTTTTTTGGCAAAATTTTCTTCATAATCAAATTCATTGTTTGGTTTAGTTTTTGAATCGTAATTTAAGTTTTGAGTAGTATTTTGAGTTTTGAGTTTTTGAAATGAGTTTTGAAAAAAGAAAATTTGTTTGGTTATGAGTTGTGAAAAAAGTTTTAAATTGTATTTTGATTTTTGAGTTTTGAATTGTATTTTGATATTTTTTGAGGTTTTTTTTTTAAAAAAAAAATATTTAAAATATTTCTTAATTTTATTTTTTTAGGAAAAATATTTATTTATTTATTTATTAATGTGTGCTGTATTTACTATATTCGTGCGTTGTATTTTTTAAAATATTTAAAAATTAAAAAACAATTTATTTTAAATATTTTTTATTATTTTATTTTATTTTTAAAAATATTTGGGTTAATTACACAAAAAACCCTAGAGTTTCGCACATTTTTCATTTTAAATCATAGGTTTTCAATTTCGATAAATTAAACCCTATCCTTCCACCCGTGTTTTAATCTGGCTCCTCCGTCCATCTCCGTCGTATTGAATTAACGAAAATCTGGGCAAAATTTCATATTTATAAACCCACATATTCAACAACTTGTATCTTCCTTGTCGTAACTCCGTTTCGCCTCATTTGCATGTCGTTGGATTCATCTCATTGCCTAGTTTTCATTTTACTCCTCATACGCATTGTTCCGCCTCTTTTTACATGTCGCCAGACCTCCAAAATTTGTCTAAAAATAAAAAATTTCTTTTTGAGCAAAATTTTTAAATTCAAACTCACATGTTCAAGTACTTGTATCTCCCTCGTCGTAACTCCATTTTGTCTCATTTTTGCGTCGTTAGAATCAACTCATGGCATAGTTTTCATTCCACCACTCATAGGCGTTGTTTTACCTCTTTTTGCGTATCATCAGAGTTTCACAAATTGGCCAAAATAAGATTTTTTTTTTTCCGTCTTCTATCTTCTATCTCCATGTTTCTTCTTTCCTCATTCTTTTCCACAATTGTTCTTTTTTTTTTCTCTTCTTTCATGGTCCTTCCACCGAGCTCATGGTAGCCACCGAACCTCCGACGGTAGCGATGCTGTTGAGTATGAAGGTTTATGACTTACAAGAAGGAGAAGAAACGTAAGGGTGGGGAAAGGGCCATGAAAGAAAAGGAAAAGAGAGAATAATTGTGGAAATGAAGAAGGAAGGAAGAATCATGGAGATAGAAGATAGAGAAAAAAAAAAAAAAAAAAGAAGATTCGGCCAATTTTTGGAGCTTCGGCGACATACAAAAAGAGGTAGAACATGCATATGACGGGTGGAATGAAAACTAAGCTATGAAATGAATTCAACAACCCAAAAATGAGGCGAAACGAAGTTACAATGAGGGATATACAAGTTTTTGAACATGCGGGTTTGAATATGAAAATTTTGCCTAGGGAGAAAATTCTTATTTTTGGCCAACTTTTGGAGCTCCAAAAGTTTGAAAAAAAAGAGGTGAACAAGACATATGAGAAGTGAAATGAAAATTAAGACATAAGGTGAATTCAATGAAGCGAAAATAAGGCGAAATGGAGTTACAACAAGGCAGATACAAGTGCTTTAACATATGGGTTTGAATATAAAATTTTGCCTAGATTTCTGTTAATTCAATATGACAGAGATAGACTGAGGTGGAAGGATAGGGTTTAATTCGTCGAAATTGAAAACTTGGGTTTTAAAATGAAAAGGGTATGAAATCCTGGGGTTTTATGTGTAATTAATCCTAAATATTTGAAATATTTTTTTGAATATTTTTTTTTTTAATTTTTTAAATATTTAATTCTTTTGAAAGAACAAAAATTTTGAATCACCCATATATATCTAAATCATAACAAATTATTTAACAAACACTTTAAAAAATAACAAAATATTTTTCTTCAAAAATAAAAATAACAAAATATTTTTTGAAAAAAAATAGTTTTTCAAAAAATAAAAAATAAGTTTAAAGAACAAAATAAAAAATATTTATAAGAAAAATAGAGTTTCGAAAAAAAATTTAGTATGAGTTTGAAAAGAACTTTTGAATTGAATTTTAAAAATTTTGTTTAGTTAATGAATTTTGAAATTTTTTAATCTAAATCATAATTTGAAAATAAAACCAACCGCTACCTTTATTTTCATAGTGAACTTTCTTTTCCATATCCATGTATATATATATATATATATTTTCAAATGAGGGTTTTTTTCATATCCATGTATATATATATACTTTCAAAAAATTTACTAGAAATAAAAAATATGAAAACCTAAAATTTAAATACAGCTTTGAAAAAAAATTAAACCAAGTAAAACAACGACCAACTAAAGTAGTCTTCTTTTTTTCTCTTTCTTTTCTTTTCTCCCCTTAGACATCATGATTGATCTTTGGTAAGCCTATTGTGTGAATAACAATAGTGTAAAAGCCAAGCACAAAATCCTCTAATTGCCGGAGTTTGAAGATATGATTCATCTAAGATCCATTGAATTTGAGGGTAGGGACACACACATACCCCTCAACGCTTGGTAGAGCTCACAAGTGCTTTAGAAGTTAGGCAATTTCACATTACAAAATGATGACATCATTACCTCATGCTCTGTACAGCACCTCCTGGTATTTGTTCACATAGAGCCATTCAATAATTAGGTTGCCTAATAAACATCGTATTTAAGAGAAACGTCATTTATCACCGGATATTTTACGTGTAACTGTACAATAAATGTGTTCCCATATTTTTAAAGAATAATGCTATATGTATCAATTAATGTATATACTAGTGTACCAGATAATGTGACATCACTTGTATGGTTTTGGATATTTGTAACTTATATAATAAATGTGGTCAATAATATCATAACACTAGTTAGTACACTAATATATATACTAATTGGTGCATGTAACACCACCGCTTTTCAAAACAACCTATAACATTATCTACATGATGTTCCAAACCAATTATATAACATAAAGTTTTACGAGTGGATATGTTGACTCATTTTTATTAGATAATTAAGCGTATTACACAAACAATGTCACATAATATTCTAAGAGTATCTAATAATCTGCCATATATAAAAGGGATCATATTTTTAAAAAATAACCACCATACACGGTAGAAAGCCACACAAGCAACGAGGAGTCTCCGGGAAATATTTATATTACAACCCTCTATAAACTACATTGTCCACAGATTCTAATGTGCTGTTTTGGAAACTTTCATAAAAAATCACGTTTTTTATCATTTTCCAAAAACACAGGTGGCCAAAAACGCAACAAAATTGGTTTGAGAAGGGCTAAAAACGCAAGTGTAAAATTACAAATTAAGACCTATGACAAAAAAATAAGAAAATAAATTTCTTATGTTGGATAAGGGTATTTTGGTCATTTTAATTTGATTTGACACCATAAATAAATATTTAACTAAAAAGCAAAAAATCAACTTTTTACCAACTTCCCAAATCACTTTCCAAAAAGCTAAAAAACTTGGTAAAAAACCAAAACCAAAACATGCTAATATAAGGGTTTTTTTCTTGCTTCTTTTTTTTTTTTTTTTAATTGCTTTGGCTACAATGTATCTCACTTGCATTGTACCTGCCAAGCAAGGCTACAATACAGTGCTTAGGAAGGCAATAATGTTGTTGAAAGTTTTCTTTTTGCAACAATCAAATATCAATTGTGCTACATGTCGAGAAAGATTATCCAGAATTTCATACAAAATTGAAAATATATGAATAAGATTGATTCTGAATATGACTTATATACACACATTTAAATCTACACCCTACACTACATTTCCCTTTCTGGGTAAAATTCTGGTTAAATTTTATGGGTTACTAACTAGAATTATTGATCAGAAATAGGATACTCCCAACTCTCGATTAAAAAAGAAGAAAAGGAGACTGCTTCCAAGATATCACTTCAACAGCAATACAAAAATGAAATGATAGAGTTCAAGTTTGTTTTCAAAAACATCAATACTGAGTACTTGGTTTCTGAAGCAACTAGACTCCAGCCTTCCTCAACATACCCTTTTTGAAACTCAAATTCTAAACATTAGGCTCTCGTAATTGGAGCATCTAGTCTGGACACAACGATAATAAAATAGATTCTGAAAACTCAACCAAACAGAGTCACTGGTAATTGTTTCTTAGAGGGGTTCAAGTAGCAAATCCTATCAACAGAATTAGGTTAATCTCTACTGTGCTCCTAATAATGAGAATGCAAAACAAATGAGTACTAGTGGAAACTTTCACTCTAATGTTGTGATTAGTTAGGGAATTTGGAGAGGGATTTGGAAAGAGAAATGGAAAAGGTAGGTGAAATGTGAATAAAACATGCCTATATTTCACCTAGTTTTACACACATTTTCCCTTTCCCTTTCCAAATCCCTCCCCAAATCCCCCAACCAAACCAAACCAACATAAAAGAATAGGAAAGGGGAAATTAAAAATCAAGACTTCTTCAAGAAGGGAAGAAAGGTTTTAGTTAAAAACTAAGATAAACTAATCTCTTTCATTTGAGAACCGGAGAATCAAGTTCAAGGCTTTTGGATAATGTAACAAAGAGGCCGACACCATCTCACTAAATTTTTCTAACAAAAGAATCGTAATTAATGTCACTTTAATTGTTTGATTAATAGTTGTTGTAAACACCAGAGTACAAGTTCAGGTTTCATATGTCATATATTCAATAGGGGGGTAATCCTAACTAGATTTAGAGGAACTAAAAGATTGAACAGTAACATCAAATCAAGAATCATAAGATTTTATGACAACGAACAATGACAAAAACACAAATACACATGTACTGTATTCAAGAATTACGATTTCTATAAATTAAGTTGAGATGAAGTAAGAATTCATGGAAATATAAGTGAAAACACGAGACAATTTTTCAAAAAAAAAAAAAACGTAAGAATATTTCAACTAAAAACAGTAACCGCGATTGAAACTTGCCATAATCATTCGAAGATAACTTCAAATGCATAGCAGATTAACACAGAAAATTGTTTGTAGATGATGCTTAGTTATAATTCCTACCTCAAACTCATTCCTTTGCTTGGGATGTGAAAATCATCAATGATCATGATTCTTTCTCCCTATAATTATCAGAAACTAACAAATAGCAATCCAACATTGACCAGAACGGAAAGACATTAAACTCTTACCAATCCTGATAGGATCCAAACACGACATCATTAAGTTTGGGTGTCTTGATTGGCAGTTGGATGATGTTTGCTATAGTCTGTATAAGTAGGCTAAACAAGACCTTTTTCTTCTTCATTTTTCTTCAAAGAAAACAAAACAAAAAGAGAAACAAAAAAGGATCGCGAAAATCAATGGAGTATTAAAATACCATGTTACTGAAGGTTTCCTTCCATAACTGACTACCAGTGGAGCGTTAAATAAAGATTATTAGGGTTGTCCCGCAAATTGAGGAATGTAAAATAAAATACAAACAAAAGATCTATATAGTTAAACAAAATATTACTAGTACACCTGATATCCCATAACATTAAAAGCTTTTTTTCACACATCTATCACCACTCTACAAAGTAACACTCTTGTATATAATCAAATCAAAGAAACAACAAACGAAACACGACATTGGAGAAAACCGAAGAGTTAAGCAAATAGAACCTGTGCGCTTGAGGGTGTCAAGTCGGCGAAGGCCTCCGGTGCATCCACCACTTGCCATTGAACTGAGAAGCTCAACTTTTTCTCAAAAGTGCTTATTGAATTCAACCTAGAGATATGACCCACGGCAACATGAAGATTACGACCCACAACAAAGATCCTGGTATCAGAGCAATTCACTGAGAAAGGTTTGCATATCTGCTCTGGTAAAGGAGGTCCTTCTACACTATCCCACAAATCAGTATCAGCATCGTAAAACTTAAGTTTCGTCCTTTCATGCTCTGAGACCACAAACAATTGCCCAAAAATTACAATACTCGAACCAGTCCAGCCTTCTCTCAGCCCAATAGGCATACATTCCCAGTTATCAGTTCTTGGGTCATACACCTGACCCCGGGGTAGGACATAAAAGGGCCAAAACCAGCCTTCGGTCACAAGGAGCTTCCCATTCAGAACTGCTGCGTCATATGAGGCCATGTTTGCTCCCATGCTCGCAATTGGGCGCCAAGTATCCTTAGTGGGGTCCAGGACTTCAGCTGAGTCAAGCTCAAAGAGATCCGTACTGTTTCCTCCAGCCACATAAATCATCCCGTCGATTACGCCACTCGCAAAAAACGACCGTGCCATGTTCATCTTTTTCATCACAGTCCAACGATTCTTCTGCATTTCATATTTCAACACCAAGTTGAGTGGGCAATCAACGTCAGAGACTACGCCGCCACACACAAAGAGAGTACCATCATGTGGGACCGAAACACACCTAAATCCATGGGGGCAAACCTTGTCCTTGCACGGCATGGCGGGGATAGTATGCCAAGAGAAATGAATAAGGTCAAGAACGTGCCATTGAATCTTTCCTGTACATTTGTGGAAGGCAAATACGAAGAGCCAAGGATTAAATAACCTTAGTTCCTTTCTCCGAGTGAAAAATCGCTCCTTACTACTAAGCAAGTGATACCAACGCTTGCAGACCGCTCTGCAAGCGGCATGGCTTGCGACAGGAAGCCGGAGGAGACAATTGAGGGCAATATCATCATGAAGACCAGGAATTAAGGGCTCTCCTCTCACTCTCAGAGATAGCTCAAACTCTAAAGATAGATCCAACAGAGAAGATTGGATCGCTGCTAACCTAAACTTTGGGGACAATGTCATTTGGGAATCCCCTAGTTTGTGCACTGGTGCTTGTTGTGCTGAAACTCGTACCCTCTGCATCTTCTTCCTTTAGTCACAATATCAACAAGCCCGGAAAACCTGAAAAAGCTCTACCTTCAATATATGAACTTCTTTATACACTGTGCCACCAAAAGTTCATGATTGGGTAAAACCAACATATGTGTTCTATTCAATCATTCAAATCCCAATTCAATGCTCTTATTTCAGCATCTGAACCTCTTTATAAACTATTTCACCAAAAGTGTATGATTGGGTAAAATCAACATATGGATTCTATTCAATCATTCAAAACCCAATTCAACTCAATGAATTTATTCCAAAATCTAACCAGAATTCAAACTTATCACTGATTTTCTTGACCTAAAAAATCAATTCAAATAGGAATCCAGCAGAACCTCCTTTCCCCACAGAATCCTCTACAATTACACAATTGTTCTGAAGATTACAAACAAAACCTAAAATCACATTCACACGCATCAAAACACACCAACTTTAATTTTCTTTTTCTCTCTCTACCCTCAACACATAACCACTACTTTCCATTCCCACTTCAGCTTCTTGACACAAACTTTGAGAGTTCACAAAAGTCGTAACTTTTATGCCACTGATAATAAGGATAACATAAAAAAAAAAGAAAAGAAAAAAAGCATCAAAAGCCCAAAAACCCAAGTCACAATACCTCAGAAACAACTTCACTTTTTCATCTCTTCGATCCAGAAATTGAAGACCCACAAAAGAACCCAGTTCACAGATCAGATAAAGATGGGTTTCAATTCTCTCTAAAAATTTAAAATTGAAAAAAAAATAAAAAATAAATCTATACCCAGAAGATCAATAGTGCAAACAAGAACAGAGAGAGAGAGAGAGAGAGAGAGAGAGTAATGAGAACTTACAGATATAGAACTTGATGGACAGCTGTGTGAAGATGGTGACTGATGTGAGAGTAAGAGCTGTGGATAGCTTTTTTGCAAAGAAAATTGATGGGCCAGAAGGCTCTTTTTGTTCTAAAAGAAATTTTTATTTGTTGCGGTTCTAAAAATTTGTAGGAAATCCCAAACCGATTGAAACCACGAGTGTGGCATACACCTTAAAAAAATAAAAAATAAATAAAATAGAAAAAAGGCCAAATACAAAAAAAAAAAAAAAAAGAAGACAAATTAATATTCTTAAAAAATATATATATATATAGGAAAAAGACAAAATATAAAGAAAAAAAAAACATAAATTAATATTCCTTTAGTACTTCTTTTTCAAGGGTCTAAATCATTTTTTAATCCCAAAATCCCGGTAAAGGCATTTCCCACGCGCGAATGGAACGCGTGTACTTACTTTATTTTTGGATAAATTACCCTTTTACTTCCTTTATGTTTGGCTGTTATTTGACCCTTGAAGTTTATTATTATTATTATTATTTTTTTCTGTTTTAGCTCTTTATGTTTTAAATTCTTTTCTAATTTACTTTCTAAAATTAATTTTTATTCAAAATTAAATAAAAAAAATATCATGTTAACTCTCACATAACATACAAAATATATTATTAGTGTAAAAAATATGAGTTATATGTAATAAATATTTTTATATCCTGTTACTGTTAATGTGTCATTTTTTTATCTAATATTGAATAAATATTAACTTTTGAAGAAAACTGAAAAAACTAGAAATAAGAAAGGCTAAAGTGAAAAAAAAAAAATTTAAGGACCAAAGTGAAATAATGGGTAAATTACACTCATCAATATAATTATGTCAAAAATTTGGGATAAGTGTATATATATATATATATATTTTTGTAAATCTCAAAAGAAATGAGTATATTTTACCTTAAAGTAATCGAATGAAAGACCATGTTTGGTGCAGTTTATAAGAATTTGTCAAAATTTTTGTAGAACTTTTACTTTTTTAAGGTAAAAGTAATTTAAATATATTTACAAAATTAATTATTAAGAAGGTAAGAGAAGGTGTTAATTTTCAATTTATAGGAAATTAATCTTACAATTTTAATAATATTATAATGGCATTCCCGGCGTAAAAAGTTACTTTAATGGTATTAATGGAGGTGTTGAAATTATTATATTTTACTTTTAAATATTTTTTATTCGAATATGTATTTGTGTCCAAGGTCATAATTACTCTCCATCTTACCTAATAATTTTATCTAATTACCTTCCTTTAATGAACATAATTATTTTAACTACTGATCACCTTGCTTGTTTTTACTTTTCAAAAAATATTTTTTAAAAATTTTGTTTTCTTATTTTCTATATTTTTTTATTTTTACTGAATTTTTTAAATATTTTAAGTAATTTTTTTACTTTTTAGACACACCTAACATAAATACACCTAAAAAGTAAAAAAATTGTAAAAAAAATCTTTTAAAAATTCACTAAATACTAAAAATACAAAAAAAATACAAGAATTCAGTATATTTTTTATATTTTTTTGTATTTATTAATTTTTTAAATATTTTTTCACAATTTTTTTACTTTTTAGATACATCTAAGTAAGGTACATCTAAAAAAGTAAAAAAAATGTTTAAAATTTAAAAAATATTCACTAAAAACAAAAAAAATACAAAAACAAAAAAAGTCAGTTTTCAAAAAACTTAATACAGAAAACTCAAACCAAACACACTAGATGTGCTTCCAAACAAATGACCAAATATTTAATTAGGTAATTACCTTCCTTTAATTATTTTAATTATGTCAAAAATTTATGGGAGATGCACCATTAAATCTGAAATTCCAATCTTTTGATCTATTTAGTCCTAACTTTAATCTTATGAACTAATAAGTCCTATCTCAATGTAAAAGACGTATTGACCCATGTTTTATCACATAAAGTGAGGGGTAATTGTGGGTTTTGTTGATGTTGAATTTACATGTATGCCCCAAATCTTTTGTAAAGGGAAGTTTTGTTTCCCTTCAAAGCAATCAGAATGGAAGAGACGTAAATGAAAATTTTTGCTGTGTTCCAATGTTAATGGGATTTCGATTGGTATGTTGCCCCTATTCTGGCAATACGTTTACATGGTGAAGTTGGAGAGGCCATGGGTCTGTGTGTGTCGTTCGACGAGAAAACAACCTCCATTCGTCGCCGCCAGTGATTGTGTCATCAACAAATGATGTCGGGTAAGTTGTTTCGTTATGTATGTGCACTCATGACTTCCTCCGTGTTGTTCATATTGATCTGTGGGATTGGTTGTAGGTGTTTTGTAATTTGTTGAAATATGGGATTTATTGATGTTTTTGTGTAGTGTTGATGGTTGGTTCAGGTTAATGTTGTTTGAATGATTTTGGGGGTTCTGATGCTGATGTGTTTGAGAAATGTGTTTAGAGTGGTTACCTGAAGTGTGGTGGTAATGATAGTTTGGATTCCGCTGTTTTGTTGTTCGATTAGGTTAGTTGGATATGGTAATTGGTGGTTGGGTTTGCTGTGTGGAAGCATTTACATTAGCTGCAGATGTGGAGTGTTTTCTGAAATTGTAGGGAGAATGAAATAGTTCCTCTGTTGCTAAACCCACTTTACTAACTAAGCAATATCATAAACAATTTTATCAAAAATTCAAAACCCACTTCATTACCAAAAGCTCAAACTTTCTCATTCGGGATGTGTTTACGTTGGCAACGGCTGTGTTGTGTTTTTTGACATTGTAGGGACAAAGGGATAGTTCCTCTATTTTTGATGGGGTATATATCACAGTTGGCAATTTGGATTGTAAGTGTCATTTGTAAAATAAGGAGGTTTGAGTAGTTTAACGTGATGTGTAATGTTACTAAACCCATGTTACGAATTAATCATTGACGTAAACAACATTAACGAAACTGGAAACCCACATTACTACACAGAGGCTAAAACTTATGATAGTGGTGGTATTTATGATAGTGGTGGTATAACATTTCCTTATCCCCTGCAAATATGAATCAATCAATTAGGGAAACACAATCACACCAAAGACAACAAGGTAAAATCAAAATAAAATCAAGCCAATCTAAATAACACTTACCAAAAAAATGAGACTAATTGGTGTACAAGAAAACTCTTAGGACCAAATGATTTATCTTTCCTCCATTTAGGATTTATGGGTAATTTTTCCAAAATTTATCTAATAGAATATAATTATTTTAACTACTGAAGGTGATTGAACATAAAATAAAATAAATATTTAAATTTAATAAATGATGACAATATTCAGTGTGTTTGGTTTCAGTTTTCTAAAAATTGAGTTTTTTATTTTTCATATATTTTTTTTTGTTTTTAATGAATATTTTTAAAATTGTAATTTTTTTTTACTTTTTTAGATGCACCTTATTTAGATGTATCTAAAAAGTAAAATATTTGTGAAAAAATATTTTAAAAAATTAATAAATACACAAAAATATACTGAATTTTCGTATTTTTTTATTTTTGGTCTTTAGTGAATTTTTTAAAGATTTTTTTCACGAAAATTATACTTTTAAATGCACTTATGTTAGGTGTGTCTAAAAATTAAAAAAATTGCTTAAAATATTTTTAAAAAAATCAATAAAAACAAAAAAATACGGAAAACAAGAAAGTAGAATTTTCTGGAAAGTGTTTTCAAAAAACTAAAAACAAATATGGTGATTATTTTTCATTTATTGGACTAATATGAGTCAAGTGTCATGAAACTATTTTTTTAGAGGACTGTTAAATACTCTTACCGTTTTACTTTGAATTTTTCTTTTTTTCTTTTTTATAATTTTATCCTAATATCAAATTCTAATTTTATCCCCATCCTTATCCTCCCAAGTCCAACCCTAATCCTAATTCCATCACCACTTCCACTATCGTCGACACCCTTCGGCAACTAACCCACCACCACTTCCACTCCTGCTGACAACCTCTGAAACATCGCGACCTTCATCAGCCCAGATCCAAAACTAGATATTTATGGCGAAAAATCTAAATCTAGGGAGAGAAGTGAGGGTTTATCGAGAGCATAAGACATACAGATTTACAAAAAAAAGAAAAAAAACAAAGAAAAAAGAAAGAAAATGGGTGATAGAGAAGAAGAACAATGCTCAAAAAGCAGAATGAAGTGAGTGCTTTGGGTATAATGGATTTGAGAAGGCAATGCAATGTAAAAGAAAGGAAATGAAGGAAAAAGAAAAAGAAAGAAAATGAAGTTGGAGGGTCAGTGGGCTATGTTTTTAGGGCAAAATTGTCTTTCGTGCATGACTCTCTCTCTCTCTCTCTCTCTCCCCTTCGATTTCTCTCTTTACCTCACAGTTTGGTCAAATTCTTGTCATTCAATTACATAGAGTCGAACTTGTTGAATATGTTCGGTGCTCCACAACCGAACATGTGCCTTTTGTTCGGCTACATACTATAGAGCATTAGGCTTTTGTTTGGAACTGGTTTTTTGAATAGTGTCGAGAGTGGTCGCGAAGGCAAAAAGAGGGGTTGGGTTGCCTGTTGAAATGTGAGAAAGGTCCTAGAAGTGTGAGGGTGGAGATCGGAAGGAAAAATAAGAGGTCTTTGGCGAGAGAGGGATGTTAGAGGAGGATCGTTGGAGAGAGAGGTCGTCGGAGTGGAAGGGGGACTATTGGAGGAAGGAATTACAAATGGAATGTGTATGTGTGGGGTTCAAAGGGTATGTTTGAAATTATGGTAAAGGTCCAAAGAAAAATAAAGAGGTAAGCAATTTTGGTAGTGTAGGGCCAAAGAAATGAAGGGTCCAAAGTATAAAGGTAGGGACATTTTAGCAGTCATCTTTTTTTAAATAAGGTGTAACATACTAGTTTTTTTCATTATTAAAAAGAAGTGAGTATAATTTATATTTTCTCTCCTAAATTACACTATTACATGTAACACCCCGAATAATACCTTTTTTATACGACAATCTATTTTTAAAATACCTTAAGCTAATTATCGTATAATATTAAATAGTTAAATTGATAGTTAGAAAATCATATTTAATTTTATGGTTGTATGTGCTAAAATGTAAGGTAATGTAATTTTAGAGGTCATTATGTTTATCAAAAGATGATAATATGTAACACCCCGAAATAAATGCCATAAATCCATCCAAGACCATATGTAAATAACAATATGAATCAGAGTATAATGTTCTTCCATTTCATGAGAGTCAATAATACAAAAGAGTTTAACACATGCGATTATACATTCATAAGCTCTACTCTAAATTTATAGCATGTGGTACCAATTCAATGACATGGAATAAGAGACCAACAAAAATAGATGCCCTATAGGCTTACATCTTTCCAAGACCATGCTTGGTCACAACAAAAGTGGATATAAATCTAATACATATAAAGCCATTGGCTTGAATTAAAACAATAACATAGTACACAAAAGAGAAACCTTCAGCTCCAATTCCTCCCAAGCTATTGCCTTAGCAGAGGCATATCACTAACACCTGAAAATGTTTTCCCATATAGGGTGAGCCAAAGTCCAGTAAAGATAATCCAATACAATTTATGAATCTTAACAAGTATATAAGGTTTGATGCATACGCAATACTCGTGACAAAATATTTTCATTATTCTTTTCTAAACCATGCAATGCCAAGTATTATATCTCATTCCAAAAACCATTTCCATTACATTTAGAAAACCAAACCGTGAATACAACTCCGTGAATTTCTAGATACGTGTCTGCAAGTAAGCTATGCAAGCTCTACCAATTTGTCATTTTTACTAGTATTAACCAGAAGGCTCGACACCTATCCGCGTGATTTTCTAGTCTTTCACCAAGGACACTCCGGCCAACTTAACATTATAACCACACCCTTACTCAGATTCACCAAGTATTCACCTCATTTCTCAAAACAGTAAATATTTTCCGATGTGCTCAATATGCAATAAATGCTCAATGCCATGGATGTGAAAATAATTTCAATTTATCTAATTCTCATGCAAGTTCTACAACAATTATAGTTATCCTCCATAGATAGCTCAAAACAAATATCTCTAAACAGATAGTTAAATTTCATAAAGATACACTTTTCAATTTCCAAGATGTAGATGGTAATGCATACACAATCCCATCATCATCATCATCATCATCATCAACAATTCAAATCCAATTATCATTTCCAAATTCCATTTCAAAATCAACATTTGACATTTTAGGGCAAAGTCCAATTTTTATCCAAATCAAGTTCAAGTATCAAAACTCATCATTTTATCACATCCAAAGCTTACCTCCATCCCCAAAACCATTTTAGAGAATCTAGTTAGAAAACCCCTCTTTTAAAGTTCAAAACCAAAATACCTTGTTGTTCAAAACTCCCAAATCTCAATGTTGTTAATAAAGTAGCAAATATACAAGTTAAAAACCATAAGAAGGTGTAAAAAATTCCTACCTCAAGCTTAGAAGAACAAATGAAGAAATAGAGAGACTTCAAAGATGCCAAAACTCAACTCTATTCGGATCAAATGAGAGCCCTCGGAATGCTCTATCTTTTTATCAAAAATCGTAGGGTAGAGAGATCCTTAGATCTAAGTGTATTTGTATAGAGAAGTTGGGTTTTAGAGAGAGAGAGAGAGAGAGAGAGAGAGAGTCGATCTAGGGTTTTGAGAGAAAAAGATATGAAAATGTGATGTAAAAAGGTGTTTTTGCGAACTGAAATACGCACAGTTCGCTCGAGTGGAGGAAGTCTTGCTCAAGCGACTAGACACAAAACTCATACTCGCTCAAGCATAAGAAGCTTCACTCAAGCGTAGAATGCACCCTCCCAATATTTTTGCAGGCCTACAAAAATACTGAGAGTTAACAAAACTTGCTCGAGCGAAAGAAGTCTCACTCGAGCGAAGAGGCAAAATACACAGCTTGCTCGAACGCAAGAAGTCCCGTTCGAGCGAAGAGCCAAAATTTTGGGCAACAATAGTTTGGACCAACAAACTACCAACCTGTCCCAAACGCAACAAACATATCTCAAAAGTCAAACTCAAAGAGGAGTAGGGAGAAACATGGCATGAACAATCAAATGAGGCAATGAAACCCGGATCCAAGTGTAATAACCTCGACCTCTGATTAACGTTAATTCATGATTAAATAAGCCTAATTAGTAATTAAGGTGAAATTATGAATTAATTGCTTGTTTGTGTCGCATTATTGTGCTTATATCTGTTTATCGTAGAAATATTTGTTTGTATTTCTGTTTCGTTCTGCAAATTGAAGGCCTTATCGGCATTTGATTACGAAATTGACTTGATTTATATGCTATTTAGGATTTTTAGAACATTATGGTAGGTTTAATTAAAACTCGATTCGGAACGATTAAATTAGAATAATTAATATCCAATTGAGTAGCTTAATCAAAATTTAACTAAGCCACAAACTAAGCCTATGTAAGGGCCATATGAACTCATTAGCTCACTTTACACTCTCCTATCACCCTACCTTGAAGAGAAAACATGGGAGAGAGAGAGATAGAATAAAAATTGAGTTCAAAGCTAGGAAAAGGGAGAATTGCTAGGAATTGTTGGAGACTTGCAAAGAAATTGGGAGTTGAAGTTTCTACACTTGTGCAATTAAGACTCCAGGTAAGAATTTTGTCCTTAAACTTTGTAATCAAGACTTTAATACAAGAATTCTTGAGAATTAAGCTAAGTTATGCAAGAGATGAGCTAATGAATTAGAAAGGAGAATCATTCCATGCATGCATGCATATATTATGGCATTTTGAGTTTGAATTTCACTCAAGTCATAGTTGCATGTGTCCATCTTGGCCTTGTTTTGAGAATTCATCACATTTCTTATCACATGACCTTAATTGATCATGTTTTGGAAGCTTTGAAGTCAAGCTAAAGCATGTATGTTATGTTTTCAAAGAATAGAGTGATGTTTTGCACAATTGGCAAGCTTTTGGGCCTTGATTTTGTGAAATGATTTGAATTCACCATATTTTATCCATTTACAAGTGTTTCCTCAAGTTTTCTCAAGTTTTTGGCCCAAAAGACCATGATTTGCAACTTTGAAATTGAATTTTGCACTTGGCAAAACAATCTGGAAATTTCAGATTTTGCCTCTTGGCTTGAGCGACAGATCTTGTGCTCAAGCGACCACTCCGTGATTTGCACCTCCACTCAAGCGACCTATAATTGGCTTGAGCGTAAAATGCATGCTCCAAGAAGTTTACATGTTTTGCAGACCACCTGAGCGACAATAGTTGCGCTTGAGCGAAGACCTCAGTCACACACTCAAGTAACCGTCAAGCGGTCGTCGAGCAGACATTTCACACAACCAGTACTTTTGTAGAGTTTACAGATTGCTCGAGTGAGGGAAGTTGCGCTCGAGCAACCACTCACATGTTTGGACGTCCGCTCAAGTGAAAGAAGTTGAGCTCGAGTGAGACCCCTGTTTTCAGCAAATTTGACTAAGTGTTCTGAATCACATTTTGGCATTCTCATTGCATCCTAGGCATTCCTAAGCCCTATTTAAGACAGAATAATGAGGAAAAGAGGTAGAACACACCAACATAAGAAAGAACTAAGTTACGATTCCGAGTATGTGATTCTATTCGTATTCGTTCTGTATCTGTGTAGGTCACGCGTCGTAAGTTATCTGATCTACCTACTCTGTCTGTTTGCTTTTGAGCCATCTGTGAGTAATAACTCTGTAAAGTTATATTTAACTTCAACTATTTTCTGATGATATAAAATGATCTGTTTTCAGAAACGCTATTTTGTGAATCATGAATGAATATCCATTTTCCTGATATGTAATTGTGGCATCCTATATTCACGTGGCCTTTACTCGGAGGTAATAATACCGTGGTTCATATGCACGTGGCTCTCGCCCAAGGGTAACAATACTATGGCTTATGTTCACTTGGCCCTTGCCCGGGGGTAACAATACCGAGGCCTATACTCACATAGCCCTCACCTAGGGGTAATAATATCATGGCTACTTGTGCACAAGGTGTGGACCCATGTGGTCGTCGGTACCGACTATACAAATTTGATATGTTATGATAGTTAAATGGATGTACTACAAATATCTGTTTATGATTTCTGGATAAGTATGTGGGTCTGAATTTGTTTATGATCTGAAATCTGATATGAGACATCATTCATTAAACTCATTACTTTGTTATTATTCACCAGGCTCCGCTTATCATTTATGTATATATGTAGGTGACCAGGTGTGTGACCAGGTTCAGTGAAGACCACCTGGAGAGCTTTTGTCAGTTAGCCTTTGTGCCTCCCGAGGAGGTTCCGTACGTCTTGTGGACGTGATTTGTGAACGTATAAGGCTTTGTTTTTTCTCCGGATTATGAACAAGTTTCCTTGTTAACTGTATATTGGGCTAAGTCCATTTTGGCTATATCTATAATCAATGTGACGTAAGACTACTACATTATGACATCACGTCTATGTGCCATATATGTCTCCACAGCTCAATGGACTATGTATATTTCTGTATTTGCTTCCGTAGCCCATAATTATAAGTTATTCTGTTTAGAGGTCTTTGGTAATCCAAGGATTACTGACCAGTTACGACGCTAAACCTATGGAGGCGGGTTTGGGATGTGACACCAAGATATCAATGGATCGGTTCTAAACCAGAATCTTTATATAATATAATGAATTTTTTGGACCAAAGTGAATTAGAAAAATGTGTGAAATTCTTTGAATTGAAATTCAACATTGTGTATGGAGCCATATGTTTAGCATGGTTTGGACCCATGTGTTTGGCATGGTTTGGATATAGATCACCTATAAATAGGTGAGTTTGTATTGAATGAAATCACAAAACAAGCAAGCAAGCAACAAGAGAAAGGAGAGAGTTGAAGTTATGGATTAATTCTGAGGTGAGTTTTATTATATTTTGAACTATCCTAAATTATTTTATGTAAATTATGTTTTGCAAATTATATTAGTTTTTAAAGTATATTATTTGTTAAATGAACCATATTTGCTTAAAAAGGGAAACAAATCTGTTTATTAAATGTATTATTGAGCAATGATTTTGTAAGTACTGGATATAACTAGTTATTAAATGTGTTTGAAATAATTATTTGTACCATTGGCCTTGTGATAAGTCATTTTTTGTGACCACGTGATAAACTGTGATAGTCCCATGCCTTGAAAGACTTTAATATCCATTGATCCTCTAATTTCTGGTGTGAAGCAAGGTGCTATGCGAAGCTAAGTACTACACTATTGTGGGAGTCACCTCTAGAGTTCGTACGAGCCACCTTTTGAGTTTATACATCTATTTGTCATGGATCCACTGGCTCTCTGTTCTGTTCTGTTCTAAATTATCACTTTAAGTGACCTTCTGTGTGTCATGGATCCACTGACCTTCTGTTTTGTTCTATTCTGTTGTTAATTTAGTGACCCTCTAAAGGTCCCATGCCTAGGGACTTAAATAACTGGCCTCGAATTTGTTTTGTTTTGTTTTGTTCTGTACCATGCTTAACACTATTTTGCTTATATGATTTATGTATTAAATTATGCTCTCAGTATAATATTTCTCACGCTGTCATGTGCTTATAGTTGTTAATCATTTTCAGGTGACGTGTCAGGACCAATGCGTGGGGTAGGCACAAGGCACTTGTAGTTATAGTCCATCTCTGGTAATGTAATTGAATAGAAGCTTCAATGTATATGTTTTTGTTATAATACAAAAAAAATTTGGGTACCGTTTTATTTTACTCCGCTGCATTATTAATTTGTTATGACTTCAGTTTTTGTCTTGTTGCAATGCCAAACCTCCGGGTACCGGGTTTGGGTTGTAACAAAAGTGATATCAGAGTAATGGTTTATTTTTTATTTTTTAAAAAAAAAACATTGGAGTATAGGACACACTAATAATTAAGTAGTGGGATAAGGGGTGATCCATACCTAAATGTTATATTTTATTAGTCCATTTATGTATATGATAAATTTGTGTGAATTTGTGTGTTTATACAAAATTTTAAAATATAATGTGATATTGTATATTTTATGTATTATAAATGTTTTTTTTATCCCTCTTCAATCACTACTCTGTTGGAAGTAAAGAAAAGCTGAGAGGATATGTTTTGTCCTCTTTCAATCACTACTTTGCCAAAAGCAAAGAAAAGCTGAGGGGACATTTCTGTGAATAATATAAGACCCCTAACTTTTGTAAACCCTATTAAGTTCCTAAATTTTGAGTTATTATAATAAAGCCCTTAGTTCTTCGTTCATTTACAAATTTAACCGTAGAATCGAAGACGCTTCGTGAATAAACCCGTATAAAACCAAATAGACCCCGATAGCTTAGTAATCGTTTTTATATGCTAATATTAATTATTTAACTATGAGGCCCCTGACCTTTGTAATTTTATTTACACCCTTACTTTTGAACTATTTCAATAAAGACCTCATTTCCTTATTTATTTTCAATTTTAGCTTTAAAGCCGAAAACACGCGCCAACCGAAAACTCGCAAATCTTGATTGAACCCGGGAACTCAGGGTCATTCCAAAGCCCTAATAATAATTAAATTAATTCCCTAACTATATTTTCCGATCAAAAACCCTAGGCTTTCGATTCTTATTACGACTCGCCATTTAATTCGAAATAAAGAAACTTTAACCGAATTGAAGTTCCAAATTCTAATTAAATTAAATACTACACTTAAATAAATGTTCCAATACATGAATTAAACCCAAAACCCTCATATTTTTGTTAAATCGCTAATTGACCGCAAACTAGTACTAATATATATATACACACACTTGTACTTTTAAACCTATATTATACACTATATTTTGCAATTTCCAACAATTGTACACAAGAAAAAAAAATTAATTCCCTCAAATCAGCCCTCATGGCCAACCACCCTAGGGAATAGAAAATTATACAATTTTTTCAAACCATATCCATGAAATCAAAGAAAAGTGTAGGCAAATACCCCCAAAACATGGAACCATGCCTCCACCCTAAGTCTACCCCTAACCAAATCTTAATTAGATCATGATTAATTGTATAATTAAGGCCTCTAATCATTCACCATTCCATTAGATTCCAAGTAAATCTAAATTTTCCAATCCAATTCCAACCAATGGACACTTTAAACCTTTTGCACCAATTTTCCTATAAAAGAAACCTCACCCATAGCATTTTACATACAAGAACACACATACAAAGACTTCATTCGGCTGAGAGGAAGAGAGGGGAAGAGGGTGAGCTTGGTGGAAGAAAGGAAAGAAAGAGAAGGCCATGTTAGTTAACTAACCAAGCTTCAAGTAAGCTACAACACAACTCTCTCTTTTATTTTCTTTTTTCAAATACATGCTATTAGAGATTTAATATAATATTTTCAAATGGGTTGTAATGGTGTTCATGCATTCAAAGTTGATGAATTGGGCTTTAATCCTTTTTCTACTCATATTTTCCCTTAATAGTTGCAAAACTACATTTTTCTTCCCATATCTTACATTATTTCCAAAGGCATACCATCTCTTTAAAAATTTGAGTTATTGATACATTATTTAGTATGTTTTCATCACAGAAGAAGTGGAAATTTTCCTTTAGTTGGCCTCTTTTCTCACCAATATTCTTATTTTGAGTATTGTGCATGAAAAATCTATTTTACAGCCAACTTTTGAAAATTCTAGAAAAATGTAAAAAAATCTTCTAGACCTCAGTTGTATGTCAAAAACTTCCTTAAAGAGTTATCTTTCAAGAAAAATTGATTTCATTGAAAAAGAGTGAGCGGTTTGAAAGAAAATCTGATTTTCGTTACGGTCGATGAATCTGGACAGCGCCGGAATGTTTCTTAAATAACTAAAAATCTAGAAAAGCTATTCCATTTCTGAAAAATGTTCTGAAAACTAGATGAAATTATATACGAGTCATAGGAAGGCTAGGTTTGGGGAAAATCCGAAATAGCCCTTTTGATTTTAATCTTTAAATGGTACTAATCTGGAAATTTAGTTTTGTATGAGTGTTTTATATTCTTGTGTTTATGAATATGTTTATTAGTACATGATCATGTCTTGGTATGATATTGCATGTGTTATGGTTATGTTCCTTATATTCTTCAATTAATGATGTTCATGCTTATGTGGATATTATTATCTTGTTAAGTTGTTCTAACTTCATTTTAAGACATCTAACTCAATGGAAACCTTAATTGAGGTAGTATTGGGTTTTCGATCACTTGGATAATGAAGAGATGATAATGTGTTATGTATGGATTGATGGGATATTGTGAGACCCCTAACTTTTGTAAACCTTATTAAGTCCCTTACTTTTAAATTATTTCTTTGAAACCGCTCAATTTCTTAATTAATTGCAATTTTAACCTTAGGATCAAAATACACGCGCTAACAAAAAACCCGCAAACCCTAATCGATTTCAGAAACTTAGAAATAATTTCTAATACTCTAATTGACTCCCTAAATATGAAATTACCACTTGGAAACCCTAGGCTTTTCCGGTCTTTATCACGTTCGTCGGTTGATCGCGTTTTTCTTCGAAACAAGAAATCCAAACCAAATTAGATTCTCTAACCCCAATTTAATTTAATTCTACACTAAAATAAATGTTCCAATTCATAAATTAAACCCAATACCCTCATATTTTTCTTAAATCACAAATTGACCCTAAGTAAGTACCATCATATATTTATATATACACTTGTACCCTAAAATCTTTTTTTAACATTATATTTTACAATTTCCAAGATTTGTACACAATATCTATATATATATATATAAAACAAGTCCATCAATTCACCATCACATGGCTAGCCATCATACCTCTAGGCTATAATCATTGTACTTTAGTACAAACAAATCCCTTGAAATCTTGGAGCAATAATGACCTTGATACCTATAAAGATTTCCTATATATATGAGTGTACTTCTAACTAGAAGGTATTTAAATTAGCCCTAAACCTAACTAGATCATAATTAAATACATAAATAAGGTTCCAATACATGAGTTTAATTCTAAGCCTTCACTTTTTTTATTAATTTCAAGATTTGCCCCAAACTAGTACATGTACTTTTTATACTATAGTACCACCAAATCAATTTGTGGATCTATATATACATTGGGAATATATCCATAGTACTCATATATTGAATAAAATATACTCCATTTCCCTTCCCCATGGCCAGCCAACCTAAGGGAGTGTGAGGGATCAATTTTCAAGGCTTGTAATCATGGCAACCTAGAAGCAAAAGTACCAAGTACCCCTAAATCTAGGGATTGTGTCCCCAACCTAGTTCCATTCCAACTAGAGACTAACTAAATCTTGTCTAATCACATAATTAAGTCCCTTAATCACTCCCTATTCCATTAGACTCCAAGTAAATCCAAACTTTTCAATCCAATTCCAACTAATGGGCATTTGTGTCTTTTCGCACCAAATTTGCTTATATATACAACCACCTACTTAGCATAGCATACACAACAACACACACACACACACACACACACACACACACCTACATTCGGCCTAGAGGAGAGAAAGGAGAGCAAGAGAAAAGTCTTGAGAGGGAGAGGAAGGAAGAGGAGAGCAATCTTGTTCAACTTGGCCTAGCCTAGCAAGTAAGCCACAACACAACTCTCTCTTTTATTTTCCTTTTTCAAATACATGCTCTTAGAAGTTTTAAACATTCATTTCAGATGTGTTTTGATAGTATTCTCATGTTAAAAATGAAAGGAGTTGAGCCTTGATTCTACCCTTCTTGTATTTCTCTTAATCTGTATAACACTACCTTTTTCCATATCAATCTCTCAAAATTTTCAAAGGCACACCTTCACCTTAAATTTTTGAGTTTAATACATATTATTTATCATGTTTTCATCACAAGAGAAGTGGAAAATTTCCCCTAGTTAATCTCTTTTCTCACCAAATTTCTATTTTCAAGAACTGTGCCAGAAAAATCTATTTTTCATCCAACTTTCGAAATTTCTAGAAAAATGTATAAAAATCTTCTGGACCTCCATTTTATGTCAAAATCTTTCTTAAGGAGTTATCTTTCAACTAAAATTGGTTTCATTGAAAACGAGTGAGCGATTTGTGAGAAACTCCAATTTTCATAACGGTCGATGAATCTGGACAGCGCTGGAGTGTTTCTTAAATAACTAGAAATCTAGAAAAGCTATTCCATTTCGAAACATTTTCTGAAAACTAGATTCAATTCTCTACGAACCATAGAAAGGCCAATTTTAGGAAAAATATGAAAATGCCTTTTTGTTTACAATTTCTATGACAATGAAATCTAGAAATTTAGTTTTGCATGGTTATTTTATGCTCTTGTGTACATGAATATGCTTAATAGTTTATGATCATGTCTTGGTATGATGTTTTATGTGTTATGCTTATGTTCGTTATCTTCTTCATTTTAATGATGCTCATGCTTATGTGGATATTACTATCTTGTTGAGTTCGTTCTAACTTGACTTAAAACATTGATCCAAATGGAAAACTTAATTGGGATGATATTGGGTTTTTGATCACTTGAATAATGAAGAGATGATAATGTGTATGTATGGATTGATGGGATGTTCTCCCTAATTGAAGTTTAAGTCTTGTGCAAGCAGTTGTCGCGTAAACCCTAGAATGGAATGGACGTATTCGGACTCTTTGCAATGGTTTGATTGGTGAGATAAGGTTGAGTCTGGATGGGACATTCAGGATGATAAAACTTTTTTGGAAGGATAAGGTTGGATTAAGGAGATAAAACCTTTTTCTTTTCGCTGTCCCTTTTGAGGCCCTGCAGTTGGCGCTACGCGGTACATAACCGTTAAACTGTAGACGTCCCCGAACATCCCGGGAGGGAAATCCCGTTTTGTTCATTGGGCTCACTACAGTTCAGGACTCAATGTCACGGTCCTGTATCTAATCTCGCAGAGTGCAATGCAAGACCGATGAATCATCAAAGAGTCAAAATCCGGCAAATCGTTTTTGAAAACAGATTTTTTTGAAAGAAGTGCCAAACATGGACTGCTTTGCCAGATACAGAGTCGCCACCTAAATATTTTATTTTTGGAGAAATTTAGAAAACCCTACTCATTGCCTAAGGCCACGTGTCCGTCATCACCAAAGTTGCCTCGGCTCGGGAACTTGGGTACGATTGGGGAAGGTCACTTCGTGAGCACCCCGCTCGCCCGATCAAAGATCGGCCTCTACTAACCATGATATCGAGTTTTGAAAACATTATGTGCCCTTATTCCAGTTATTAGCCTAGAATTACTATGTGATGCGCACAGCATACAAGTATAGACTGGGTCGCTTGAATTGAAACAAAACATCTCATGTTTGTTTTGAAAAACGGTTTGCTACTCGTAAGTAGGCTTAAAATGCAGATTTTGCCACCCTCAGGTGGGCTTAGAAAAGATGGTTTTGCCACTATCTAGTGGGCTTGAAACTCACAGTCAATGCATTATTCCAATTCAGATAATCCAACCTTCACCCACAGGCATTCAGGCAGTTATATCACATAAGCATATAGCCTCATGGTAAGCATGCTATCATGGCAGTCACTCACATACATGCAAGGATGCTAAAGTATAAAAGCTTACCTAGTACTCCAAGCCAAAACAGAAGCTATGTTAGAAATCAATGCATGATCCTAACTATGCGGAAATGCCTAATGCAACACATGCAAGAATGCGACTAAGATAGGCTCGGCTATTCTAAACATGGCATATGAAATGCAACAGATAACATGTATTCAACTCGGAATTTAAATACAATGCAGTTAGAATGATGCGCCGAGCCCGGTGCGTGCAATATAGATGAATAATGCAAATATGCAAGCATAAGTATGCTAATTGAAACATGCCCTAATCTAACCATCATAAGCTGGTAAATAAAAGGGAGAAAGACGTGGGGTTGGAAGACATACATCACACACACACGCACACTTATTACAATTGTGCCCTTGCTCGGAGGGTCCGAATAAATAGTACAGTCCGAATAAATAATACAGTTTGAATAAGTACAAAACCCTAATTAATTAACAAATTAATCTAGGAAAGCAAGTAAATTAGCATGCAAGCCATGGACCGCCTCAGCTCTGTTCCGAATGATGAATGATGCATGCTTGAGTTGCTTGGCGCGGAAATCCATCGCGATGCCCCGATTCGCCTCTGTTTGCAATTAATCCCGGAATGCTGTGCAAGGCTTTAGAAAGTTGCTGATTTCTGATTTGCTGCAACAGAGAGCAAGAAAGGGGCATAGCAAAGTTTTTTCACATATGTATGCACACCTTGATCCTCGTGCCACCAATCACGCATCTCGATGCATAATGGCCGAGGAGTCGAATTGCACGACTCAATGTGAAATGAATGCACATATAAACACAACAAGGCCTAGACTCCATCATGGGTAATCTGAAGTGTCGACGACCGGGAATTGAGACACGTTTCGTCACTCGGAGTACGAAACTCCTATCCCAAATACTATGCAAATGAGATGGCATACACAATGCGACCAACATACAACCTAGCATATGCAATGCTATGAAATGACATATACAATGCACGATGTAACATGGTATACACAATGCTCTAACATGCAACTTAGCATACGCAATGCTATGAACTGAAATGGCATACACAATGCTCGATGTAACATGGCATACATAATGCTCTAAAATGCAACCTAGCATACGCAATGCTATGAACCGAAATGGCATACACAATGCTCGATGTAACATGGCATACACAATGCTCTAAAATGCAACCTAGCATACACAATGCTATGAACCGAAATGGCATACACAATGCTCTAAAATGCAACCTAACATACGCAATGCTATGAACTGAAATGGCATACACAATGCTCGATGGACTTACACCAACATGAGTGAACCTCAGCCACACTCACATCAGTGGCCATAAGATGAAAATAAGACAACCGAAACACAAGCAAACATGCATGATGCAAGAGACCGATCCTAAGGCATCAAGTGCCATTCTACCAAAGCATGGCAAGGGATGAAAGATGGCATAAAATGACACATGATACAGCTCTGAAATAGCATAAAATATGGTCCCAAAACATGCAAACATGGCACATAATGCAAGCTAGGGGGCTCGGGTACCGAAACTAGTGAAGTGTGTTGCACTAGAGGTACCCAAAGCAATGCACCAAAGGCAAAATCAACCCCAAACAGACCCTAGGCAGGTTTGAAACAGTGGGAAATTGGCCTAAAATGATGGCTCAACATGCATGAAAATGAAGCTCATTCATTGGTCGGTAAACAAGGCATTCACGCACAACTCTCAAGCACACTTAAAGAGATGAAAACATGGCAATATGGCATTCAAACCAGCTCTGAAATATGATGAAAAATGACCTCAAAACATGAACACACCTCAGCATATGCATGCAATGGACCTCAAAACTCAAAGTTAAGCATAGGTATTGAACTACAAGCATGCAAAACAAACATCATTCGACCATGAGGCCTAAAAATAGAGCTAGGTGTAACAACCCTCATACTGATTACCGATTAATTACCGATTACTGTTAAACGGAGACTGAATATGATTGATAATTGAACCGACTGAATTACTGAACTGACTGACCGAGAAACTGGGACTGATTAATTGACTGTGTTTGTTTGACTTGCATTGCCTATCTGTTTAACTGTTTACTATCTGTTCATGTTTATGTGTTTAAACTGTTAATTGAAGGCCTTATCGGCGGCCGAACCGGGAATCGATTAGTGTTTTGCGAACAGTAGAATTTTTGTGATTTAATGGTATATTTATCTAAAATGTGATTAGGTATGATGAAATTAGAATAAATTGAGCTAATTAAAGAGTTTGAGGTAATTACCATTTTTGCCATTGTGAGTGGGGCCTTTGTTTATTCATCTTTGAGCCTTATACACTCAATCAAAACATTTCCTCAGACCAAACTTCATTGTTCTTGCCGAAACTAGAGAGAGAGAAAAGTGAGAGAGTTGATTTCCATCTCATCTTGCTTGGTTTTTGCTTGGATTGTAAGAGGATTGAAGTGTGAATTACAAATTGAGCTTCTATCCTTGAAATACAAGGCCTAAGGTAGATCATTGACCTTCTTCATTGTATATTTGAGTGGATTTTGCATGTTTCATGTTCAATCTATGAGCTAAGCCATGTTTTAAGCTTAACATGTTGTATTGGAGCTTAATTGTTGCATGCATGTTAATATTGTTAAGTTTTGAGGTCATAGTTCATGATTTCATTACATGCATGTCCATATTTTGAAAGTAGTCCATGAATTCATCTTGTGTTGAAAGGAATGAGCTCATTTGAGCAAGCTTTGAAGCTTCAATTGGTTTTAAAACTCATGCATGGCATGTTTGAAGATTGTTCATGAAAATGGGTTTGATTTTGGATTTAATTGACTCACCTTTGGGGGCTTGAATTCACAAATTGGCTTTTGAAACTTGTTATTCATTGTTTTGGGATGTATTTTCCAGAATTTGGGCCCAAGAGGTCGAGGATTGAGTTGAGAATGCTTGGTTTGAGCTTGGAAGGCAAATCTGGAAATTCCAGATTTGGCTTCTTCGCTCGAGCGAAGGATTCCTCGCTCGAGCGAGCACCTTTATTCAGGGCTCCGCTCGAGCGAGCATCGAGCGTGGTATCGCGCGTAAAAATCGAGCATCCAGCACTTTTACTGTTTCATCAGACCGCTCGAGCGAAGGAATGTTCGCTCGAGCGAAGCCTTTGATTTTGCAACCTCGCTCGAGCGAAGGAAGGCTCGCTCGAGCGAGACCCCTGTTTTCAGCAACTTTTGAAAAATGCCTTCCAACTGTATTTTTGCATCCTCATCTCATCCTAGGCATTCTTAGGCCTAGTTCAAGGCAACTTAATGAGGATTTAGACATAGAACCACACCGAGAAAATTTAGGGATTTAATTATCATACTTCCCAACTGTGAAACTTAGTGTGTGTTCTATTTGTTAACTGTTTAGGGTTGGCTCTCGGGGACGCGCTCTAGCTACTATTAGCCCAATCTCTGTGAGTAACAATTGTGTAAAGATATGTTCAAAAATGATTATCTTCTGAATTGTTTACTGAACTGAACTGAACTGTTTTCTGAACCGATACTGTTAACTGAATGAACGTATGTCCTATATTCTGAATTGTACTGTGGCATCCTTAGCATTACTGTTACTGACTGTCTACTGTTACAGAGATCTCTGTCGGTTCCCTTGTTGGAACCACTACTGTTTACTGGTTGATTGGCCATCAACGACTGTTCGGTCTTGTAGACCTACTGTACTGCTCGGTCTTTTTAGACCTACTGTTTACTGTACTGTTATGCTTATGGATGTACCACATATGACTGTTTACTGTACTGAACAACTGATAATTGATTTAAATGATTGTTTTCAATATACTGAAGGGACATCCATTCTAACCCCTTTACGCATTATGTTATTCGCTGGGCTTTAGCTCACTACTTATATATATATGTAGGTGTCCAGGCACCAGACTGCAGCTAGGAGTGTCAGGCAAGCTTTAGTTTTGTCAAGCCAACCACTGTGCCTCACTGCGAGGTTCCGAGTGTAATCAAGCTTAGACTGCTTTTGGGGTGTCTTAGCTCCACCCAACTGTCATTGTACTGTATAGACGGTTACTGTACTGTATGGACTGATAATACTGTACTGCACCGTTTACTGTAATGTGAATAGGGATTAGGTCCCTGTACTGAATGTTTGTAAATGTTATGCATACGGTTCTGTACTGAAAGTATAAATGTATGAAAAATCTTTTTGCATACAGATTGTCACAGCTCATTGGACATTGTTTATTTACTGTATTAGCTTCCGCCATGCCCCTGTACTCTGTATTACTGTTCTACTGTTAAGCAGGCCTTCGGTAATCTCGGATTACTGGCCGGTTACGGTGCTAAACCCATCGGGGCGGGTTTGGGTCGTGACACTAGGGTAGTCCAAAATAAGCACATTATCAGTTTAAGGTATGGCCAAAAAGTGCTAACATCAAGGGTCCACAAAGCATGCAAAGAAAGCTAGTGAACCATTAGTTGTTCTACAACTATATGAAGCATATGAAGGCTCACCCAACCAACCAAAAACAGAAGCATTTCATGCCAAAATATGCCCAAATACCCACTGAAACTAAGTCAACGCATGCAAAAATGAGGGGCTCCTTTGGAGGGCCATGCAAGGGATTACTCAACACATACAACAAGAACACTTAGCATGGCAAAACCTACTCTGGAAATCAATTATAACAGCCCTAAAACTCACCAAATTGGCCCTGAAATGGGTCAATGAAGCATACAATGAAAGGCCCCTTTAAAAGGCCTTGAATGGAATTGTTCTACACATGCATCATAGACGTAAAATATGGTCAAAAGGGCTCCGGACAGAGCTAAGGCAGACCTTGAAACTCACCAAATTGGGCCCAAAAAGTGACTTCACAACATGCAAAATGGGGGTCCTTTGGAAGGCCAATGAAGCTAGTAAAGAGAATGAGGGGTGAGAGGGTCACCTCTCTATGATTTTGAGGCTCAAAGACACATCTAAGCCACTGAAAATCTACTGGATTTCAGTGGCTAAAAGGCCAAATCAAGGCCAATGCAAGTACTCACATGCATAGCTCAAAATATGAGGAAATAAAGCATGAAAGGGGGGTAGATGACCCCAAACAGAGAAAGTATCTTAAACAAACATGTTTATAAGCTCAAAAGGAAAATTTTTCTAGTTTATGACAAATCTCGAAAATGCTCACAAGTAGGACTAAGATATGATGCAAAATAAGCCTACAAAGAGGGATAAAGCATGCAAGGGTGTAGGAGGCCTCAAACAGAAAAGTGTCCTTATACAATCTTAAAGAGGAGCTCAAAATATGACACTTTTTAGTTTATGACAAAGTCCAGAAATTCTTGCAAATAAGGATAATCAATGGAGCAAAAAAATACAAGTTTAAGGGAAATAGGTACTTACCCTTGAAGAGCAGCAAAGAAGGAGCTTTTGGACCAAGTTGGTGAACCTTCAACCCTTGCAAATCAGTCCCAAAGTTCTGGAATGGATGATGGAGGTGGTAGGCTAAGGGTTGTAGTGCAAATGGTCCAAGAAAACTAGGGTTTGAAGCTCAAATGTAAAGATCAAGGGAGAGAGAGATATGTAAGCCTCTCAAATTTGTTGAACCCTTGCAAATGAAGATTAGCCTCCCCTTTATAGAGGAGAGGCTCTAAAGCTTCTCTAAGAAGCCTCAAATATCCTCCATACACGTGTATGGAGGATGCTCCAAATGGCCCCCAACTGGCACAGCTGTAAAGCATTCAAAGAGAGCAAAAAGCAGATGGCAGGCCGACTAGTTAAGGTGGTCGGCCGACCACCCCCCCTGGTCGGCCGACCAGGGGTCAAAAAGGTCAAGGTAAATTTCTAGTCGGCCACCCCAAATTGGTGGCCTCCCAGATGAGTGCAATACAGCTGCAGGGAGAAAAACCAGAAAAAGTGACCCAAGAGAGAGGAAAACCAGCTTTTTAGCAAGGTTCAAAAGGGTCAAGATGAATTACTGGTTGGCCTACCCATATTGGTGGCCTCCCAGGTGTGCATAACACAATGATGGTATGAAAAACCAGAAATTGTGGCTCAAAAGTGGAAAAAACCAGCTTTATGCCAGAAAAACCGGCTGGAGGAGAGAGAAAATGGTTTTTGAAAGAATTGCTGGTCTCCCACCATCCTACCACCTTCCTAGCAATGAAACAAAGGCCCACACCAAAAATGAACCTTAACTGATGCAAAACGAGGGTTTGGGGGCCAAAGTGCACGGCTCGGGGCCTCGAAAACAGGCTGTTAAGTACCGGAGGTGGCGTATGACCACGAAGGTAGTCTCCTGGGCCACAGTGTCCCTCTAGGGAGAGGAAACAAGGTGTGTGCCAAAACCTGGAGCAAACGGAGGTAGTTAGGCGGTCCCGAACCGAGGCGCACGGCCGACGGCTCTGAAAATCGGAAACTGGCCTCCAAACGGGAAAAATGGCCTACGACCATGAAACGTAGCCTACGGCCACTGAGAGATAGTCTACGAGACCTCTCCCTCCCTTCGAAAAGAGAAAACGGAGAAAATGGGACCTGGTTCGCAAACCGAGACAGAGCACAAAAGAGTCCGGAAGTCCGGAGGCAAGGCTCGCAGCCGAGACTCTGGAACTCCAGAGCGAGCACAATATGCAACATCACCGAGCGCTCAGTTGGTGACGTCTAAGTCTTGAGGTCGGTCAAAAATGGGGTGTCTACAGCATCCGAGGTTAGTTCTGCAACAAAACAGCAAAAGGGGGAGTTCCGAATAGTCCGGTGTCCAATTCTTGTGGTTGGGAGGATGAAATCTCTTTGGGGGATTTCTAGAATACTAACCACTAACATTATAACCTTTGTTATCTATTTGAATGACATGCTCCTTCTTCTGTTATTAAAATTGTTGTTATTAACTTGAATATCATGCTTCACTACTTGCTCGCTGTAAATATGATGGTGTATTGGATTGGGAAAAAAGGACGGGGTGTGTGTGTGTTTACTGGGCATTCAAAGCTCACGGCGTTTCATGCCAGGTATTGAAGACTATTAGGCTGGTTGAAGGCAAAGCTGAAGTATTTGAGGACGTATGGCTATCCTATGAGAGTTAGGAACTAGTTATGTTAAATGTGTTTTGAGATTGTAAGTGACAGATCCCATGTTGTATTTAAGACATGATTTGTAACTTGTATATATATAGCATTTGTAACCTATTCTTATATCCCGTAAACTCATGTAGGCCTTGTGTTAATACCTTGTTAAGATCTATCAAAAAGGTAACTTTGCTATCTAAGGTGGTTGGACTTTGAAGGGAAACTATTTTGACTCCTCCGACCTTCCTGGGATCTTGCTTGGTTATTAGCTAAAGGACTCATTAGTGACGTTTCCTACTCTTGTAACCTTAGATAAACCTTGTATTTAATGGTTAATATATTATCTGATGTTCCTGACTTTTGGGGTGTCACAGATATGCTCCCTAATTGAAGGATAAGTCTTGCGCAAGCGGTTGCCTTGTAAACCCTAGAATGGAACGGACGTATTCAGACTATTTACAATGGTTTGATTGGTGAGATAAGGCTGGGTCCATATGGGACATTCAGGAGGATAAGACTTTTTTTTGGAAGGATAAGGTTGAATTCAGGGTGATAAAACCTTTTTCTTGTCGCCGTCCCTTTGAGGCCATGCGGTTAACGCTATACGGTATATAACCGTTGGTAGGCATCCGAGGTAAGTTCTGCAACAAAGCAGCAAAAGGGGGAGTTCTGAATAGTCCGGTATCCAATTCTTATGGTTGGGAGGATGAAATCTCTTTGGGGGATTTCTAGATTACTAACATCTAACTTGTAATCCTTTATTATTGAATGATTATCATGTTTCATTACTTGTTATAATTGTGATGGTGTATTGGATTGAGAAAAAGAGACGGGGTGTGTGTGCGTTTACTGGGCATTCAAAGCTCATGGCATTTCATGTCAGGTATTGAAGACTATTAGATCGGTCGAAGGCAAAGCTGAAGTATTTGAAGATGTATGGCTATCCTATGAGAGTCAGGAACTAGTTATGTAAACAAGTTTTGAGTTTGTAAGTAATTAATCCTTGTTGTAATTAAGACCTGTTTTGTAATTATTATATATATCATTTGTAACCTATCTGTATACTCCGTCAACTCATGTAAGCCTTGTGTTAATACTTTGTCAAGATCTGTCAAAAAGGTAGCTTTGCTATTTAAGGTGGTTGGACTTAGAAGGGAGGCTATATTGACTCCTTCAACCTTCCTGGGATCTTGCTTGGTTATTAACTAAAGGACTCATTAGTGACATTTCCTACTCTTGTAATCTTAGATAAACCCTGTATTTATTTGTTAATATATTCTCTGATGTTCTGGATTTTTGGGGTGTCACAAATAATAAGTGCCTTTTGTTTTGTGTGAATTAAGTGTAATGATTAGAATTAGTATGAACGAATAGGAATTATGGACTAGGTTCATTAAAACTTTTATTTTGTAGTTATGGTTAATGATAGGAATGATACCGGGACCAATGGAGCCGATCCAATAGAAATAATTGTGTATAGAACTATTGAGGGAGATTGAACCACTCCTTGAGGTGGTCGACCAACTGGTTGTCCGGGTGGTTGTTTAGGCGATCGATCGACGTTGGCTTTTGTTTTGTTTTCTTTTTCTTTGAGCCCGCAAGTTCCTCCATCATACTGCAACCTCCTTCATTGCACTCGTGACCGGGCTATGTCCAATCTGGCTCCCATAAGATGGCACTACATCCTGCTAAAATAGGTTACACTCCCAACCAGCACTCGACTGCACCCGTGACCATGGCTACCACAGCTGCGAGAAAGCAAATGTAAATGAGTGTGTTTAGGTTAGCTTTGCTTTGTCTTTCTTTCATCAAGTTGTATTTTGTATTTTGGTTAGTTATAGGCTCAACATCCATTTCAATACTTGTTCAAATCCAACCATTCTCAATTTCAAACTTCAAAAGCAAAATATTTTTTTTCATGCTCAAGCGTTTTCATTCATGCCATTCGAATTTACAAAAAAAAACTCTTTTTATTAAATTTCAAGGATCAAACCCCGATCAAAGTTGTACAAAAGAGAGTTGAAACTATAGGTGCCCAACTGCCAAGCAAAAATACATAAAAGAAGAAGAAGAAAAAATAATAATACAGAAAAAAAAACAAAGAGGAGGGGAGTCTGTTTTAGATTCTAGCACTGTCTTAGATTCTGGCAAAATGCAAGAGCCTGGTGGCAAAGGTTAGAGGCTGACTTCACTTGCAGACAGCTTCTCTGCTCAACTCTACCGCCGATCACCTTGCATTGGGATTCATTCTGGGGAATGCCTTGAAGGCCCTGTTTCAGGATTTGCAAGGCTTCTGAAGGAAATGTACCCCCATTGGCCGTCAAAAAAGGAACACCAAGGCATTAGTTCTCTTTCTATGTTTTCCCGGCGCTTCAACTCTTTGTTTTGCCTTTTTAACTAACTAATCTCTCGTCGAGCGTCTTGATACATGCGCTGAAACAAAGAGAGTTATGCACTCAGCCACTATTCCTCATTCGTTCTGCTCTACAAGCAACAGGACAAATTGGACACCGCAGTGAAGGCCTCTATACACGATTTCAATGTGTGGGAGTTGGCGTCAATGTCAGATTATGTTGCCATCAGTTGTTCGACTGACATTACTGGAGGATTGAGAACAGGGACAAGGGTACTCTGAGGAGGCTCTGAGGAGCCAACATTAGGTACCTCGTCTAGAGTTTGGTTAAGGTCAGGGAAAACAGTAAGATGACGAGAGAAGGCCATACCAGAGGAAAATTCGAATTGTAATGGACTGCGTTTAGTAGAAGTTAGCAGACTGAAGTAGATTTTCACTTTACCATTTTCTTTCATTGCTCTCTTTAAGAAAAGAAGGAAGAAGACGAAGAGGACAAATGAAAGGAATTTGTAGAGAAAATCGAGGGTAGCCGTATCGTCAGGCGCCACACCACAGTTGTGGAATTTGCGGAGACATGACGCTCGACGCTTTGAGAGAAGAGGAGAAAGAAAAGACAGAAGAAGAAGAAGAAAGAAAGAAAAGACAAAGAAGAAAGAGGCGCTCGATGCCTCGGTAAAAAAAACAGAAAATACGGAAAAAAAAATAGTAAGAAATAATTCTATCAGAGTGCACAGCAAAAACAAAAAGACAGTCTTATAAATCAATTTCCAGGACGAAATTTTAAAAGGAGGAAAGATTGTAACACCTCGAATAATACATTTTTTTATACGATAATCTATTTTTGAAATACCTTAAGCTAAATTAATTATCGTATAATATTATATAGTTAAATTGATAGTTGGAAAATCATATTTAATTTTATGGTTGTATGTGCTAAAATGTAATGTAATTTTAGGGGTCATTATGTTTATCAAAAAAAATGATAACATAATGGATTTTTTGGAGCAAAGAGAATTGGGAAAATGTGTGAAATTCTTTGAATTGAAATTCAATATTGTGTATGGAGCCATGTGTTTGGCATGGATTTAGAGACATGTGGCTAGAAACTGTAGAGGTCCCCGAACGTCCCGGGAGGGAATCCCGTTTTGTTGATTGGGCTCACTATAGTTCAGGACTCAATGTCACGATCCTGTATCTAATCTTGTAGAGTGCAATGCAAGACCGATGAATCATCAAAGAGTCCAAATCCAACAAATCGTTTTTTGAAAATAGATTTTTTGAAAGAAGTGCCAAACATGGACTGCTTTGCCAGATACAAAGTCGCCACCTAAATATTTATTTTGGGGGAATTTAGGAAACCCTAACTCGTTGCCTAAGGCCACGTGTCCGTCATCACCAAAGTTGCCTCGGCTCGAGAACTTGGGTACGATTGGGGAAGGTCACTTCGTGAGCACCCCCGCTCGCCCGTTCAAAGATCGGCCTCTACTAACCATGATATCGAGTTTTGAAAACATTATGTGCTCTTATTCCGGTTATTAGCCTAGATTTACTATGTGATGCGCACAACATACAAGTATAGACTGGATCGCCTGAATGGGAATGAAACATCTCATGTTTGTTTTGAAAACAGTTTGCTACTCGCAAGTAGGCTAAAATGTGGATTTGCCACCCTCAAGTGGGCTTTAGAAAACACGATGATTTGCCACTCTCAAGTGGGCTTAAAACTCACAGTCAATGCATTATTCCAATTCAGATAATCCAACCTTCACCCATAGGCATTCAGGCAGGTATATCACATAAGCAGTTAGCCTCATGGCAAGCATGCTGTCATGGCAGTCACTCACACGCATACAAGGATGCTAAAGCATAAGCGCTTACCGAGTACTCCAAGCCAAAACAGAAACTAGTTAGAAATCAATGCATGATCCTAACTATACAGAAATGCCTAATGCAACACATACAGGAATGCAACTACAATAGGCTCGGCTATTCTAAGAATGGCATATGAGATGCTACAGCTAACACGTATTCAACTTGGAATTGAAATACGATGCAGTTAATATGATGCGCCGAGCCCGGTGCATGCAATACAGATGAATGATGCAAACATGCAAGGATAAGTATGCTAATTGAAACATGCCCTAAACTAACCATCATAAGCTGGTAAATAAAAGAGAGAAAGGCGTGGGGTTAGAAGACATACATCACACACATGCACACTTATTACACAATTGCCCTCGCTCGGAGGGTCCAAATAAATAATACAGTCCGAATAAATAATTAAATATTACAAAACCCTAATTAAATAACAAATTAACTAGGAAAGCAAGTAAATTAGCATGCAAGCCTATGGACCGCCTCAGCTCTGTTCCGAATGATGAAAGATGCATGCATACTCGGGTTGCCTCGTCGGAAAATTCCTCGCGATGCCCCGATTTACCTCTGTTTGCAATTGATCCTGGAATGCTGTGCAAGGCTTTAGAAAGTTGCTGATTTCTAGTTTGCTGCAACAGAGAGCAAGAAAGGGGGCATGACAAAGTATTTTCACATATGTATGCATGCCTCGATCCTCGTGCCACCAATCACATGATGGCCGAGGAGTCGAATTGCACGACTCGATGTGAAATGAATGCACATATAAACACAACAAGGCCTAGACTCCATCATGGGTAATCCGGAGTGTCGGCGACCAGGAATTGAGACACGTTTCGTCACTTTGAGTACGAAACGTCCCTCGTTTTCCGTGGTTGGGCTAACTCCTATCCCAAACACAATGCAAATGAGATGGCATACACAATGCGACTAACATGCAATCTAGCATACGCAATGCTATGAACTGAGGATGGCATACACAATGCTCTAACATGTAACCTAGCATACCCAATGCTATGGACTAAAATGGCATACACAATGCACGATGGACTTACACCAATATGAGTGGACCTCAGCCACACTTACATCAGTGGCCATATGATGAAAATGAGACAACCGAAATACATGCAAACATGCACAAATGTAATGGACCGATCCTAAGGCACAACATGCAACTCTAACAAGGCATGGCAAGGAATGAAATATGGCATAGGATGGCGCATGATACAGCTCTGAAATGGCATAAAATATGGTCCCGAAACATGCAAATATGGTACACAATGCAAGCTAGGGGGCCCAGGTACTGAAACTAGTGAAGTGCGTTACACTAGAGGCACCCAAAGCAATGCGCCAAAGGCAAAACCAACCCCAAACAGACCCTAGGCAGGTCTGAAACAGTGGGGAAATGGCCTAAAATGGTGGCTCAACATGCAAGGAAATGGAGCTCACTCAATGGCCCGTAAATGGGGCATACAAGCCCGACTCTCAAATGCATTTAAAGAGTACAAAACATGGAAATATGGCATTCAAACAAGCTCTGAAATATGATGTATAATGAGCCCAAAACATGAACACACCTCAGTATATGCATGAAATGAACCCCAAAACTCAAAGTTAAGCATGGGTATTGAACTACAAGCATGCAAAACAAACATCATTCGACCATGAGAGCCAAAAACAGAGCTAGGGCAGTCCAAAATATGCACAATATCAGTTTAAGACATGGCCAAAAAGTGCTAAAATCAAGGATCAACAAAGCATGCAAAGAAAGCTAGTGAACCATGATTTGCACTACACGTATATGAAGCATATGAAGGCTCACCAAACCAGCCAAAAAAAGAAGTATGCCATGCCAAAATATGCCCAAATAACTACTGAAACTCAGTCAATGCATGCAAGAATGATGGGCTCCTTTGAAAGGCCAATAAGGGGGTTGTTCTACACATGCATGATGGACACACACAATGGAAAAATGGCCTCTGGACAGAGGTTTTGAGGGTTCTAAAACCCACTAAAAAGACCCTGAAATTAGTCTAGGAAACATGCAAATAAAGGCCCCTTTGAAAGGCCTTGGATGGATTGCTCTACACATGCAAAATAGACACTTCATATGGAAAAATGGGCTCGGACAGAGCCAAGCAGACATTAAAACTCACCAAATAGGGCCTCAAATGTGACTTTACAACATGCAAGTAGGAGCCCCTTTGGAAGGCCAAAAGGGCCAACAAACAAGACAAGGAGAAAGGGGGTCACCCCTCTCTGATTTTGGCTCTCAAAACAGTGTGCTAGCCACTGAAAATCCACTAGATTTCAGTGGCTAGAAGGCCAAAGAAAGCATGAAACAAAGGCCTAGATGCAAGGCTCAAAACAAGATGTAAACAAGCATACAAGGGGGTATATGACCCCGAACAGAAAAATGCCCTTAATCAAACCTCAAGAGGAGCTCAAAATAAGACTCTTTTCAGTTTATAACAAATCTCGAAAAGGCTTGCAAGCAAGGCTAAGATAGGAAGCAAAATAAGCCCACAAAGAGGGATGGAGCATACAAGGAGGTAGATGACCTCAAACAGAAAAGTGTCCTTAATCAAACTTCAAGAGGGGCTTAAAATAATAAATTTTCAGTTTAAGACGAAACCCAGAAATGCTTGAAAATAAGGCTAAAGAATGAAACAAAACAATGTCAAAATGGGGGAAATAGAGACTTACCCTTGTAGAGAAGACCTCCAGCAACTTCTGGACCAAGATGGTGAGCCTTCAACCTCTGTAAATCAATTCCAAGATGCTTGGATGGATGGTGGAGGTGTTGTGCTAAGGGTTGGTGTGCAAATGGCCAAGAATGATGGAGTTTAGAGCTTGGGATGGAGAGATATGGAGAGTTGTATGCAAAGTGTCTTAACCAAATTCTTCAACCCTTCCAAATAGAGAGGAAAGCCTCTCTTATAGAAGACAAAGGGCCAAGGCTTCTTGGAGAAGCCTCAAGTAAAGGGTGCAAGCTTCTAAAAGAAGTTAACCAAAAGGGTCAAGCTTCTTGAGGAAGCTAGACCAAAGGGGTCAAGCTTCCTCAAGAAGCTTGAAAAAAGGTCAAGCTTCTCCTAGAAGCTAAGCAAAAAGGGCCAAAGCTTCCTTAAGAAGACAAACAAAAGGGTCAAAATCCCGGAGGATGGGTCAAATGCTTCACAGCTGGCACAGCTGTGTTGCACTTAGAAAGGCCAAAAAGCAGAAGATAGGCTGACCAGTTCAAGTGGTCGGCCGACCACTTGCCCTGGTCGGCCGACCAGGGTTCAAAAAGGTCAATGTGAAATGCTGGTCGGCTATACTAGAAAGGTGGCCTCCCAGATGAGTAGAATACAGCTGTATGGTGGGAGACCAGAAAAAGTGACCCAGGAGAGAGGAAAACCAGCTTTCTAGCAAGGTTCAAAAGGGTTAAGAAGAAATACTGGTCGGCCTACCCATATTGGTGGCCTCCCAGATGAGCACAACACAATGGTGGCATGGGAGACTTGAAATTGTGGCTCAAAAGTGAGGAAAACCAGCTTTCTGTCAAGAAAATCGGCTGGAGGAGAGAGAAAATGGTCTCCAAAAGAATTGCTGGTCTCCCACTATAGTACCACCTTCCAAACAATGAAAATAGGGTCCATACCAAAAATGAACCCTAACCGATGCAAAACGAGGGTTCGAGGGGCCAAAACGTGCGGCCCGGGCCCCCGAAAACAGGCTGTGAAGCACCGGAGGTGGCGTACGACCACGAAGGTGGTCTCTCGGGCCACAGTGTCCCTCTAAGGAGAGGAAACAAGGTGTGTGCCAAAAATCGGAGCAAACGGAGGTAGTTAAGCGGTCCCGAACCGAAGCGCACGGCCGACGGCTCCGAAAACCGGAAACTGGTCTCCAAATGGGAATAGTGGCCTACGACCACGAAACGTAGCCTAAGGCCACTGAGAGATGGTCTACGAGACCTCTCCCTCCCTTCGGGAAGAGAAAATAGGGAAAACATGACCTGGTTCGCAAACCGAAGCAAAGCGCAAAAGAGCCCCGAAGTCCGGAGGCAAGGCTCGCAGCCGAGACTCCGCAACCTCAGAACGAGCACAATACGCATCATCACCGAGGCTCAATCGGTGACGTTTGAGTCTTAAAGTCGGTCAAAAATGGGGTGTCTACAGGTAAGCCACATGGTTAAGCCATGTGTTAAACCACATGGTTGAAGGAATAGAGGACATAGATCACCTATAAATAGGTGAGTTTGTATTGAATAAAATCACAAAACAAACAAGCAAGCAAACACAAGAGCAAGGAGAGAGTTGAAGTTAGGGATTAATTTTGAGGTGAGTTTTATTATATTTTGAACTATTCTAAATTATTTTATGTAAATTATGTTTTGCAAATTATATTAGTTTTTAAAGTATATTATTTGTTAAATGAACCATATTTGCTTAAAAATGGAAATCCATAGATAAAATTGTTTATTAAATGTATTTTTGACCAATGATTTTGTAAGTACTGGATATAACTGGTTATTAAATGTGATTGAAATAATTATTTGTAGATAACCATTGGCCCTATGATAAGTCATTTTTGTGGCCATGTGATAAACTGTGATAGTCCCATGCCTTGGGGGACTTTAATATCTATTAGCCCTCTGATTTCTACCGTGGAATAAAATGTTGTGCGGAACTAAGTACTACACTATTGTGAAAGTCACCTCTAGAGTGTGTACGAGCCACCTCTTGAATCCATACATTTGTTTGTCATGGATCCACTGACTTTCTGTTTTGTTTTGAATTTTCACTTTAAGTGACCCTCTGTTTATCATGGATCCACTGATCCTCTATTTTGTTCTATTATGTTGTCACTTTAGTAACCTTCTGAAGGTCCCATGCTTGGAGACTTAAAATAACTGGTTCTCTGAATTTGTTTTGTTTTGTTTTGTACTGTGGTTAACACTATTTTACTATATGATTTATGTATTAAATTATGCTCACAATATTGTTAACCACTTTCAGGTAACGTGTCAGGACCAGTGCATGGGGTAGACACAAGGCATTTGTAGTCATAGTCCAACTCTAGTAATGTAATTGAATATAAACTCCAATGTATATATTTTTGTTATAATACTAAAAGATTTGAGTACCCTTTTATTTTACTCCGCTGTACTGTTAATTTGTTCTGACTTCAGTTTTTATCTTGTCACGACGCCGAACCTCCGGGTATCGGGTACCAGGTTTGGATAGTGACATTACCAATAGTTTTGAGTTAACTTTTATATTGATTCCCATAATTTTAAACTTAAACTTAAAAAAAAAAAAAGTTTTAATATGATTCTTTTATTAAAATTCATTAAAAATTCAGATGAAAAAACCTACCCACAGCTCACGTGTGTTTTTTTAGGAGAAATTACATTTCAGGGGGACATGAATTTTTTTACACAAATATGGTTCACTTGTACCCCATCACAAAATTACTTATACTCTATATATTTTTATAATTTTTTATTTTCTATCCCACTATATTATAATTTTCCCTTTTTCAAAACTTTTTAAATGCAAAGATATTTTGCCTGAGAAGTTACAAGTAAAATGTGAATATTATTTTTCTAAAAAACTAGAACTAAGATGAATGAATAAATATATAAATATTAAAGTGTATCGGTCATATCACATGATTTGTTTGCGCGGGTTAAATATGTGAGGATTTCCACTTATGATCTATTTGGTAATCTTTAAATAATTTTTTTTGAACTAACTAATAAATAATTTGTTTGGTTGACTAAATAAGTAATTTCTCCATTTTTTTTTTTTTGGAATCTTTACATATTTGTGTAGAGATTTTATTTTCATATGTCTTCCTTTAATTTTGTTAACTCCATAACACTAAATTTCTGTTTTGATTAACAAAATTAATCGTAAAAGGATTAGCAGTTTACAAAATTAGTGTAAGATTGTTTATTTAGTTGGATTAGTGAGATAAATAATTATTTCTTGTTCATATTTATTTTGCAATGGATATGAAAATATATAATCCCAATTATATAATTGCTTTATTAGTTATAAGATTAAAAAAAGACATGAATTTTATTGAATAGAATGTGAGTCATGTGAATTAATAATCTCAATCTTATATTATAATTAATCAAATCAAACAAGTCCTAAGGATACTATAATAATTTTTCAATAATTTTTTTTAAAAAAAAAAAGCTCACAAAAAAAATTCATAACAAAAAAGTAATTTTTTTAACAATTACCAAACAGAGGATAATATTGCTGCACTCAATATTTATTTGGCATAATTAAACAGAATGTGAATTGCAAGCACCGCAAAAGTAAATTACTCTAAAAATTTCTTTATTATTATTTTTTTTACTCATATTAAAATATATGTACTTTTTTTTGGGCAGGACCCAAGGTTTGTGCATGTACCAAATGGATAATCACAAACTATTGCTTGTTTTGGGTAATTAATTAGTAAAATACAGTTAGACAGACATGTTCTTATTACCCCAAATCGCTCTATATAAACAACTTATCTACTAATTATTTTAAAAGTTTGTAGAGTAAATATATTTTTTATTTTTTTCATATTTTGAAAATATCTTTTCAAACTTATTAAGGTCAAGTTTGGGAAGACTAAATAAGTGTACTTTTTGACTTTTCTTGTATTATGTATAGAAAAAGTAGAGAGGAGATGTTGATTGATGTGACCCAAAAAAGATAAAAAGATGAAATAAGTGCACTTTTTTAGTTTAGCCAAACTTGGCCTAAATATTACACACCTACCTACACCTATCGAACAATAAAACATTTTTGAAATTCAAATACCTACAAACATCATCAAACACCTTCAAACATCATAATATAATTATTTTTTAATAATTCTACAACTGTGGCCTGTTCAATATTTGTTTCCTCCACTATATTCTCATGAACGGTGAGCATTCAAATATTAAACACATTCAAATATCATAATATGATTATTTTTTTTAATAATTTCCACTATTGTGACCTATTCAATATTTGTCTCATCCAATGCCTTCTCATAAATGGTGAGTGAAAGAGATTTTGTGATATTCAAATCAAGAACAATCATGAAAAATATAAAGAAAATAAATTTTGTGAGATTCAAATCAAGAAAAATTATGAAAATATATAAAGAAAATAAATATTTGTACAATCACTACAAGAATTAACACTTTTAGCAACAAAAAAATTGGTCGCTAAAAGTCTATTTTTGGTCGGCAAAAGTTATTCGCGACCAATTTTTTTAGTCGCTAGTTTGGTCGCCAATTGAGGGTCGGCAAAAGTAATTCGCGACCAAAATTTTCGTTGGTCGGCAAAAGTTGGATTTGCCGACTAAATTTTTGGTCGCTAAATATTTAATTTCCGCGACTAATTCATTTTGTCGCTAAAATACTTTGGTCGCAAAAAGTGGCCTTTTGCCGACCAAATTTCTTAGTCGCTAATTGACACATTTCGCGACCAAAAAGTTTGGTCGCCAATTGTGACATTTCGCGACCAACATATTTTTGTCGCCAATTGTGACATTCTGCGACCAAAATTAGTTTAGTCGCCAATTGTTACTTTTCGCGACCAAAACTGTTGGTCGGCAAAAGTGAGTTTCCACGACCAACAAAATTTTTGGTCGGCAATAGATGTATTTTTTGCGACCAAAACTCTTGGTCGGCAATTGTCATTTTTTTGCGAAAAAAAATAATTTATTTGTCGCGACTAATAAATTGGTCGCCAAAGCAGGAAAACAATACACCTGTAATTCCTAATAATTCATTTAATCCATAATAAACCTATAATTTTAAAGCATCATTCAAATCAACTGAATCATTAACATTCGACACAATACATAAATTCATTAACATTCAACACAATACAACGATTTTCATTCACAAGTCACATCCATCTAGCATAACAATTTGAAACATAACTATTTGTTATCCATGCGCAGCTATCAACAAATGAAAAAAATATATTCTAGTCCAAATGAACAAAAATCAATCATATTAGTGAATTGAATCAGTGCACTATACTTGAAATTGTGAATCAGCTTGATGGATTTGATCTTTAGATATCTCTGTAAATCTCAAGCTGGAGCTTACCATATTCAATCTTTGCTTGGTCCAAAAGCACATTTATTAGTGAAACCAGCGCTCTTCCACTGCCCTGTGTAGTTCTGACATAGTCTTGTTGAGTTACACCCAGATCTGTGTCCATTAACATTCGACACAAAAAATTTTGATCTGGAATGTCACTTGAGTGATTTTCATCCACACTCTTGAGCTGAGTAGCATCATCAGCAGAAACAGAGGGCATGATGTCAGATGAGCTCACATCCACGACTGGAGTTGCATTCTCGACCACTCCATCAGCATCCATGTCCTGTTTTGGACTTGCATTAGCTTGTACTTGAGCAGCATCTATCTCTAGGCTTGGAATTTCATCAGCTGGAGGCTCAGCAGATTCATTTGCTGCAGCATTGGCCAACTCAAGAGCACGATTTTTTGCTGCAATTTCTTCTTGTACTCTGAAAGCATCCATGAGGCTTTGGATCCTTTCTTTCTTTGCTACAAGATCCCCATAGCGTTTCTGCAAAGTTCGCTCAAGCTCCTTCTGCTTCTGAACTTCTTCCCAGAGGCCATTGATCCTATGTGATGCTGCCAGCTGCTCTTGCTTTTGTAAAGCTTGAAAGCACTCGAGTTCTGTTCCTGCAGTGTCCATCTGCTTAAAAGTTGCTTCAATTTGTGACCAAAGTTTCCCAGCTCGCATCTGATCATTGACAATGTCCATCTATCAGAACCATTACAACTTGAATCTAAAACAAACAGCAACTAATCCATGGCTTGCAGTTATATAAAAATTCATATGCCATTATACAATGTAAATTTTGAGTATTCTTGCATTAAAATGCAAGAATTGTGAATTTCTTTGTGTATGCATGAACACATGTATGTTCTTCCATGCATTTCTTGCATCCATGACTTGCAGTTCATATAAACAGGTTCATTGCATCAAATCATAGTCAAGATCTATTCACTTAACTAGTGGCAGTTGCAACAAGCAATAGTGCATTAATAAGTCAATTGTGCTAACTGTGCAAACATAAAAACCTTAACATTTATCTTTTTGTTGATCAAAGAAAATTCGTACTAAAAATACCTAAAAATATTTAAGGCAATTGGAAAGGAACTCTATCTTATTCATCTTTGAAAATACTCCTGGATAAAAAAGCAAGCAAAAGGAACAACTTAATGTGCTGCTAAGCTGTGGACGTAAAAGCAACAAATACCAATTAAATACAAAAGGAAGGAAATTATTACGTAAACTTGTACTACAATCTCAATGTTGTAAATTTGCTATGATGTTTTAAGTTATAAAAGAAAAAGAACTAATATTAATGATAAATTGACAGTTACCCAAGAAACTCTGCATACCTGATAACCATTAGTAAGAAGTTTTATCTTCTGCTCAAGGCGTTGTGCCTTCTTAGCATCATCATCCATCCTTTTCTTTACATTCTCAAATTCATTCTGCAAGGCAGCAAGTTTCTCTATGTTTCTGGCAACACTAGATAGACCATAACCATTACGAGTAGGGAAATACATGATATCGTTTAAACATGTTTTATGTGCTTCAACAAACTCATCAAGGGACTCATTCTCATGCCCCATTGCCAAGCGAAGAAACTGAACCTCTTCCTTAATGAAATAACCAGCCTGTAATTTCACAGTGAATTACACGGCAAGATGTCCACATCACTTTTATCATTTTACACATATAGTATGTCTACAAATTTGATTCACATAAAATAAGGTAGTAGGCAAAATTATAATAAAGTCCTTCACATTTTTGTCAATTACTTCAATTGTTCCTCTTAAACCTACAAAAAAAATTTTGTACCGTTTATCAACATCAATAAAGTTTCCTTTTCTTTGCCGTTCAAAAAAAAAAAAAGAGGAACAATTGAAGTAATTGACAAAAATGTGAAGGACTTTATAATTTTGCCTACTAATAATACATCTAGTAGAAATAGGAGTGTTCGTTAGGGTACCCTAAAAGTTGTACATATTAAAACAATCTCACTTTTCTAATGAAAAAAATAATAATACCAACGAATAAAGATATTTTTAATGGCTGCTGTTATACTAGTATGTATATTATAATATATTTTTTATGATTTAATTATATGTAAGTAAACTTTTTTTTTTTTTGGATATGCATGTTTATGTTGTTGGGAGAATTTGGCAGTGCACACACTAAGAATTTGGCAGTGCAAAAGAAGCTAATAAACCATCAAATAACAGGGACATCTAAGTATTTATACACACCAAATCAAACAATCAAAGGAAAAAAAGAGGTGGCAATCCAAGCATCCAACAGTTCCAAGCCACTACTTACCACTATGTTAGTACTAGAATTGACATCAATTCACGCAAAGAAAAATAAATAAAAACAAAAACCTAAGTCCGAGACTTCTAAATCTATCAAGACTCCAAAATAAAAAGAAATGGCTGTAGTCTCTCATCTAGGTGAGGGGAGAAAAAGAATGAAATAATTGTGCTTTCCTCTGAATTTTAATGGGCAATCACAATTTCATAAAAAATATATATATAAAACCTATCAGTTTGTTTCTCACATACACTCAATGCTTTTGGTGAGAAATGAAACCTAAAAAACAGGGGAGGGGAGGGTTCTCTTTATTTTCATTTCTGATCATTTCTCATCAAATCACTAGAACCAAAGGGAGTGTTATTGATTGACTAAGGATTAAAAAATAACAGAAGCACAAGAACCAAAGTTGAATTTTCTGAACATGCAAGCATTCCAGTAAGAAATCACTAACAAACAACTCAAAAGAAAAAGGCACATCAATTAACTGGATTTTATCATAGAGCAGTTTGAAGAACAGAAGAGAATATAAACTTACTTCCTGCAGATCATCTTGTCTTGATTGTATTTGCGAGCCAAAGCCATCAAAGAAGGCTCTATAATCCCTCCTCTAAGCCTCAATACAAGATGAAGCGTAGACTCTGAATCCAAAAAACAAAAAAGTCAATTTTTTGTATCAAAACCAAGACAAATGCTTTCAATCTTATAATCATAAAGACTCGATTTTGCCTACATGTGTAGAGAGAGAGAGAGAGAGAGAGAGAGAGAAATTTCTGGATGTTGTAGTCAGCGAGGGTTCGGCCATCTTCGAGCTGCTTTCTAGCGAAGATCAGACGCTGCTGGTCCGGTGGAATTCCTGTGCAGAATCACAAGAATTTAACAATATACTGTTCATTTCTCACTCTAAATATATTCATTATACATACAAAAACACAAACATGTATATATATAGAGAGAGAGAGAAGAGTTTGAGTACCTTCCTTGTCTTGAATCTTGGCCTTGACATTGTCGATGGTGTCGCTGCTCTCGACCTCGAGAGTTATCGTCTTCCCCGTTAGGGTTTTCACGAATATCTGCATCACTCTCTCAACTATTCTGCAAGCCTTTTTTTACGAGCCCAAGACGAAGAAAACTAGGGTTCCCTATGAGGCCATGCTTTTGGGTCATCTCCAATTCGATAATTTCAGTCTTGTTAAGTGTTTGTTGCAGAACCAGTTGAAGATTGTGTGGTGTACTCGTCTAGCCAGGGCCGAGGATCAGGAGAAGAGAGAGAAGATTGAGGAAGAAATGTTGGATTCTGGACTAGAATTGGCTGCAATTCTTGAGCAGTTGCAAGCCGACTGAGAGAGAGAACACAGAGAGAGGGAGAGTTGGAGACAGAGAGGACACTAGTGCCTTTTTTTATTTTTATTTTTTCTGTTTTTCAGGTACAAAACGACGTCGTTTTTTGATTGGCGACCAAAGTAAATTTGTCGCCAAAAAAATTCATTTCCCCCTAGCATGTTTCAAATTTCCCTCCCAAACACTTTTGGCGACCAAAAGACCATATTAGTCGCAGAAAAGGTACCTTCGCCGACAAACTTTTTTGGTCGCCAAATCTCAATCAACGGCGACTAAAATATTAGTTGCTAAAAGTACTAATTTGGCGACAAATTTTTTTTGGTTGCTGAAAATAAGTTTTTGGCGACCAAATTTTTGGTCGCCAAAAAATATGTGACCTTCCGCGACCAAATTTGCAGTTGGTCGGCAAAAGTATATCACTTTCTGCGACCAACATATTTTTTGGTCGCCAAAATATAACCTTCTGCGACCAAAAATATTTGGTCGCCAAAAATAATGATCATTCGCGACTAATTAAAATTTGGTCGCCAAATGTCATTTTTTTGCGACTAAAATTTTTTTGGTCGGCAAAAGTGGTCGGCAAATATGTAAATTCTTGTAGTGAATTGATCAACTTTGAATGAGTGGTGATAATTTAAAGTGGCCTTACTGGCAAACTGATAGCCCCTGAATTATTTTTTTCAATTGTGTTTTGTGTATTAATAATAAACTTTGTTTCGAAAGGTTTAGAACAACCATATGTCACAATCCACTACAACACTTTCATAAATAATAATCGACTCTGCTCCGGAAGATTCGAAACAACCCTGTTTCGCAATCTAAAATAGATTCTACAATTAGGATTACCTACTCTGTTTCGGATGTTTCAGACCAAATCTATTAAACCTAATGGTTTTAAATCAAAACATAACAGCCCACTTTGTTTCATAACCAAACAATTGATCACATTGTCTCCCAATCAATTATGTTTCACAACCTTTTTTTATTTATTTTCGTACTCCGTTTATAATTCTGGAATGCTGATTTTTAATTGCCTAAGTTTCTTTATCATCTATTTAATTGATTTGTGTAAAATTTTCATCATTTTGCTTTCTTTGTACATAGTTTTGGTATATTGATTTTTAATTGCCTAAATTTCTTTCATGCACTTTACTTTTGTAGAGAAAACCCAATATATATTAACCAACTATGATAATGTTAACTATGAAAATATGTGGAAAGGTCTTGGCCTTCCAAGTGGGTGGTATAAAAATATACATCAGTTACTTTTCAAACTCGCATATTAATACATACGAATTAATTGGATTTCCTTGCAAAATAACTAATTTCTGCTCTGATCTAAGTTCAATTTTTTAAGTGAAATAAGCCCAGTCATTCTATTGGTTGATGCATGTTCATTATTCTTAGTTGAAATTAATTTTTTTTCTCTTGGTTTTAATTATTTTTTTATTTTTTATTTTATTTTATTTTTTTTAGATTTTCAATCAGAATAAGGAAAAGAATTACTCCTCCACAACAAAAAGAGATGAACAAAATCAATGGTATGAACTTATATGCCAATTTCGATGAAAAAAGAAAAAAAAATTCATGATTTGTTACAATTATTAATGAAAAGATTTATCACAAATGTAATTTCAGAACGACGGGCTCGATAAAGGAATCGATATGCTAGATTTAAATCTGAACAATGAAAACAATATATTGATAATATTTCAAATAATAGGAAAATGAAACACAAAGACCCAAACATATTTGACAATACAACTTACTCTTTGGAAGGACACGACAAGACAATTCCAACAAATGATAAACATACAAAATTAATTATTATTTTAGACATATTTTACTATATAGACTTGAATCTAATGCATGTAGATTGTTTTATATATATGAAATACAGGTGACACATTATCGTAAATTGTTTGCTCTAACACATGAATTACATAAAATGACACCTTATAACTTTTGTAAGGCTAAAAGGTTTGAATATGAACCTCCAAATTTTTTTTTTATTTTTTATTTTTATAATGGAGAAATAGTTCTTGCAAGCCCCGAAATTTCAGAATATCTAAGAACTATGTTCACTTCTCAAACTGTAGATGTTGAATAGCGTAGACATGTTCAAGCATATAATAGCATTTTCGCATTCACATCGTTTGGTGTCAAGTTAGACAAAGAATTGGCAAATTCTAAACGAGGTGTTTATTGGTATGTCTTTAACATTTTCTTATGTACATGAACAAAAAATCTCTTACACAATTATTATATATAACTTATCAGATGTATTTGGCTTAGTACATAATGTTGAGTCTCTTTCATCGGTTATGAGAACATGAGTAATTGGTAAATTAATGAAGAGAAATATCTATTTGAAAGATTCAAGGGGTGAATTATAATAACTCTTAAGTTACAAAATAAAGAATAAAAAAAAATACTGAAATTACTAAAATTTATATTTTTCATTCTCACAGTTCTCAATCTATTCTTCTCACATTATGAAGGGATGTAACCCAAAACGAAGGAGAAAAATTAGAAGATATGGTAAAAGAAAAACTGTAGTTGCAATATTCAAAATAAAAGTGTCAACATATGCAGGTACATTTAAACACTTAAAATAATATTATATATTAAATTATTATTATTATTACCTCAGGAGGAAAATATGTAGATTACTAATTATATAGATTTACAATTTTACATTGTTTAATATCTATACTGACAATTTTCTTTTGGATCAGGTGTAATATCTATATCTACAATACCAACAACTACAATTCAAATAAACCAACAACACATGAAGCTAATAGTATTAGAGAATGATATATCAAAAAACATATATTGTTTCTATTTTTATATTTACAGTTTTTATACAATAAGAAAATTAGCAAATATTATATGTGCAGTTGCAATAAAAAAACAGTTGAAAGCAAGCCCAGATACAATGTTATGGGTAACAAATAAGTAAAGTCCTGAACGAGTGAAGATAGAAGATTTGATAGAATGTTCATTGCTTGATTTTCATGTAGATAATTATCATCTTAATAATAATTAAAATTTTCAAATATCATGATTTTTATTTTATTTCATCAAATCGTTTCTTCAAAGCGAAAATCATTCGTATAGACAATTTGAACCAACCTTTGTATATTGTTTGCAAAGTATGCAATAAGAAAATTTATCAAACTAAACAAGTGCAAAATGCAGTAAATGTAAGAATTCAAATTTAGAGTATTTATGTGATAGTTCTACATAATAACACAAATTAATACTTAGCACTTGTTAAATATCAAAATTATAATCTCGTAATTTAGTTACATTTGCCACATCAAATATCAAATATTTGATGAAGCTTACCGTGGGAGATGAAGAAAGACAACTGTATATCACATTATCTGAAATAGTTGAGAAAATTATTGGATGTCCATCAACTGAATTCATAACATCTAAAGAAAAGGTAAGTTTACCAAATGCATAAGCAATGCCACATTAGTAACATACATATACAGCAAATGAAAGAATTTAATTTAAAACTGTACTATTGTTATTGTTATTGCAAGAAGGTAAGAATAGCAAATTATATAAGGTATTAAAACTTGCTTCTAGACATACATACATATTTTTCACAAAGTTAGACAAGATGAATGATAAGGATCGCACATCTGGAAAGATTGTAATAGAAGAAGTATAAAATGACAAAGATCAATATGGAAAAGAAAATAGCAATATAATAAATTTTTAAAATTTAACTACAAAGAGGATCAAATTAGAGAATGAATGAATTTTATGAAAATACTTTAGCTTTCAATTTCCTTTACTTATTTTATTTCAAAATAACAATAATAATATTATAATGTTAGTTAAATGTTTTATTTCTTCACATTTAATAATAATAGTATTACAATGTTAGTTGAGTGTTTTATTTCTTCACCTTTTAATTACCAAGTCGTTTTTACATACATACACATAACAAAAGTGAAACAACCTGATAAATTATATATTTAATAGTACATAACTGATACAGAGCTCTAAATCTAGAGCTCTTATTTGGTCTACAATTAGAGCTCCAAATCATTTTTCTTAATAGTAATAAGTCCAACCATGTGATATGAATTATAATTATTTTATGTGATTGGTTTCGATCTACTTTTAAAATTTAATACTTAAACATTAATGTAAAAATATAGAATAATATGTGAAATGTTTATACTAATTTTTATTTTTTTATTATACATTCAATGTCCACTCATACGGTTTGGCGATAAAACACAAAAAGCTAAAAATTATTATAAAAGCTAATAACCAAGAGTAAAAACAAACAAACAAAAAGAAATAAGAAAATTTACCATGTGCACCGCACGTGTACCTCTACAAGTAGTAAATATAAATGTAACACTTAAAAAAAAAAAATTACTATTCGATATTTTTATGAGGAAATTCACTAAAAGTTAGGGGTGCAATTTTGTTATGATTTCTTTATGCAGAAAAACTTAACCACTGCAAAGTTATACCCTGATGTGTTTATAATTATTTTTATCTTTTACACTAATTTGTATAATTTCCCCTATTCTTAAAGAAATAATTTTATTAATTAATAGAAAAATTACATTCATAGTCCCTATAATTTACCTTTTCTATCAATTTGTTCGTTGTAATTTTAATTATATCAATTTTACGTTTGATTTTTTTTTAGTGTCAATTTAGTCAAATTGATTACACCTCTTCAAAAATTATACTAAAATTGAAGAGCAAAATAATCCATTCACACTTCTCAAAGAGATTGTAGGGTTATCATCCAATTTGAAATAGTAATTATTTTGGCTATAATCTTTGTTCAATTTCTTAATAGATATCAATTTCCTAATTTAGATGCACCATATATATATTTAGTGATTTTTTTCTTCAAATTTCTTTACAAATTTTTTTCTTTTAAGTGCATCTAAAATATTAAAAAATGACTGAATTAGGAAGACAATTTGTTTTTACTAAAAACAAAACACCTAACAGTTTTCAAGCAGTTTTCATGTGAGCTTGGGCATATAAGTGACAAATTTTAAGTCAAGGTTTTTACGCTCTCCTTGTCTTGTTATTGATTTTTCAAAAAAAAAAAAAAAATGACTTACTATTCACCTTGTTTGGTTCAAATTTTTTAAATTTAATATTTTAAAATTTGAGTTTTTTTTATTTCATATTTTTTTTATTTTTAGTAAATTTTTTTAATGTTTTAAGCAATTTTTTTTACTTCTTACTCATAATAGGAGTGGATCCCATACTACATGATGATATATGGTCTACTCTCATTGTGAATAAGCAATAAAAAATATTGTAAAACAAGATATGTGAGGCTCGATGAACAATTGTTTTTCTTTTCTTTTTTTCTCTTTTTATTTGGGCACTCCAATTTTTTTTTTTCTTCTTTCTTTCTTTCTATTATTGGTAGTAGGAATAATTCTCAGGTGATTTGAGAAGTTAGTTAAAAATTAATTTTTTTATTTATTTAAATTTTTTTATGTAAGAAATAATATGATCCAAACAGTTGTGCTGGGTACACCCAGTGGGTGTCGACCCCCAGTGACGTGGGGGCGCCCCACTGGTCAGTTTTTCTGTTTTTTTTTTTTTTTTTTTTTTTTTTTTTTTTTTTTTTTTTTCAGGCCAATCACCCAGTGACACGTGGCACTGGGTGTCACTGGGTGTCAAGTTTACTGGGTGTATGAGGCTTTTTTCTGATCCAAAATAGATTAAAAATTAACTTTTAACTTTTTTAACTTGTTTCCAAATCTGTAAAAATGTATTCCAGTGATGGGATTTCAATTATGCTCAGTTTTATTATTTGGGGTACTTACCAATTAGTCCTATTAACTAGACTTATTTACCTACAGGTCCTAACTAATAAATTTAACACTATAAAAATAAGAGAGTGATAAATTTATCACTAAAAATTTATTCATAAAAACAAAGAGACTGATAAATTTATCACTATAAATTTATTCATAAAAATAAAAGACTGATAAATTTATCTTTATCACTTAATAAATTTATCAATAGGACTTAATGGGTAATAAGTCTCCAAAGTAGGACCTATTGGGTAATAAGTCTCCAAAGTAGGACCTATTGGTAGTTTACCCTTATTTTAGGTGGGAAATAAGAAAAGGGACAGTGACACATGAGAGGGTAATTTATGTTTAAGTTGGGCCGAGCTACGATAGTGGGCCGGTCTATGGTCCGTATTGAAGAGGCTGAGAAGATGGGCCCCGGACAAATGTTAGTCCGGTCCGAAGTAAAGAATTTCCACCGGAGTAAGTTCTTGAATTTAGTTCGGTCGCAGGTTGTTTGGGTTAGCTCGGTCATGTTGTTCAGAACCGAGGTATATTGGACCTGCTTTAGGACCTGAGCAAGTGGTAGCTCGGCTTAATTCTTCTATGGATAGCTCGGCCTTTGCATACGAGGCCGAGGTAGGGGAAAGGAAAGTGGAGCCGAGGTAAAAGTTGTTCGGTCTTCAGTGATTAGTTCGGTCGTAGCATGGGGAAGCCGAGGTAAGAGAAAGTAAGGGCTGAACTAGAGGTTACTTTGGCCATATTGGAGTCCGGCCGTGGTAAAACCATCCCACTTGGTTCAAGCAGTGAGGGGGGTGTTGGAGGATAAGCATTATCTTCTAGGAGTATGAATCCTAGAAGGACTCTACATGGAGTAAGAGTCCTACTAGGATTGTGCCACACGAAACCTATAAAAGCTCACCCATATCACCTTTGGAGAGGTAATGCAACTTTTGCTCCCTGATTACATTGAGCTTTTGCCTACTTGTCTTGCTTTCTGACTTAGGCATCGGAGAGGTTTCCGGCACACACCTGCCGGCCAGCTCACGTTTGTGTTTTCAGGTGACCAAGCGACGTCGTACGGAGGAACGCAGACTTGATCAACAGGATTATACGAGAAGGTGTATTTCTTTCCCGTACAATTGGCGCCGTCTGTGGGAACTCAGACAAGAACAACCTCTTGATCAAGCTTTTTCTCCCAAAAAATCAATGGCGAACAACGAAGAATTACCTCAGTCTGCCGTCGACGGACTAACTCCAGAAGGGGGTGCAAGGCGCGAAGGCCTACCCGTGGTCACTCCCATGGAGAACCTGGAACCACACAGACAAAATTCCAGGAGGGATGCAAGGGGACGAAGGCGGAATAACAGCCCTCATCCCTCTCGTTCGCGAAGCCCAGAAAGACAAAGACGCAGAATTGATCCTCAAACTTTGGAAGATCGCGTCAGGGAACAAGACGAATTAATCCGTCGGATGGCACAGACATGGAATCTCTGAAACGTCAGGTGAAAGGAAAAGAAGTGGCGACAGGAGAGGGGCGCACAAGCAAGACGCCCCCTCGCCACTCGGAAAGTCGTAGTAGGAATACTACACCCTCACAAGGGGAGAACAAGAGCAGGACAGGCGACACGCAATCCAGATCTTCCAGAACTCGCCACTCCAGGTCTGAGAGGACGAGGTCTGAGAGGTCAAACACTGAGGGAAGCACATACTGGCCCTCGCATACGCACCAAACAAGGTCTAGGCAGACAGAGTTGCCCAGATCGTCCGACCTACGAATCGTGCTAGAAGAAAAAGCACGGTGGAAGGAGGACGCCAGGGTGCGCAATCTACACAGAGTTTCTGCCTTACAGCGGTTGGCTCCTCGGACGCATGGAAGCGTCGAGGTTGGAATGCCAATACCGCGTCCGGCCTACGAACCAACGGACAAGGCATTGGCGAGGCTGCAGACCTCATCATTCGTCCCAGCAATAGAGAACGCGCCCCTACCGTCAGGCTTCCTGCAGCCCAAATTCACAACATATGAAGGGAAGACGGACCCCTACTCGCACTTAAGCCACTTTCGCCAGGTCATGGCTGTATACCGGCGGAATGAGGCCTTGATGTGCATCATATTCCCTTCAAGCCTTGGCGACCTAGGCCTGACTTGGTTTGAGAAACTTCCAGAAGGCAGCATAGCCTCCTGGGCGCAATTGGCGGAGGCATTCGTAACCAGGTTCCGAACAAACACTAAAACTCCGGTGGAGATCGATCAGTTACTCTCCATCGACATGGGTGATAAGGAGACCCTAAGGTCATACAACAGTCGCTACTGGGAGACATTCAACCAGATTGGGGACTGCCCAACCAATCTTGCCATTGCGCAATATAAAAGAGGCCTCCCAGTCGGGAACAGACTGAGGGACTCTATCACCATGACGCCACCCCTCACCATGGAAGCCCTGATGGAGAGAGTGCATCAGCACATCAGGGTGGAAGAGGATGGCGCTCGTGCCAAAGCAAAATCTGGCGCGGCCGCAGCACCAGAGAAGAAGGCCTCAGCAAAGGTCAACGCGTAGTAGACCGTCCGAACAGAAACGGACGTGGCAAAAGAGACAACGGAGAAGACCAAGCCAAAAGATGGTTGAGAGTCCGCACTGCCATCACCACGGTCTTCAAGAAACCGATCTACCGTTATACTTAGCGAAATTCGAGACGAGCCTTTCGTCAAGTGGCCAGCTAAGTTAGGCGAAGTTCAGAAGGACTACGATGACAGATCGAGGTGCACCTTCCATAAAGAAAAGGGGCACCGCACTGAGAATTGCACACCATTGAGGCAGCATCTGGAAGAGTTGGTGGCAGCGGGTCACCTGGACAAATACATAGAAGGAGGGGCACAGCCAGCCCCCAGGACCAGAATATGCCCAATGGAATGCCGAACGACGCCCCACCTCAAGGCGTCATCAACGTAATACATGGAGTCTTTGAACCTGAGCGTGTATGCGAGCTCAGAGGTTCAATCAAAAAGGCTAAGCACTTCAGAGAGGTACTAAATGTCCAACCAGTCGTCAAAAAGGGGAAGATAGAGGCCACAAATGTCATGTCCTTCTCGGATAAAGACTTGGCAAGGATTTATTGCCCTCACAACGATGCCTTGGTCGTCACTCTTCGAGTCAAGGATTTTGACGTCAAACGGATTCTGATTGACCAAGGTAGTTCGTGTGAAATCATGTATTATGAAACCTTCAAGCAACTAAAGTTGCAGGATAAAGACTTGGCGCCTGCCGTATCTCCCCTTATCGGATTCAACTCCATGCCAGAATGGCCCGTCGGCAAAATTATCTTCCCAGTCAGAGCAGGGAGTGTGACGAAACAAGTGGAGTTTTGGGTGATAAAGGTCCCCTCCACCTACAACGTTATCTTGGGCAGAACATGGCTGCATGCCATGCGCTCGGTGGCATCCTCCTACCACCAAGTGATGCGATTTCCCAACGACACCGGAATAATTGAAGAAGTATATGGGGACCAGATTATGTCCAACAATGCTTCGTCACAACGAATGGCAGCCGCGCTGCCAAAGGATATGTTCATTCGGTTGAAGAACCTGAGAGTAATGAACTGTTCGCAGAGGTTGGCAAAGCGGCTGATCAGAAAGCAGTGGAAGACTTGGTGGAGGTCAGAATAGATGAAAAGAACCCGAATAAGTTCTTTTTGCTTGGTTCGTCGTTGTCCAGCACTGAGAGATTGGAGGTCTTGGAATTTTTGACCTCCAACATCGAAGTGTTCGCCTGGACCCCATACGACATGCCAGGTATTGATCCCAACTTCATCAGTCACCAACTCAACGTCCACCCTTCTGCCAGACCAATCATTCAGCGCACCCGCAGATCGGCACTGCACCACGCCAAAATAGTGGCAGAAGAAGTAGGAAACCTGCTGGAGGTAGGGGCAATCAGAGAGGTGCACTACCCAAGATGGATCTCTAACACCGTCGTAGTACCAAAGAAGAATGGCAAGTGGCGTGTTTGCGTCGACTACAAAACGGTCAACAAGGCGTGCCCAAAAGATAGCTTCCTCTACCAAGGATAGATCAATTGGTAGACTTAACAGCAGGGCACAACCGACTTAGTTTTCTGGACACATACAGAGGCTACCACCAAATTGCCATGCACGAACCAGACCAAGAGGTCACATCCTTCACCACGCCAAGAGGACTATACTGCTACAAGGTCATGCCCTTTGGCCTTAAGAACGCAGGGGCGACGTTCCAAAGGATGGTCACCAAGATGTTCGAACCATTGTTAGGCAGAACAATGGAAGCCTACATTGACGACATGGTGGTCAAAAGCAAGGATGAGAATGACCATCTCAAAGACCTAGGTGAGATGTTCCAGATCCTAAAGAAACATAAGTTACGCTCAACGCGTCGAAGTGTGCGTTCGGAGTAGGATCTGGCAAATTCCTGAGCTTCCTGGCGACCAACCGGGGTATAGAGGCAGACCCCTCCCAGATCAAAGCAATTCAGGAGTTAGAGAGGCCTAACTCAGTGAAAGAAGTGCAGCATCTCACCGGCATGGCAGCAGCACTTAACCGATTCATCAGCCGGTCTTCAGACAGATTGCGTCCATTCTTTCAGTCATTAAAAGCTAAGTTTGAGTGGGACGAAGAATGCGACCGAGCTCTGGAGAGTCTGAAGGAATACATGTCTTCTCCACCACTACTTGCCACCCCAATACCTGGAGAAGAACTCTTCCTCTACTTGGCAGTCTCTCAGCACGCGGTAAGTGCAGTGTTGGTTCGAGCAGAAGGAATCCAGCATCTTCCAATCTTCTATGTCAGCAAGACATTGTTAGGCGCCGAAACGAGGTATTTGCCACTGGAGAAACTGGCATTGGCCTTAATGATGGCCTCAAGGAAGTTGTCACATTACTTTCACGCCCACACCATAGTTGTTCTCACAGCCTTCCCACTCAAGGCTTTATTTGAGAGGGCGAACTTTTCTGGGCGAATTCTGAAGTGGGCAGTAGAATTGGGACAATATGACATCAAGTTCCAACCCAGAACCGCAGTAAAGGCCCAATCCTTGGCAGACTTCGTCGCGGAATTCACTCCTGGAAGCCACCAAGTCTGCCCAATCGACCTGACTGACACAACCGAACCAGGGATGGAGATTGACGCCGGAATAGCGCAACCCCTAGTGCAGGTTACTCAGCCAGAGCCCAAGGCAGACCAGAATAGAGAAGGCAAGGAGGAAACAGACCTTGCTACACCAAGTCAAAACTCACCAACAACTCATGACTTGGTCCCATCAGCAGACAAGGGGCAGACTGCAACTATGGATCATGAAGAAAACTCAAGCAACATTCCGGATCCCACAACATTATCCGATCCCTCCATATGCTGGAAGCTGTTTGTAGGGGAGATGTGGAAGCTCTTTGTGGATGGAGCATCCAACCGACATGGCGCAGGACTTGGCATAGTCCTCATCTCTCCAGACGGCCTGGTTGTAGAACAAGCTATCAACCTCGGCTTCCCAGCATCGAACAATGAAGCGGAATATGAAGTGCTTCTTGCAGGTCTCAAATCAGCGTTATACATGAAGACCACCGAGCTAATGGTTTACAGCGACTCACAGCTGGTGGTGAACCAAATTTCAGGCGATTATCAGGCAAAGGATGACAAGGGGCAGTCGCGAAACATATTTATTACATAAAATATTTTCTCAATTAGTGGAGCATCTCATCCATCAAGCTAGCCCTTCTTGTTGACTATGCAAATCTTGATTGCTATCATAAAAATATAGAGAAATTATAAACTAGTGTAGAAGACAAAAATAATTATACAAATACATGGAAGCATGCAATTTTTCCTACGCAAAGAAACTGCAACAAATTACTTTTGGAAAATGTTATAGATCCTAAATTATAATCTATTAAATTTTCTATTAAAACTCTGTGTAAGATCCACACAAACCCACACATGTATGAGTCCCACACCCTTATAAAAATTTTAATAAAAAATTTAATAGATTATTTAAAATGCCTAACCTAACTTATCACCTTTTGATAAATAGCTTTTTATCTTCCCACTCTTTTGTGATTTTCCCTATGAGTTGCCAAACAACCCCATATGCCCCATTGATATCAACATTTATGGTTTGTTTTAACCAAGACAGCGGCCTTCATTCATTAAGAGCCTTAAAAAGTTGAAATTGCCAGAAATTCTGAATCGGAATATTTGTGAAAGAAGAGTGTTTAAAGAAGGCCATTAATCAAGAAACAGTGTCAAGTTTGCTTCTTTTTGTTTTTGTAATATAAATAAAAAAATTAGTGGCTAACAAATTAGAAAATTAAAGTATCTAAAGATTGATGTTAGTAAAACATTTATTAGTTTCCAAAAGAACTACCCTTAATTTTTTAATTATCTTTGTGTGTGTTGATTTCTAACCACACAATTAAAGGAGGGAACTCAGCTGGAGAGCACCGGCAGAATAGATTAAGCCCGAACAATCTGTTACAGAAATATTAGAATCCCACGATGGTTCGTCCACCCGGGGACACTCCGACGATCAAGTCAGTAATCTTATCTCTCACAAATAACAAATAGTACTTAACTCACTAGACAGAGCATAAAAAGCATGCCTTAGACTCATGGGGGTGCCTCCATTTTATAGCCAACATAATCCTAGTCCCAATAGAAGCCTAATTTCAATGGACTCAACATTACTGCTAATCTTGGACTCCCAGTAGAATTGGGATAAACTCTTTAAGAGTTTTATCTTAATCCAAACTGAAATCTTCTCTCATTCTAAGACTCTCGTCTCTTATCCGCTTATCCCGGATTCTAGTATCTTCGCAGATAACCTCGACCTAGCCGAGACGATTTTGGTGTCATAATCAGGACACGTGGCACCTCGGCTGACACTTCTGTGACACCTTGACCACGTGTTGTCATTCAAAAATTATGTCCCCATAATCTTATTTTAAGTAAATTAATAAATCAAACCCTTAAATTTTAATAAAAATGACACTGGAATTTCAAGTGGTTAAACACTCAAGTTCCTCAAACCAAGAACGAAGTGATTCCTTACTTCGGTCTCATATTTATCTCACGACAAATAATAAGTGAAACAATATAACCCAATTATATGATGTAATAAAATATGAGGTGATACATTGGATGTGATAATAAGGAGTCGTTTGGTTTTGGCTTTTTTAGTTGGTTTTGTGATTTTTTTGACTTTTTTAGTCTAAGATTTTTTTAGTCGTTGGGTATTCTTGTTTGGCTTTTTTAATTTTTTGGCTTTGGAATGACAAAATTGCCCTCCACTTAGAAATGATGAGCTTGTTTGGTTTGTTTTTGGGAGAGTTATTTTTGAAAAAAATTTGAGAGAGTTGTTTTAGAAATTTTTTTGGTTTGTTTGGTTGTATATTTTGAGAGAGAAATTTTTTGTGGGAGTTTGGGATGATTTGATATTTTAGAAGAATTGAGTAGATGTGTGTGAGAGAAAAAATAATTGAGAATGAGAGAGGAGAGAGAAAAAGTGATTGATTGATGTGTAGGAGAGAGAAAGTGATTTTAGAAATTTTTTTGAGAAAAACTCAAACTAAACAATTTTTGAGAAATTTTTTTCTAAAATTCATCTCCGAAACTCAAACCAAATTTTTTGACTTTTTGTTTGTATATGGATCAATTTAGTAATTTTGTAACTTTTTTGTCTTTTTGTGATTTTATAGCCTTTTTTTTTTTTTTGTCTTTTGTGATTATATAGCCAAAATGGTTTGCCAAACCAAGGCTCAGTGTAATATTACTCTTACATAAAGAATAATATTATACGCACCACATTTTTATGCCACCTTTTATATATCAATACACCATTGGTGTAATGAGTCCCATCACTCATATTTTTCTCTAATGATGTATTAACAAATGAGATTATACATTAAATATGGTATAAAAAAGTGATAAATATAGCATTACTCTTGCATAAATTACAGCCACCCAAAATCTACAAAATGGGAAATGAGTTGCTTAGTGGAATGGCCTTAGACATCTAATTGAACAATAATAGAGGTTGGTTGGTAACAAGATAAGGATAACACAATTGATGACAAAGAATGATGGGTACACATTCCCAATCCAAACCAGAAGAGAATCTGACAGTCCAGCAAACCTCATCCCACCAAAGCTATCATCTTTTCTTAGAGCCCTGTTTGGTTTGTGTTGACCATTTGATGTGGCTTTAGGCCAAGTCCATGCTCTGGTTGGCAGTTTTTGGAGGCATTGTCTCATGCTTTTATCTTTCTATAATGTACCTGAAATGAATGTAATTAAAAAAAGGGTACTTACCAATTAGTTATATTAACTAGACTTATTTACCTACAGGTCCTAACTAATAAATTTAACACTATAAAAATAAGAGAGTGATAAATTTATCACTAAAAATTTATTCATAAAAACAAACAGACTGATAAATTTATCACTATAAATTTATTCATAAAAATAAAAGACTGATAAATTTATCTTTATCACTTGATAAATTTATCAATAGGACTTAATGGGTAATAAGTCTCCAAAGTAGGACCTATTAGGTAATAAGTCTCCAAAATAGGACCTATTAGTAGTTTACCCATTAAAAAATATCTCTTTCTTACTACTTTTTTATTTAGAAATGTACTCTCAAATATATCAAATTTCACCAAGTATTTATGAAAGCATCAATGCTACTGTGGGAGGTACAATTATGAACAGTGAAGTGTGAATGCTTAGCCTAACAACATGAATGCGTTTCGGACGAGATGTCAAGCCACATGGCTATTTACTTTTGGCCGACACTCATAACGATTGTTAAAAAATCTTGCTCAGAAGGGAAACAGGCTCACAAATTTTAGGCATGAAACCATGTGGAGGGCAAAGAAGTCGTATATCAACAATAGAACAATGGAGAAGGAGGTGGTTATAATCGAGGTGATGTAACCCATGTTAGCACTTGATTACCAGGTGTTTCAGCTAGGGTTTTGGTACTTGGAGAGCAAGCCAAGCTACACGATAGTCTCTCTCGGTTAAAAGTCAAAACTTAATTTTTAAAGCCTTATTTGAAAGTAAATTATTTTAATAATTTTTTAATTTTTTATGAAAATATGTGTAGAAAAATAAAGAGAGTGGTGTGATAACTTATAGTAACTTTTTAACTTTTTAATTAAAACAGAAGATTACCAAACGAGACCTAACTTATTTGGGTCACATCATTTCTTTACTTTTTTATATGTTTTTTTAAAAAAATTAAATTAAATTAAATCAAAAAATTAATTTTTAACCAATTTCCTAAAACAAGCTAATATATACTTCACTTATCACACCGCTCATTTATATTTAGCAATTATTAGATAGATTCAAGCAATTATCATCTTTTTAACAAGAAAAACAATAATGGGTCGAAGTTGTATTATTAATTAATAAAAAAATCTCATGTTAAAGTTATGCAACTTATTGTCAGATCAGTAAGAGACGAGTTAATTCTCTTAATTTTACTTATAATTTTTTTTATTAATAATAACATTATATAAAATAATAGGATAAATTACTAATAGATCTCGTTTTTGAGACTTATTATCCATTAAGTCGTATTGATAAATTATCAAGTGATAAATTTATCAGTCTTTCTTATTTTTATGAATAAATTTATAGTGATAAATTTATCAATCATGATCTGTAAATAAATAAGTTTAGTTAATAAAATTAATTAATAAGTACCATATGATTGTTTTGAAAAGATGGTTAAAAATTGATTTTTTGACTTTTTTTTGAAAAAAAACGTATAAAAAATGTGAAATGATATAACCCAAAATAAGTTAAAAACTAGGAAGTGACTTTTAATCCACTTTGTAAAAGATTCATCTAATATCACTAATATACTAAGGTCTCGTTTGGAAACAAATTATTTTAATAATTTTTAAACTTTTTACGAAAAGATATGTAGAAAATTAAAGAAAATAATGTGATAATTTATAATAATTTTTTAAATTTTTGACTAAAATAAAAAGTTTCCAAATGAGGCCAACATATATATATCATATGTTATATTTTTATTTATTTATTTTGGGTGACAGTTATATTTTATTTAGAAATAGAAAATGAATTGGACCCCCTCAAGGAAGCACCCCCTTTGATCCCCTCTCCCTTTGATTAGCCAGTTTCGTTTTTTTTTTTTTTCTTTCTCCTTCAATTATCACCTACCACGTATGTGTGAATGATAGGAGTAGTGATTGATTCCCCTTTAGGAATATGTGGAGTTACTGTAAAGGGCCGTGTTATAAAATAAAAATAATTATAAAAAAAAAAAAAAAGTACAAGGGCCGCAAAGGCTGGCCGACAAAGAAGACTAGGCCCAAATGGATAGCAATTATTAGTGTGACATATTGACATTTGTCATCTAGCTTTTCTTCAATTTGGTCTTATTCGGCCTATGGGTCATTCTGCGAAGTGGGAAAAAAATTAATTTATTGATTTATTAATTTATTTAGATTATATTATATTTTTAGACAATTTTTTTAAAATAATCAAAAAAGTTAATAAATAATTTTTTTTTCTTACTTCTCAAAACAAGCTTATATATTTCATCTAAATCTCATTTTGATGATTTAAATCTAAATATTTTTATTTTTAAATTTTATGTATATATTATTTATAAAAAATAAAAATAAAAAGATTTTGTCCAAAAAATCAATGAAATGCTCTATCCAGCAGAATAGAAGTCAAAATTCTATTGTACAATAGAGACTGTTTGGCAACCCACACAAAAAATACTCTTAGGGTTGGTTTGGGAAGTGGGTTAGTTTTTTGATTTTTTTAACTTTTTTAGCCTGAGCTAAAAAGCTTAGTTTGGGAAGAACTTTTTGATTTTTTGACTTTTTTGACTTTTTTTGTGAGAGAAGAGTGTAATGATTATGGATTGGATGTGATGTTTTGTTTGTTGTGGCTAAAATAGCCTATTTTGTCTTTTGTAGTTAAAATAGCCAAAAAAATCTACAAAATCACTTCCCAAACGGTGCCGACTAAAGAAATTCAAGTGTCATACTAATTTTTTTTTCTTCATAAAAAATAACTTTTCTAAATACTTCTCAAAAGCATTACTTAAAAAAATAAAAAATAACTAAAAAGGCTTCATCACTAAAATATTGGATACCATTTGCGACTATTTCAAAATGAATTTATATTATTAATAGGTGTGAACCCACATTAATTGGTGTGGAACCGATGCCGATACATGGTGTGTATCTATTTTCAGACAATGTCACATGACAATAATAACTTTTGACATTATCTTGTATGAAGCCCAAATAAATAAATAATAATAAATATTTTAAGACATGATTAGGAGTAACCATGATAATTTTTCGGTGATATTACATGTATCATTTAGTGTACGGTAGTACTATATATATTAATTAATGTATTAATTAGTGTATCAACATTAGTTATAACATTATTATTAACCAAACTCATTAATTACATTACAAATACCAAAAACTTCTTAAATTGTGTCACATCATCAATTGGTGCACTAGTTAGTACATAAATTGATGCATATAACATTATTCATTAACGCTAGTTATGACATTATTATTGACTCCGCTCATTAATTATGTTACAAATATTAAAAATCTCTTAAATTATGTCATATCATTAATTAATATACTAGTTAGTACACTAATTGATATATATATAACATCATTCATAATTTTTACCCAAAAACAAGAATTTAAATTTATTCATAAATTTTGAGAGTGTGAATAAAATATAAAATCTAATTGGTTAAAAATTAATTATAGTTTTAAATGTATTGACTCTATTTAAAATTATAGAGCTCATTAATTTGAACCAATTAAAACTTATGCTTTATTCATAACATTTATTGTGTGTGCATAAAATGGAACTCCCCAAGAACTACACTTTATATACCACCAGGGTTGGTGGCCTGGTGAAGGATGCGGCACATTCCCTAGTCGAGAGCCAAGGTCGATTCCTGGGAGGGGCGTTTGAAATCTCATTTGAGAACACGCTTATACTCCTCTCAAACCCTGTCCTCTGCTGCGGCGTGTGGATGCCCTCCATTGGTGTCCTGGTGGTGGGTTCCTCACTTGGTGGGGGTTAATTCTTAGCTGGCAATTGGTTACCCCGGGGCTAGGGCCCAACGGGGCCATGATGACACCACAGAGCCCTTTTTTTTTTGTTAAAAAAAAAAAAAAAAAAAAAGAACTGCACTTTATATTGGGATGACATTTTCAATAATAATAAGAGCGAATTATATTACCAGTCCCTATAGTTTAGGACTTATATCACTTTAATTTTTGATTTTTTAATTGTGATATATTTGACCTTAAATTTTGAATCTTGTTCCAAATAAGGACAATTGAAGATACCATTACTTAATTTCAAAGGTAAAGTCATCAATTTGATAAAATATAAATTAATTTGACAAAAATAAATGTCAAAAAATATTTTTCAATTTTTAAAATTATATAAAATTAATAAATCTTTTACACATTTATTGATTTATTTATTTTACCAAATTAATTTTTATTATATGTTTGGATGATGATCATGTAATGTGTAGCTGTTAAGCTTTTAATATGCAATCAATATATTTAATATATGAAATGTTATCAGTTTTGGATTTTTATGATGTAATGGATTGATTTAATAATGATATCAAAGTTGTTGCCATATTTGAGTTTTGGAAAAATATTAATGAAAATAAAACAATTATCCATTACATGATTATCATCCAAACACATAATAAAAATTAATTTGGTAAATAAATAAATAAATAAATGTGTAAAAAATTTATCAATTTTATATAATTTTATCTTTGGTGGGTAAAAATAATTTTTAAAAATTCAAAAATATTTTTTTGACATTTATTTTTGTCAAATTAGTTTATATTTTATCAAATTAATGACTTGGCCCTTAAAATTGAGTAATGATGTTGGCACCATAAATTTGCAATTTTTATTATTATTTATTATTTATATAATTGCAGGACATGTGGCATCCTCCTATTCATTTGGAGGTTATGAGAAGTTATGAAATGTGAAAAGATGATTGAGAATGAAGTGGAGAACATGGAGCATTAATTGGAGGTTAAAGGAAGTTATGAAGACATTGAGGAATATGTGGCATTGTGGGAATGAAGATGGAAAAGTTGGTAGTTTTAAGTGGTTATTGAGTAGTTATTGCTGGAAGTTTTTTCCTACAAATATTTGTTTATAAATAGCCATTCATGGCTACATTGTAAAGGATCCAGAATTAAAATTAAAGACAATTGATTTTGATATTTCTTGTCATTTTCCTTATCTTAGGAGTAGTTTAATATAGATTTATATTTCGAAGCATTTATTTTCAGCATTTCCTTTTCGAAGCATTTTATGCACTTCATTTTCGAAGCATAGGAGTAGAGGTAAGTAATTATTACTTTGATTGTTCACTCAATCGTCTTTCTCCGTCTCCCTTACTCTTCTTTTAATTTTTCTTTTCTCTACACTTGGCAATTTTGAAGTCCTCTTTGTTGAGGCAAAAGAACCGTCAACGCAATCGCTTGATAATTGGCTTGAATTTAATCTGTAAGGATTTTTCAATCCTTACTGGCACGCTTGCATTTATGATATTTTCCTTCGTAAGAAAAATAAGCCAACAAATGATATCTTTAATTATCTTTATTTGGAACAAGATTTAAAATCTAATATTAAATATGTCATAATTGAAAAATTAAAAATCAAAGTGATATAAATCCTAAAATATAAAAATCGTTAGTGTAATTTACTCTATTATTATTATTATTATTCCTTAGAGTAAATTATGAATAAACACAACCACTTGTCAATTACATGTATTAGATAAGTTTAGGCATATTATCAAGAAAAATTATTCATAACATCCGAATTTACGATTCAATCTGAAGTCTCTCGACAACTGAATTATTCGTGCGAGATTTTACAAAGTCACGATGGCCAACGGGGCTGGAGCCCATTGGTTTTTTCAAAGGCATTTTACAATTGGTTGAAATTCATAGAAAAATGTAATTGGGGATTGGGTTAGAGTGAAATATGATTCAATGAGGTTGAATGCTATCCAAGTTTTACCTACTGAGATCTCTACAACAAAGGTAGGAGTGTAAAAATGGCTCGCGGCTCGTGGGTGGCCCGAAACCCGCCTGCGGCCCTAGATGGGTTAGGCCCGTTTAGGCCCGTTTGGGCCCAAGCCCGAGTCTCTGAGCTAGGGACTGGGCCATCGTTTTGAAACCCGATCTGGTCCGGTTCGTTTGGCTCGGCCCATGGCCCAACCCATTAATCCGCTTAAGGCCTACTCAAGGCCTGGCCCGAAACCCGGCCCGTGCCGAGGCCCAGTGTATTTTTTAGTGAAAAATAATAAATTTTGACAGAAAAAATTTTAAAAAACAGAAAAAATGGTCAAGCTCGCTGAAGCCTAGGCCTATCGGGTCGGCCCGCCCAAGGCCCGAATACCCCTGGGCTTAGGCATGGGCCTATTTTTTGACCCGTGACCCGTGACACTGCCCAATCCAAATTTTGGCAAGAGGCCGCGAGACCCGACATGAGCCAGACTGAACCAGATTTACACCCCTAAACCAAGGTCTCTTTTTTTTTTTTTTTTTAAAAGATTCCTACTATAGTCTAATTTAAGGGAAAAGAGGAAGGGATGATAGGAATCAAATCCAGCTACACAAATTAAAGCATAAAATACATTAAGTTGTTTGTTTGTTTGTTTGTTTGTTTTTTTCTTTTGGCAAGAACTCCTTGATGATGCTTCGTTTGTAGTAATGACAATGAAGACGTGTTGGGTTGGGTTGATTCAAACTTTTCAATATATTAATTTGATTCCAGATCTTAAAATTATCAATCCGATAAAATTAAGTTAGGCCTTGATTTAATTTATATCCAAATCAAACTAACTCGAAACCTAAACCTATATGTATTGTATAAAATTACATATACGTTCACTTATTTATTAATTAGAATTCATTTCATACCTTCATCTAGGCAACTCATTCATAAAAACTAGATAATTTATTAAAAGTTTTCCACATTTGGCAACTTTATTTTTGACTATTTTAATTAAAAAGTAAAAAAAAAAATTAATTAATTAAAAGGCAAAGACACTAAAAAAAAGAGTCAAACATCTCAATAATTTATAATTTTCAATTCAATTAAAAAAATCATTTCAAAGCATATTTTTTTTTTTCATTTCATAAAAATAAAAAATAAAAAATCCACTAACAAACCAATTCCCAAACAAAGCCTTAGTACGTTACCTAATGATGGAATTGGAACCCATTTCACACGGTCCTGTCAAATCTGAAAAATTCAGCCCACTAGTCCACCTCCGAGGTAACGAGTACATACGGTAGTGGAAAAAGTCTAAAGATCTCAAAATTTACTCAGAATAGATGTTCAGTGAAAATTAAATTGATAAAATATAAAATTTATTAATAAAATAAATTTAAATTATTAATTATTATTTTAAAATAAATTTTGAATAAATAATTTTAAATTTATAATATTACTATTACAGTAGTATATTCTCTCCTCTTACATGTATGTGAACTCCAATTTTTTAAGTCCAATGTTATGTTTATTTAGGCTAAAAAAACATATGGTGGTGTTTGGGAAGCAAGTTCCCAATTTTTTTTTTTATTTTTTCCACTAAAAAGCAAAAATTTTACAAAATCAAAAAAAACACATCCAAACAAAATATCACATCCAACCCCATAATCATTTCACTTTTTTTCTCACAAACATCACATCCAACCACATAAAAACCCAACTATCTTCCCAAACACCAAAAATTTTTTATCTCATAAAAACCTACATCTAATAAAATTTACATAAAAACTCACTTCCCAAACACCATCATTGTGAACCACATTTTTATTCTCTCACATTTTAATACGACAAAAAATAAAAATTAATGTACCAACATTTTTCCCATTCAATATATAACAGTTTGGTCAATACAGCACCAAATAGGGCTTTAAACTAAGGCCTGATTTGAGATACCCAAAAAAATGTAAAAAATGTAAAAAATTATTCAAAAAATTAAAAAACAATTACTATTTATCAAAAAAAAAATATTAAAAAATTAATTTTACACAAAATTAATTTTCAAACAACTCTGACGTCCCCACAGACAGAGCTTATTTTTTGAAAAAATTATATAGGCGGGGTGCACAAATAATACGGTGCCATTCGGCCTGTGGAGGCCATCACATATTCCGTTTTAATAATCTGAACCGTCAATGTGTAGAACTCGTCGAGTACTATATGCTAGATAAAAATCACGTTGATCGGATATCGCTAACTATATGATCAAATCAGTTTTGTATAAAAAAATGGATGGTGTTATAGTTAATTGTTGAAAAAAAAAACTAATCCGATCAAATAGCTATCGATATTCGATCAACGTGATTTTTTATAAGTATATAGTATTCGACGAGTTCTACACATTGAACAGTTTTGATTAGCAAAACGGGACCCGCGGTGGGCCCCAACAGGCCGAATAGCACTTTCAATTCAATGCCCGAAAAGCAGGAAACCATCTCCCAGCCTATACTTTGCACATGCTGTCCCTTAATGCATCCCACCGTACAACCTATTCCATCCTAATCTTCTCCTATACACTAATTTATACAATTTTTTAATACACATTTTTTTATAAAAAGTCAAAAAATTATTCCAAACAACCATATTTTTTCCTCAACTTTTTAGTCTAAAAATTTAAAAAGTACACTTATTCAGGACATCCCAAATAACTCCTAAATTTGTAATCTTTGTTTTATAATTAACCTCAGTAGACTATAATTATTTATAATTAACTCGGCTCAACTAAGCTCGCAAACATAAAAGCATACATATTATTTTTACTTATTTATTTTTGTTGAGGGCACCATATATGTACGAATTCACAGATTTGATTGATAACACAGGGAGGATTCTTTTCTATGAAGGATTAATATTTCAAAAAATATGTTGTACTCGTATGAGGTATTTATCGGTATATAATATCTCATATGATATTTTTATATATATACCGAATACACAAAATACGTATTTAAATTTTTTCTTCTTAATTTTTGATGTACCTAGACATATCTGATATATATCTAAGCCGTACCGTACCTCAATTGAAACAATATTTTCTTTTACTACAGAGACAAAACTCCTTTCACTAGACTTCTTTTTTATTTTTTGTTTTATGCTTATCATGATTTTAAAATTAAACTATGATTTGTAAGTTATTTAATATATTAACATTTAATTTTGATTTATATCTTTACTTTTGGTATTAAATGTTAATTGTAGGTTGGATCTTAACAAATTAAATTATTTAATTAATTTTTGTATTATTCTAAATTTAAAATTTTTTTTTTTTTTTTTACAAGTACCCTATTTTTTTTTTTTTTGAATTTTATTGTATCGACGTACCCGTATCGTACCAGTACTAGTACTCGTAACCATACTTCATAGATTCTTTTACATTTTAACTCTCTTTTATCTCTTGGCATGCATGATAATCTAAATTTTTTTTCTTTTTGAACTCCAACTCAAATATATACACCTCAACCTATGAAGCATGGGTACTCTGAAAATGTTGTCGTACTCGTACTGGGTACTTATTAGGTACTAATGCTCGTACCGATAGGGTTGCATGTGTATCAGGTACTTGACATACGTACTGAGTACTTTTTATACATTTTTTGACAGTAAGGTACTTCATGAGTACATCGGGAGTATACCAACTTATAGGACATTAGTTGGGATACATTTACTTTATTAGAAAATCCTTATTTACTTGAAATTGTAAATCCTTTACTTAATGTACTAAAGACAAAAGATATATTATTCAATGATGAAGTTGATCGAAAGTTAAAACTAAAATTTCAAATTTTTAAATTTTGCTTAGCTTACGTTTAAAATAAAACTTTATTTTATAATTTCTCCAATTTAATGGTATTAAAATAGCTTATAGACTTTGATTTGATATTGATATTGTTGAACTATGATTTCTCTTTTGATTTTATAATTTCTCCTTTTAGTTTTGATAATGAACTTTGATTTGTAAATTGAATCTCAAATTATAAATTATAAAAAAGAAAGAAAAAAAATTGATGTACCATAACCGTATCCATATCCTATTTTTTTTTAGGTCTTGCCGTATGAGCACACCCACACCCACACCCACACCCACACCTACACCCACATCCGCGCTTCATAGACCTCAACTGATTCGAGCTCAATCCTTTAAACTCAGAGACGAGCTCTAACACTATGCAACTCAGCTTGGCTCATTTACCGCTTATATAGATTCAAAATTGAGAAACAAATGGCAACCATGTCTCACAATTTTAATTCTCACATTTCGATCTGTATTTGTGAACAATTTCAAGTTCTTTATTAACACTCTATCAAAACCACAAATTCAATGGCAATTCAAAGCAAAACTTATGAAACTAGAATAGATAAGAACCTGGCATTGTTTGACACGAGCATTTTAGCTGGCTGCAATTACCTGCAGAGCTGCTCGACTGCAGTAACAATCTGGGCCGGCTGAACCACAGTCCATTCCTCCAAAGTCCCGGCATATGGTGTCGGCACGTCCTGTGATGACAAACATACAACGGGCACGTCCAAATAATCGTGGAAATTCTCATTAATGGCTGCTGTCAAACTAGCCCCAATTCCACCTGTCCGCATACACTCTTCAACAATCAGCACACGATGTGTCTTTTTCACTGAATTCCCAATTGTGTATAGATCGAACGGTTTCAATGACCTGATATCAATAACTTCAGGATCGTAACCCTTGTTCACCAATGTCTTTGCAGCCTGCATCACGTGATACCTCATTCTGGAGTAAGTTAGGATAGTAACATGCTCCCCGGGCCTAACCATCTCTGCTTCCTCGAGATTCAACACGTACTCTTCATCGGGAATTCTCTCCTTGAGATTATAAAGCAAAACATGCTCGAAAAGTATCACCGGGTTCTCACTTCGAATGGCAGCTTTCATTAAGCCCTTGGCATTGTATGGGGTTGAGCATGCCACCATTTGGATTCCGGGAATTGATTGAAAATAAGACTCGAGGCGTTGTGAGTGCTCGGCCCCTAGTTGCCGACCGACTCCGCCGGGTCCACGGATAACCACCGGGATTGTGAACTGGCCACCCGATGTGTAGTGGAGCATTCCACAGTTGTTGGATATCTGGTTGAAAGCTAGAAGGAGAAATCCCATGTTCATTCCCTCAACAATTGGTCGAAGGCCGGTCATGGCAGCTCCAATGGCCATGCCTGTGAAAGAGTTCTCAGCAATGGGGGTGTCGAGAACCCTGAGATCACCGTATTTATTGGCCAAGTCTTTTGTAACCTTGTATGACCCTCCATAATGACCCACATCTTCACCCATTACGCACACACGTGGATCTCTCTCCATTTCTTCCTCCAGGCCTTCACGAAGAGCTTCAAAAAGTAAAAGCTCATGCCTGAGGATGGAGGTTTAATTTATCAACTGTATCCTTGACTAACAAATCATAGCAATAACAAATATTAATGCAGAAAGATGGGTTGTAGTTCAATGCCATTAATTAGCTCCCTTAAACCATGTGCATGTGATTAAGCAAATACAATTTTGTATATGTTATTATTATGCACAAAAATTATGACTGCACATTATTCTAAAAGAACATGTACCACAACAAAATGCCATGAAGAAGCACAACAATGTCATTTCAAAACATAAATAGTAAATCACAGGAAATAAACACCTCACACTCTCCATTTAAATAAACGGAATCATTTTGATGGCTTGCATGAATTATAATGTTTCATACCATGAAGCACGGATACTTCTACAAAGGATCATATTTGTATTCGGATACTGATGCTCCTTGAATACTCATGGATAGCATTTGATACGTCCTAAATGTTCCATGATTTGAAAGTAACTTTCTTTAATTTTGAAAAGTATTGTATCATTTGTTCATCACGGTATGAAGAACTGTATTTTTCTCAATTTCTGTTTTCTCAATCTTGCATGAATATGACTTAGTGCTATTCTTGGTATCATCTGTTCTTGTTAGGCAACTAGATTTTAAACAGATTGCATAGGAGCCATTGAGATTGGTTGCGGTAGGCTACAAAGTCGCCTTACTCTTCCTTAATGAACAAATGAATTCTATTGTTTCCTCTTCCTCATATTTATCTCTTTCTTTTCACTAGATAATAAGATATGTCAAGATATCTCATTTTGGTATTAAAGCTTAGAAGTATGGTGTTACAAGATACACTTGTGAATATTCTATGTGTCAAGATATCTTATTTAGTTAGAGTTTGGAATCTATGGTATTGGCAATACACCTATGACAATTTTGTATATCACTTCTTTTTGCATAATTACAGTTCCTTAAATAACAAAAGTTAATCAGATACAATGTTAAATCTGCCTAAACAGATCCAAATTCAGGCTTAGATTGGTGTAACCTGCATGTTGTTCTTGTTGGTTCTAATTTCTATGTTCAAAAACAAAACAAAAAAAATCAATGGAACCCATGAAGCACACAAACGGATATGGGTATGGTGATACAACAAAAATTTAAAAAGCATGATATGGGTACAACTATGATACATTCATAAACAAAACTAAAATATAAATAAAATTAGTATGCATAATATACAAGCTCAACAAATGGTTCATCATTTTTTCAAAATAAAGTATTAATTTTTAAAGTTTCAATAGGTCCTATAAAAAATTCAGTTCAATATCAATCTAAACTGTTTATATTGCCCACTTTGTTTTTTCCTTTCACACTTAAAACTCCATTCTAGAAGTATCCATGCTTCATTGTAAACGTTCAAGAATGAACAAAAAAAATCAATTGCATAGACAAGAAAAATAGGAACCCATTATTTGTAGATGAAGTATATGTATCTTACAATGAGAGGAATAATAAATATGTTAGATTTTTATTCTTGGCAATTCCGGTTGACAAAACTCCTTTCAGTAGTACTTGTTTTTGCACTTTTATTTCAGTGAGGCTATGATTTTTTAGATGCGAATCCAACTCGAATTGTATCTCGCATAGAAGTTTGTAGTGTTAATTCTTTCATGTTTGCCACTTCGTTGACTATGACGGGGATCGAGCTGCCCGGTCAGCTCGCGGGGGTCCAGGGGGCAGCGCCCCCGAAACAAAATGCAAAAATGCATTCAAAGTTGCCTGTTCGCTTGAGCGGACATTCTCCCGCTCGAGCGGAGAATCCTTGGTTCCAGAAGTTTGATCGCCTGCAAAAATACTGCAAGTTGGTCTTTCCGCTCGAGCGGAATTTCCCGCACTCGAGCGTCGGTCCGCTCGAGCGGCCATTTCGGCGCTTGAGCGAAGATCGCAGAACAGATTTCTATAAATACGTGTTTCAGTCCAAATCTAGGGTAACGCCTCCAGATTTTCTTCTTGGATATTAGGGTTTATATTTGGGGCTATTTTGCTAGTTTTCTTTGATATTTGATTGAGTATTCAACTCATGGTTTAAGAAGTATACATCAAAGGATTGTTTGTTTATTTTATACAAAAGAGAGAGTTGTTCTTCGGTGGATTCTGGAGAATTCGAACTTGAAGCTTTGGTGGATTCCGGAGTAGTTCATAGTGATTCGACATCGGCGTTGTGGATTCAACGATGGGTAAGACAATTCCGAAGTGAAGACGGGTTGGAAGAGGCACATAAGGGTTGGTTCAATTTGGGCGTGGATTCGCTAGGTAATTGAGAATATACCTGTGTAATTCCTTTATGTCTTTTTAGTGGATTGTTTTGTAGCTTTTGCCCGTCGTTTTTTTATCACAATTGGAGGTGCTTCAATTGTGATTTTTCCATGTAAAATCGTTGTGTCAATTTGTCTTTAATTGTTTGATTGCGATTACTATTTACAGATTAAAATTGATACATAATCACAAATCAATATCTAGGGAATTTCTAGATTTTTCAATTGGTATCAGAGCAGGTCGTTCTATTTTAAAAAAAAAAAAAAATCTTTTAGAATGAGATCTTGTTTGATTTGTGATAATGGATTCAATTCGTGAGGGCAATTCTATGGTTCAACCACCCCTACTTGACGGATCCAATTATTCGTTTTGGAAAGATCGGATGAAATCGTTTTTAAAATCTATTGATGAAAAAGTTTGGCAATCTGTCATGTATGGGTAGACTGAACCGACGATTACCGTTGATAGAGTAACTTTTCCCAAACCAATTGATAAGTGGGACACAATTGATTACCAAAATAGTAGTTGGAATAGTAAAGCTATCAATTCTCTCTTTTGCGCTGTCACACCTGAAGAGTTTAGTCGAATTTGCAATTGTGAAGTCAAAAGAGGCTCGGGATATCTTACAAACTATTCATGAGGGTACTCCTTCTGTTAAACGCTCAAAACTTCAAAGGCTCACGTCTAATTTCGAAAACCTTTCAATAAAAGATAGTGAGACCTTTGATGAATTTTATGCGAAGTTGAGTGACATTATAAATTCCAGCTTCAATTTAGGTGAAAAAATACCAGAATCCAAGATTGTAGGAAAAATTTTGAGGTCCTTGCCCGATCGGTTCCAACCAAAAGTTACGGCGATTGAGGAAGCTCAAGACGTTGACAACCTCAAGCTGGATCATCTGGTTAGAAATCTCCAAACTTATGAGGCACATAGGAATTTCAAAAAGAAACAAAAAGATACTATTGCTTTTAGTAGTGCTCATAGAGTTGGAGAGGATTCTGATGAGGATTGTGAGATAAATTCCAAGATTACGGATGTTTTTGTAAAATAATTTAAAAAATCTTTTCTGAAAAAGAATCCTAAACTTTTGGAATCTACTCATACTCATAAATCTAAAGGTAAAGATAAACTCAAAATTAATTCTATAGCCAAGAAGGAGAAAGGAAAGATACAAGGGAACTCTGAAAGAGTCCAATGCTATGAATGCCAATGATTTGGCCACTTTGCTCAAGAATGCCCCACTCGTTTGAGGAAGAAGAAAGCCCTCGCTATCACTTGGGATGATGAATCAGAATCTGATAAAGATGAAAGTGACAACGAAGATCAAGGTGAAGAGGAACATAAACAATTCCTTACTTTCATGGCGGCTTCCGAAACTGAAGGACAAACAGAGTACCCGCAGAGGCCGGTTGAGAATGACAATGATGATGAATCCTCAGGGAGTGATGATGAAGAGCTTCAGCAAGCTTATGAAAAGTTGTATAAGGAATCTCTCAACTTATCTAAATTGAATGACAAACTCTCTATGAAACTCAAAGCATGTGAAAGTGAAAATGTCAAACTAAAGGAGGAGATTTCCGAGGCTAGGAATGATGCCATCAAGATATCTAATGATCGACAAGTCCTTGGTGCAAAACTCTTGACTTGTGAGACAGAGAGGAATGAGTTACAGCAAATCTATGCAACATATGAAGAAAAGATTGAAACTCTCAAGATGTCTCAAGGTGCCTTGGAAGAGCTAATTATCAAGCAAGAGGAAGAGCTCAAGAGTGCTATGGCAACCATTGGTCTTTGGAACAAAGGATCAAAGACTTTGGACAAAATCATTGGTTCTTAACAAATTTGTTCTGACAAGAGTGGCATTGGCTTTGGTGGTAAGAAAAAGCAAAAACAGAGTGCATCCACATCTCATGATACAAGAACTCAAGGGCAGGGGGAGCACAAAATTCAACGAGAGGAAGACTTCTCAATCTTCCTAAAGTTGGTAAGGTCAAAGAAAAGAAGGTACACCCTGTACACCCTGTGTTTATTTGTCATCATTGTGGTATGTATGGTCATATTCGCCCCTATTATTATAAGTTACATGGGAGAGTGTCTCATAGAAATGGAAGAAATTCCAACATTTCGTGGGATAGGAGACACTTCATTGGTCATAATGAGGTTAAGGGTCATAATAGACCTTGCTATTTTGATTTGCTTGAGACCAAACATGGAGCGAGTTTGCATTTGTCTAGACCTATATATAGGAAGTTAGAAACCACGTCGAGACAAGTTCTCATTGAAAGGAAAGGGAACCACAACGTCAAGACACCACCCAAGAACCGCAATTCTTATAACTTTGTTCATACTAAAGCGGTTTGAGTAAGAAAAACTTGACTTGTGTTAATTTGTTTATTTGTTTTAGTTTTTGGGTTTCTGTGTGTTTTCTTTTTGAGTCATTTAATGTGTGTGTTTGTTTTTTGTCTTGCTTTGTCTTTTTTTAAATAAAAAAAAAAACCAAAAAAAGATTTTCTTTGTATGGTTTTGCAAACTTGAAATTTTTGAGTAAACCTTGGTGCATATTGGAATTGATGAGAATATCCATTACATGTTAATATGTGTGTGCTTTCTGTGGTCATTACTCATTTCGGAGTATGTTTTCTTTGATTAGTATGTCTCATTCTGTACACACTCTTGGATTAGTAAATATCGGAGTCTTCCGCCTTAGTGATCTGTTTTCTCTATGGACTTCTGGCATTGTATCTTTTGCTTTTCTAGAGGAATTGACCTATACTAGCACATCATGGGTGATGTTGAGTCTCTTAACCATCTTTCATCTTTTTGCATCTCCATGGCTTTTCCCTCTATTCTTTGTAGTCCAGCCATGAGGAAAAGGCTACCTTAGAGTCACCAACCAGGCCATCCTTATTATATCCATGTTTCTCTGGTTCGGTTTCCATACTCTTGAGCATATCAGCCGCCAATGAGTGTGCAAAAGAAAAAGAAAAAGAAAAAGAAGAAGAAAAAATATGCAAAGGAAAGAAGAAAAAAATGTGCAAAAGAAAGAAAGAAAAAAAAGAAGAAAAGATTCATTGATTGAGGGGGAGACTCTGCTTTTACTCACCAAATACCCTTTGATTCCTAGTGGTTTGACTTTTCTTTGTTGTGCTTAGATCCTCTTGCCAGAGGTCCAGCTTTCAGATCACTGCTAGGATTTAAATCTTGTGTTTGTCGAACTCTACGAGTCACACACACACTTTTATCATGGGATCTATGCTTTTCACATGTGTCATCACTTTCTTTCATGAGGAATCTTCTACAGACTCCACACATTGTGTTTTCAAGTAATTGTGTTTCTTGGATAATCTTGTGTGTTTTAAGATATAAATATGAAATTTCTTACTTGCTCCACCATATTATTTTTTGTTTTTTTCTTCTTGTTCACTATTTTCAGTGTTTGTGGTTACTTTTAGTGAGAGGGAGTTTGGTTTGTCTTTGTAAGAGTTTGTTAGCATGAACACTTTAATTGGTTTGGTAAGGAGTTTAGCATTAGCTGGTTTGCATGTTGCTATGCATTGGCTTCTTTATTATTTCCTTCTTGCATGCTATAGTTGTTTGAGCTTCCTTTGTCAATTCGTGACAAAAAGGAGGAGAAATGTTATTGGGTGCATGTGTCTTAAGATTTCATGTATTCATGTCATGTGTTGGGTGCATGTGTCTTAGTTTTCATATTTTCGTGCTACATGTTCTTAAAATCTCTAATTTATATCTATTCATATTTCTATCTCATGCTTCAAGATAATCTTGTCATATGTTTATTATTTTTTCATATACTCTTGTGGCACTAATAGTTGTTTTGGAAATTGTGACACTAATAGCTGTTTTGCAGACCATGACCTTGAGAAAGAAGTTTATTTTTGTTGGCTGTAATGGGTTGGGGTGATTAAGATTTTATTTGTTAGGTGTGTTTTGTCACGGCATTGCCAAAGGGGGAGATTGTTAGGTTTTTATTCTTGGTAATTTAGGTTGACAAAACTCCTTTCAGTAGTACTTGTTTTCCCACTTTTATTTTAGTGAGGCTATGATTTTTTAGATGCGAATCCAACTCGAATTGTACCTTGCAGAGAAATTTATGGTGTTAATTCTTTCATGTTTACCACTTCGTTGACTATGACGGGGATCGAGTTACCCGGTCAGCTCACGAGGGCCAAGGGGCAGCGCCCCCGAAGCAAAATGCAAAATGCAAAAATGCATTCAAAGTTGCCTGTCCGCTCAAGTGGACATTTCCCCGCTCGAGCGGAGAATCCTTGGTTCCAGAAGTTTTGATTGCCTGCAAAAATACTGCGAGTTGGTTTTTCCCGCTCGAGCGGAATTTCTAGCGCTCGAGCGTCGGTCCGCTCGAGCGGTCATTTCGGCGCTCGAGCAGAGATCGCAGAACAGATTTCTATAAATACGTGTTTCAGTCCAAATCTAGGGTAACGCCTCCAGATCTTCTTCTTGGATATTAGGATTTATATCTGGGGTTATTTTGCTAGTTTTCTTTGATGTTTGATTGAGTATTCAACTCATGGTTCAAGAAGTATACATCAAATGATTGTTTGTTTAATTTATACAAAAGAGAGAGTTGTTCTTCGGTGGATTCTAGAGAATTCGAGCTTGAAGTTTTGGTAGATTCCGGAGTGGTTCGTCATGATTCGACATCGGCGTTGTGGATTCAACGTTGGGTAAGACAATTCCGAGGTGAAGACGGGTTGGAAGAGGCACATAAGGGTTGGTTCAATTTGGTCGTGGATTCGCTAGGTAATTGAAAATATACCTGTGTAATTCCTTTTTGTCTTTTTAGTGGATTGTTTTGTGGCTTTTGCTTGTCGTTTTTTTATCACAATTGGAGGTGCTTCAATTGTGGTTTTTCCATGTAAAATCGTTGTGTCAATTTGTCTTTGATTGTTTGATTGAGATTACTATTTACTAATTAAAATTGATATATAATCACAAATCAATATCTAGGGAATTTCTAGATTTTTCAATTAGTATCAGAGTAGGTCGTTCTATTTTAAAAAAAAAAAAAAATCTTTTAGAATGAGATCTTGTTTGATTTGTGATAATGGATTCAATTCGTGAGGGCAATTCTATGGTTCAACCACCCCTACTTGACGGATCCAATTATTCGTTTTGGAAAGATCGGATGAAATCGTTTTTAAAATCTATTGATGAAAAAGTTTGGCAATCTGTCATGTATGGGTAGACTGAACCGACGATTACCGTTGATAGAGTAACTTTTCCCAAACCAATTGATAAGTGGGACACAATTGATTACCAAAATAGTAGTTGGAATAGTAAAGCTATCAATTCTCTCTTTTGCGCTGTCACACCTGAAGAGTTTAGTCGAATTTGCAATTGTGAAGTCACAAAAGAGGCTCGGGATATCTTACAAACTATTCATGAGGGTACTCCTTCTGTTAAACGCTCAAAACTTCAAAGGCTCACGTCTAATTTCGAAAACCTTTCAATAAAAGATAGTGAGACCTTTGATGAATTTTATGCGAAGTTGAGTGACATTATAAATTCCAGCTTCAATTTAGGTGAAAAAATACCAGAATCCAAGATTGTAGGAAAAATTTTGAGGTCCTTGCCCGATCGGTTCCAACCAAAAGTTACGGCGATTGAGGAGGCTCAAGACGTTGACAACCTTAAGCTGGATCATCTGGTTAGAAATCTCCAAACTTATGAGGCACATAGGAATTTCAAAAATAAACAAAAAGATACTATTGCTTTTAGTAGTGCTCATAGAGTTCGAGAGGATTCTGATGAGGATTGTGAAATAGATTCCAAGATTACGGATGCTTTTGTAAAACAATTTAAAAAATCTTTTCTGAAAAAGAATTCTAAACTTTTGGAATCTACTCATACTCATAAATCTAAAGGTAAAGATAAACTCAAAATTAATTCTATAGCCAAGAAGGAGAAAGTAAAGATACAAGGGAACTCTGAAAGAATCCAATGCTATGAATGCCAAGATTTGGCCACTTTGCTCAAGAATGCCCCACTCATTTGAGGAAGAAGAAAGCCCTCGCTATCACTTGGGATGATGAATCAGAATTTGATAAAGATGAAAGTGACAACGAAGATCAAGGCGAAGAGGAACATAAACAATTCCTTGCTTTCATGGCGGCTTCTGAAACTGAAGGACAAACAAAGTATCTGCAGAGGCCAGTTGAGAATGACAATGATGATGAATCCTCAGGGAGTGATGATGAAGAGCTTCAGCAAGCTTATGAAAAGTTGTATAAGGAATCTCTCAACTTATCCAAATTGAATGACAAACTCTCTATGAAACTCAAAGCATGTGAAAGTGAGAATGTCAAACTAAAGGAGGAGATTTCCGAGGCTAGGAATGATGCTATCAAGATATTTAATGATCGACAAGTCCTTTGTGCAAAACTCTTGACTTGTGAGATAGAGAGGAATGAGTTACAGCAAATCTATGCAACATATGAAGAAAAGATTGAAACTCTCGAGATGTCTCAAGGGGCCTTGGAATAGCTAATCATCAAGCAAGAGAAAGAGCTCAAGAGTGCTATGGCAACCATTGGTCTTTGGAACAAAGGATCAAAGACTTTAGACAAAATCATTGGTTCTCAACAAATTTGTTCTGACAAGAGTGGCATTGGCTTTGGTGGTAAGAAAGAGCAAAAACAGAGTGCATCCACATCTCATGATACAAGAACTCGAGGGCAGAGGGAGCACAAAATTCAACGAGATGAAAGACTTCTCAATCTTCCTAAAGTTGGTAAGGTCAAAGAAAAGAAGGTACACCCTGTATTTATTTGTCATCATTGTGGTATGCATGGTCATATTCGCCCTTATTGTTATAAGTTGCATGGGAGAGTGTCTCATAGAAATGGAAGAAATTCCAACATCTCGTGGGATAGGAGACACTTCATTGGTCGTAATGAGGTTAAGGGTCATAATAGACTTTGCTATTTTGATTTGCTTGAGACCAAATATGGAGTGAGTTTGCATTTGTCTAGACCTATAAATAGGAAGTTGGAAACCACGTCGAGACAGGTTCCCATTGAAAGGAAAGGGAACCACAACGTCAAGACATCACCCAAGAACCGCAATTCTCATAACTTTGTTCATACTAAAGCGGTTTGGGTGAGAAAACTTGACTTGTGTTAATTTGTTTATTCGTTTTAGTTTTTGAGTTTCTGTGTGTTTTCTTTTTGAGTCATTTAATGTGTGTGTTCGTTTTCTGTCTTGCTTTGTCTTTTTTTAAATAAAAAAAAAAAACCAAAAAAGATTTTATTTGTATGGTTTTGCAGGCTTGAAATTTTTGAGTAAACCTTGGTGCATATTGGAATTGATGAGAATATCCATTACATGTTAATATGTGTGTGTTTTCTGTGGTCATTACTCATTTCGGAGTGTGTTTTCTTTGATTAGTATGTCTCATTCTGTACACACCCTTGGATTAACAAATATCGGAGTCTTCCGCCTTAGTGATCTGTTTTCTCTATGGACTTCTGGTATTGTATCTTTTGCTTTTCTAGAGGAATTGACCTATGCTAGCACATTATGGGTGATGTTGAGTCTCTTAACCATCTTCCATCTTTTCGCATCTCCATGGCTTTCCCCTCTATTCTTTGTAGTCCAGCCATGAGGAAAATGCTACCTCAGGGTCACCAACCAGGCCATCCTTATTATATTCATGCTTCTCTGGTTCGGTTTCCATACTCTTGAGCGTGTCAGCCGCCAATGAGTGTGCAAAAGAAAAAGAAAAAGAAAAAGAAAAAGAAAAAGAAAAAGAAAAAATATGCAAAGAAAGAAGAAAAAAATGTGCAAAAGAAAGAAAGAAAAAAAAGAGAAAAGATTTATTGATTGAAGGGGAGCCTCGCTTTTACTCACCAAATACCCTTTAATTCCTAGTGGTTTGACTTTTCTTTGTTGTGCTTAGATCCTCTTGCCAGAGGTCCAGCTTTCAGATCACTGCTAGGATTTAAATCTTGTGTTTGTCGAACTCCACGAGTCACACACACACTTTTATCATGGGATCTATGCTTTTCACATGTGGCATCATTTTCTTTCATAAGGAATCTTCTACAGACTGTGCACATTGTGTTTTCAAGTAATTGTGCTTCATGAATAATCTTGTGTGTTTTAAGATACAAATTTGAAATTTCTTGCTTGCTCCACCATATTATTTTTTATCTTTTTCTTCTTGTTCACTATTTTCAGTGTTTGTGGTTACTTTTAGTGAGGGGGAGTTTGGTTTGTCTTTGTAAGAGTTTGTTAGCATGAACACTTTAATTGATTTGGTAAGGAGTTTGGCATTGGCTGGTTTGCATGTTGCTATGCATTGGCTTCTTTATTGTTTCCTTCTTGCATGCTATAGTTGTTTGAGTTTCTTTTGTCAATTCGTGACAAAAAGGGGGAGAAATTTTATTGGGTGCATGTGTCTTAGGATTTCATGTATTCATGTCATGTGTTGGGTGCATGTGTCTTAGTTTTCATGTTTTCGTGCTACATGTTCTTAAAATCTCTAATTTATATCTATTCATATTTCTATCTCATGCTTTAAGATAATCTTGTCAGATGTCTATTATTTTTTCATATACTCTTGTGGCACTAATAGTTGTTTTGGAGATTGTAACACTAATAGCTGTTTTGCAGACCATGACCTTGAGAAAGAAGTTTGTTTTTGTTGGCTGTAATGGGTTGGGGTGATTAGGGTTTTATTTGTTAGGTGTGTTTTGTCACGGCATTGTCAAAGGGGGAGATTGTTAAGTTTTTATTCTTGGCAATCCCGGTTGACAAAACTCCTTTTAGTAGTACTTGTTTTCGCACTTTTATTTTAGTGAGGCTATGATTTTTTAGATGCGAATCCAACTCGAATTGTGCTTTGTAGAGAAATTTGTGGTGTTAATTCTTTCATGTTTACCACTTCGCTGATTATGACGGGGATCAAGCTACCCGGTCAGCTCACGGGGGTCCAGGGGGCAACGCGCCTTGGCCAGTCCGGGGCAGCGCCCCCAAGCAAAATGCAAAAATGTATTCAAAGTTGCCTGTCCGCTCAAGCGGACATTCCCCCGCTCGAGCGGAGAATCCTTAGTTCTAGAAGTTTTGATCGCCTGCAAAAATATTGCGAGTTGGTTTTTCCCACTCGAGCGGAATTTCCCGCGCTCGAGCATCGGTCCGCTCGAGCGGTCATTTCGGCGCTCGAGCAGAGATTGCAGAACAGATTTCTATAAATACGTGTTTCAGTCCAAATCTAGGGTAACGCCTCCAGATCTTCTTCTTGGATATTATGATTTATATCTGGGGTTATTTTGCTAATTTTCTTTGATATTTGATTGAGTATTCAACTCATAGTTTAAGAAGTATACATCAAAGGATTGTTTGTTTATTTTATACAAAAGAGAGAGTTGTTCTTCGGTTGATTCTGGAGAATTCGAGCTTGAAGCTTTGGTGGATTTCGGAGTGGTTCATCGTAATTCGACATCGGCATTGTGGATTCAACGTTGGGCAAGACAATTCCGAGGTGCAGACAAGGCTGGAAGAGGCACACAAGGGTTGGTTCAATTTGAGCGTGGATTCGCTAGGTAATTAGGAATATCCCTGTGTAATTTCTTTATGTCTTTTTAGTGGATTATTTTGTGGCTTTTGCCCGTCATTTTTTATCACAATTGGAGGTGCTTCAATTGTGTTTTTCCACGTAAAATCGTTGTGTCAATTTGTTTTTGATTGTTTGATTGAGATTGCAATTTATTGATTAAAATTGATACATAATCACAAATTAATATTTAGGAGATTTCTAAAATTTTCAAAATAGATGTAAAAATGTAAGATAAACACAACAAGAATTGATCAAAAGTTGCACATGCACAAAAGAAATTGAGCTTACCCAGGTTTAGACCCAGTAGAAGCTGTTGAACTATCAGCCTTCGTCTGCAAAACACAAACAAAACTATAATTTAGTTCCAACAAACAACATCAGTGTGTGGAGAGAGAGAGAGAGAGAGAGAGAGGATTAACTGCAACTGCGTTGGTAATCAATTGTTTAGCTCTGGGATTTGGACCAGAGTTCGACCTCCCATCAGATCTTACCACCAAAAACCTTTCTTTTCTCTCTAAAACAAACAAAATTCAAACGATTAACAACCTAATGAACACAGAATTGAAGCGAATTCATTCAAATACGAATCAAATCAAGTCACAATCGAATCAAACAACACAAAAATTCCACCGAACCTGACGAAATCGATGTGCGAAACGAGAAGTGAAATTTCTTGCAATCCAATGAATTGGCCGATGAAAGGGCTGTTGTAGCTCCGATTCCTTGGAAAACCACAGCCATTCTGATTCAAAGAAGAGCTGCGATTTCAACACAGAGAGAGAGTTGAGGAGAGAGATGAAAAATTGAGAGGCAGTTTTTATGGAGATTTTGGAGAGAGAAAGTGTATTTTTAGAGAGAGAAAGTGGGCGGAGAGGTCGAGAGAGGGAGGTTGTGAGTGTTTGCTGTGCTCTGTCTAGTTCGTTGGTTCGTTTTTTTTTTTTTTTTTTTTTTTTCAAGCTTTGGGGATTTAAGCACGTGAAAATATGTTATTTTAATAATTTTTTTAATTTTTTTAAAAAAAATGTAAAAAAATAAAATGATTGATGTGATAATTTATAATGACTTTTTAATTTTTTACTATAGTTAAAATGTGATATTGTCAAACGAAATCTTAATTGAAAAATATCATTAGCTATTTGAAAAATAAGGTGTTCCATCCAAAAGTCTAAATTAATATTTTATTTGATTTAAAGTTCACAAATTAAAATGAATGATATTAGCTTGGTTGGTTTCATTTTTTAAAAACACTTTTCAAAAAATTCTATTTTATTGTTTTTCGTATTTTTTTGTTTTTACTAAATTTTTTTAATATTTTAAGCAATATTTCTAATTTTTAGACACACTTAACATAAATACAAATAAAAAGTATAATTTTTGTGAAAAAATCTTTTAAAAATTCAATAAATACCAATAATACAAAAAACAAAAATTTAGTATGTTTTTCGTATTTTTATGTATTTGTTAATTTTTTAAAATATTTTTTCACAAATTTTTTACTTTTTAGATACATCTAAGTAAAGTACATCTAAAAAAGTAAAAAAAATATTTAAAATTTTAAAAATATTCACTAAAAACAAAAAAACACGAAAAACAAAAAATTCAGTTTTCAAAAAATTTAATCCAGAAAATTCAAACCAAACACACTTTGGTATTCCATCAATTATTTTAGACCTTCTATTTCTTTGGATTCTCACTTATAAATTTTAAAATCCTTAAAATTAATTTTCTTCCCTTAAATAATACAAAAATTATCCCTATGAAAATATTCTATCCATCAATTAAATGCACATCCCACACCCCAAAAATCTTTCTTCCAAAAACCCTAACAAAACCCTCGAAGGTGATTACTACTTCATCTCCACATACTTGTTCATAACCTTACAGTGAGAAAATAAATATAAGATTTTTAATCTTCAATCCTTAGAATATATCAGAACAAAATTGGGTTGGGATTTTTATACATGAGAAAGAAGAAGAAAAGCCAAGTGTGATTACTATTAATTGCTTAACAAGACTGGCTTGGGTTGTGATATCTGCCGCCTTATTCTTTTCTTCGATTTGACCATTGTGAGAGTTGGTTATATGTTCTTGAATAAATAAGAAATATTCAGTTATCTGTTCCCGAACAAATAAACAATGTTCGGGACTGTATTCCCGAATTTCAGTCATATGTTTGGAAGTTCAGTACTTAAAAAATGGCGAATAGTTTTTATTATATTTTTCAAGAAACTTATCCTTACAAAGTTAATCTCCTCTGAGTTAAGAATATTATCAAAATTATGAACCTCCTCTGAGCTTTTATTGTTGTACTCCTCTCGTTTCATGGAGTTGTGATTGCTGGGAAAACTTTCATTCATTGTTATTGTCGGAGAAGTGTAAATAATCAAATGGTTGCCACTATTACCACCGAAATATTGCCGCTAAAGGATTTTCAAGATTTTGAGGGTGAGTAGGTTTTGAATGTGGGATTTGGAGAAGATGGATGGATGGTGATGGAAGTGGGTGCTCTCACAAACCCTAATTCATGATCTAGTAGGTGTGTGGGTTTAATTGTGAGATGGGATGTCTCACAATTATTGATATCTTTTTTAGTAATTTTATTTGAGATTATTATTGTAATAAAAAATAAACTAAAAAATGATGGGTCCAAAATAATTGATGGAGTGCTAATAGCAGCACTCATTAAAATATATGATTTACAAGGACATGTTCAAGTAAAATGATGAAAATATCCATGTATATATAAAGTGTATACTAAACTTCTATATATATATATATATCTCTTCTTCCTTCATCTCCTATCCAATGTTTAGAAACCCAGATCGAACCGACCGGTTGGACCGGTGACCGGATCTTGTTTAGGTTCGAAAAACCCTAGAAACCCGGACATAGCTCAAAACCGGTATAAAATGAAAGAACCGAAAGAATTGCCATTTCAACCGTCAAACCCGACGACCTAGACTGGGTTTTAAAAACTAGCCTGTTTTCTTCATCTTTCTTTTCCCTTCTCTGCTGGCCTATATGCTCTCTCTTTTGCTTCCCTTTTTGCTGCTATGTTTCTTAAGCTGCTTAATGCTTATTTTATAATCATTATCATGTCCAAACAAAACAAAAAACATTAAGACAAAGAAAAGTCAATGATAAATTAGTAATATAGCACTAAATATTTTTAAAATTCATACATATTTTTTATAATAAATTTCTGATTTCATAACTGTTAGTTAATGGTTTGGTGAACTAATTTTTGATTATATATTATGGCACTCACATTGCAAAAAAAAAATATATGTATACTCATCTTGCAAATATTTTGAAAACTCTATTATTTTGTTGAATTTAATTTTTTTTCTTCATTTTTATACTTATATTTTTAAATGTATTTATGATATAATTATGACATCACGGTTCGACCGTTTCAACCAGACGGTTGAATCGGTGACCGTCCATTTGGTCTCTTTTTCGATTCGCTCATCGGTCTAGTTTTCAAAACATTGCTCTTACCCTCATCGCCGATTGCTATCGCCGCTGATTTACCATCACCTTCACCTCCACCTCATTCGATCTGAACAACACCACCTCCGGCCTCATCGCCACGGTGCGCTTCCCCCTTTCACTCTCACGCCGTCGATCTCTTTGCTCTCTCTCTCTCAATTTTCTAGCATGATTTGATCATGGAGATGAGTTTGCCGCAGAAGATAGCTCTGTCGGGGACGCCGATAGTGGTGGACTCAGGGACCATTTCTAGGCGATCCAATGTTGGCGACCGTGAACGTATCGATTGTGTGAAGGCTTCCAATGATGAGCCTCTAATGCGTGGTGGCAAGGGCGGGTGAGATTGACTGGATGTTGCCGCTGTTGAGCCCTAGGATGAGACTAATGCCACCGGACTTATTGGTGGCATGCCAGGTGCTGATGGAGGCAGTTCCGCTGCAGACGGCGGATGAGGAGGTGGAGGAGGTGAGAGAGTACAAAGAGGGGGGTGCGAAAGTTAAGGGGAAGAGGGTGCCAGTTTACGTGATGATACCTCTAGATAATATTATGATGGGGAACGCGGTGAACAAGAGAAAGACGATGAATGCAAGTTTGTAAGCGTTGAAAAGTGCTGGAGTTGAAGGGGTGATGATAGACGTGTGGTAGGAACTGGTGGAGAGAAAGGCTCTTGGGGAGTCTAATTGGGGAAAACATCTATAACTTGTTCATTGGTTTGTTGATAGTTTGTGGAAAACATCCTCTACAGCAACAAAAATTAATTAATCTGATTTGTGCTGATTGTTTTTTTTTTTTGGTTGAAAATTTTGATCTGATCTGTTACAGAAGTTGAAAGTTTTGAAAGTCGCTTGGTGTATTTCAATAACAAAGTTTTGAACAGATAAAAAATCAAAAATAGAGTTCAAGAAAAAAATTGAACAGATAATAAAATTTAGATATATATTTGAATAGATAAAGAAAAAAAAATAAACAGATAGAAAAATTAGACAAATAGAAAGAATTTAGAGAAAAAAATTGAACAAATAGAAAAAAATTTGGACAGATAAAAAAAATTGAACAAATAAATAGAATTTAGGAAATTTTTTGAACAAATAGATAGAATTTATGAGAAAAGACTGAACATATAGTTAAAAAATTTAAACAAATAGAACATAATTTGAACAATAGATATAAATTTGAACTGATAGTCATGAAAACGTCAACAGATAAAAAAAAGTCAACAGATAAATTAAGAGGTAAAATTGAAACAAAATGTTCTCTAAAACCAACAAAATGTCCTTTAAAACCAACAAAAGGACTTCTCACCAAACTATTTCACAAATGGTGGATCTTTCACCAACAAAAAATATCCACTGAAATTAATGTCTTAGACAATTATTATAGTGGACTTTTTAACAATTAACCTGAAAAATAATTATTACAAATCAGTGAAAATTATATAAATATTCATAATTAAATATATATATTTTTATATAAATTTTTTAATTATTTTTTTGTCTCCCCTGGATGTTATTATCCCTTTAAAAGTATCTCCAACACTTACTCAAAATTTTCATCAAATTTGAGTAAATATTTGAGTAAAAGTTTCATCTCATACCATACGTTTCAATGTTGATTTTTTAATTTTCATCAAATAATCGGTTGACCTGTGGACTTTTACAAGGATGTCTGTCCGGTCATCCGACTTGTGTAAATTGACAACATCTGAAGGGAAGAAAATTGGTCGTCCGGTGTATGGTCCCCAACAACTACCCACAGTGATTTAATGAAACACTAAAGTCATACTCACATTTGATGAAACTTTTGGATTTTTCCTCATTTGATATGAGTTTGATGTCATAAGTAAAATTACACATATTTCATGAAATTTAAATTTAATAATAAAAAATAAAAAAAGGTTGGGGACACTCTAATTGATAAAGGGTTATTTTATGAAGATAGTTAAAAATTATCTTTCAGCTTTTAAATTATTTTAAATCATATTATCTCCCTATTTTTATATATATTTTTAAATAAAAAAAAAATTAAAAAACCAACTTTTAACGTGTTTCCAAAACAACACAAAGCATATATGGCAGACTTTCTACCATATTTTGTCCTCATGAAGCATATATGGTGGACCTTATACCATATTTTGTCCTCATGATTTGGATAGGTTATATATGGTGTTGTAAGACTAAATTAAATATTTAGTTGACCCACATGATATGGTAATATGAATTAGAGATTCGACAGTAGTATAATTTCATATTTTTTGCTACAGTTAATTGGTAAATAAAGAAGAGTGTTTTCTAAGTATCCTACTTTAATGGGAAAGTAGAATCATTATTGAATAAGGAAATTGGTCATCTTTCTACCTATAAAAGGACATTCAGACTACCTATCAATTTAATCTAAATTCACATTATTCTAAAGAGGGTTAAAAGAGAGAAACTATTTTCTCCCACAGAGAGGGAATATATACCGGTAATTCAGTCAGATCAGGACAGTATGGCAAGTTTAGAGGAGATGGTGCGCCAACTTCAGGAGACAATGAAAATTATGCAGCAAGATGCTGCCCGACAGGTGGAGTTCGCCAAGCAACAGGCCACAGTTATGACTGAACAAGCAGAGTTAATCGTGAGGCTACAACAGCAAACCGGAGCATCTGCTTCGCAGCAAGCTCCTCCCCCGCCAGGAGTTCCAACCCTTGGGGAGACAGCTAATGTTCAGAATGATACGGACATTCCCACAGGACCACCCCCACCCCGGTTCTACCCCAGATCCTACCCCAATTATCCAAAACACCCACCAACCTACCGGACTCCCCTTTTGAGTTCGAGACAGATCCCACAGCACTGAAGTTGAGCAAGCTCGAAAAACTGTTCAAGAGATCCCAAGGAGTCAAGACCATTCCTGACATTGAAGACGGATATACCGACGCAGCTGTGACGCTGCCGGACAGATTCAAGATGCCACACATCGACCAATTTGATGGATCCGGGGATCCCATGGTGCACCTGAGATTGTTTTCAGATATCTTAAGGCCAATGGGCCTCTCCAGACTGCAGAAGCTGTCTCTATTCGGCCGGACCCTGTCGGGTGTGGCGGCCATATGGTATGCTAAATTAGAAGATGATGTCAAGAGAAACTGGGACGAAATGGCTGAGGCCTTCATTGCACAATATTCATATAACACACAAATCAAGATTATAACCCGTGATCTTGAGACGACGAGACAAGAGGCTAAGGAGAGCTTCTCAGAATTTGTGACTCGCTGGAGGGCTAAGGCTTCGATGATGACCCTAAGGCCCACAGACAAAGATCAGATTCGGATGATTGTGCGCAATCTTCAGCCAAGTTGATGCAGAAAATGATCGTACTCCCCTTCCCTACCTTTTCTGATCTGCATGAGATGGGAGTACAAATTGAGGATGCCTTGAAGCAAGGCTTAATTGATAATGATCGGGAGCAACCCCGAAGAACTTTCAATCGCAACAACAACGCAGGCCCGAGCGGCGCTACAACTGCGAGAGCCTCCGAAGTGAGCATGGTTACCACCAACCTCCCTCCAAGAACCATGGCAGCTACGCCATTCTCCGGTGCGTCCGGAAGCCATACACAAACAGCCAAATACCCACCCAAAAACCAAAGAACCTTCGCTCCACTATATATGCCCCTGTCCAAAGCTCTGGGGGTGTTAATCAGAAAAGGGCACTTGAAGCCCCTAGAGCCGCGGCCATTACCGGAAAAACTTCCTCCTACCCACAACCCAGCCAAATATTGCGCATTTCACCAACAGCACGGTCATGACACCGACCTATGCTACCGATTACGTCATAAGATTCAAGATCTCATTAATAACGGGGTGATTATGCCTCCCGAAAAACCCAATGTCACAACAAACCCTCTTCTACCGCACAACCAAACTCCACCTCCCAAAAGAATCAACTTTATCCAGACTGGGGCCGTGGCTTACGATCCTAGCATCTATATCACTCCTTCCCACCTACCTAAGCCGGAGGTGTTCCTTCCCGACTGCACTGACTTGTGCATGATGGACATCTCCATAACCCAACCTAAGCCAATGGGGGTAACTGTCAAAGACAGAAGAGGGGAGATTTCAGAAGAGAAGGGGGTTGTTGAGCTAGAGTCCGAGGAATCTGGGAGTTTTGTTGAGAAAGTATATAGGCCAGGATGGGCCAAGTGTGGAATTGCCAACAGAGATAGAGCTGTGTGTAATCCAAGGGGATGGTTTGGGACAGAGGACAGATAATTTGACAGCTGTGGAAGAGGACCTTGCCAATCTCCAGTTTTACAGTGACCAAGATCCAGGGGACGCAGCAGTCAACTGGTTCGATTATGAGGAATCGGCAGAGGCTACCGGGTGGTTGGATGATCAACCAGATATCGTGGAAGAGCTCCAACCTGGACAGGGCCCGGCAGGGGCAAAAATGTCAGTGACGGCCGGAAGGGTCGAAGAACAGAGTACATCGCCAGAGCGCGCCGTGTCAAGAATTTCGCTCAGGATTGGAGCATTTTGAATACAGGAATTATTGAACAGCCAGCTGTATTGACACAGTCGGAACAGGAAAGATTTGAAGATTCTGAGAGAATCAGGAAAGCTAAGGCCATGTGGGGACTGAAACTGCTATGCGCACAGAAACGAGAATGCTGCGAGCATATGGATGGAAGGTACCGCGAGTACGAGAACAGTCATACCGGCCGGACAGGTGTCTGTCGGCTGCCGATGGAATGTGGTGGGAGGACGATGATTTATGTCTTGCCCACACGGACGAGGATTGGGGGACAACCAACCAGATGATACCTGGTACGTTGGTGAAGTCGACCATATGACTAGGAGTGGACGGTATTTCAAGCCTCCGCACCTGGATCAGCCAGAGGCATCCGGGAAGGATAGGGAGGCCGAAAAACAGAAGGAGAAGCAACTTGAGGATGAAGCTGTACTCAGACAGCTAAAAAGATACAAGCAGACATCTCCATCTGGGGACTGCTTATGGTCGCGAGTGCACCGGCAGGCTGTCTTATCGGCCATGGATAAGGCCAAGCTCTCGATAGAAACCACGCCGGAGCAGCTGGTGGGATTAGTCTTTCCGGAGGAGCTACCCGATGCTGACTTTTTTCCGACAAGGAATTGCCACCTGAGGGGGCGAACCATAACAAGCCACTCTACATCTCGTGGAGTGTAGGAATAAATGGATACCGGTGGTTCTTGTTGATACCGGATCCGCCATCAATGTGTGCCCAAAGAACTGCGTATGCAATCGGTTTGAAGACCGGACTTTATACCGACAGCTCAGGTGATCCGGGCATACGACAACACGAGCAGAGAAGTCATGGGGACGGTAAAAATTCAGACCAAGGTTGGACCGGGACAGCATGAGATAGATTTCCATGTCTTAGAGGTTCCTGCAACTTTCAACCTGCTTTTGGGGCGGCCGTGGCTGCATCAGGTAAAGGCGGTGTCGTCCACCTTGCATCAAATGGTGAAATACCCCCATGGGAAGGGAGTAGCCATTGTCTTTGGAAATTCATCGATTCATCCACCACCGGAGGTATCTACGCCTGTTCTAGAAATTGAGCATGGTATGGAGGATGTGTTCATATCAGGTTTTACCCTGGCTGAGGCTCGGGTTGTACAGAACATCATGGCTACTAACGAAGGGATATATGTCAGTGCTCAGGCAGTATACCTCATGAACAAGCTCCAACACATCCCCGGGATGGGACTGGGAAAGAGCGGCCGGAAGGGCGTTGCAACATTGGCCGAGGTGCCACACAACCCACACACCTTTGGCTTGGGTTATTCGCCACCAAGGAGGATTGGGTAAGGAAAGGAAAGGATGGCTGGAGAGCCAGAGCGAAACAGGCGGGAAGCCTTTTGAGTTAATGCACCGGCCCATTCAGGGTACCCTAAACGGACGCTTCGTCCGGGAGGGGGAGGACTTTCCATTCTTGGCTTTCCAGAGCCGTGGCTGAATGCCGAGGAGGAGGCGTGTGCCGGGTTCGAGATTTTCTTTGACCTGCAGTACCTGGGGATGATGTCGCCGAGGAGCAGACCATTAGTGGAGTTGAGCAGAGCAAGGAGATGGAGTCTGAGGACGTCGAGATTGAAATGGGGGTAGCACTGGCATGTCTACTTTCAGATCCTCCGATCGAACAGAAGTGCTTGGGGGATAACTCCTCGGTGTCCATGATCGGGAATGAAACGGCTGCGGGCCTACCAGCAAATATTTTGGATGCATCCATCGCACCCTCTCTCGTTTGGCAGTACGAAGAGGGATTTTTGTCAAGCAGCACCGGGTCAGGTAGTGAGCCGGAATCTGATTCCACCGAGTCTTGTGAGTCGGAATCAGGTTCCAGCTCAACTGAGTCTGAGTCCGGTATTCCTGGGGGTGATAACCCGGATGCCACAGTCCTGTCCAGGTCGTCTTTTTCTTTCTCTTTTGAGTCTGTTGTAACAGAAGAATTGGACGGTTTGGAAGCACATAATGAGAATGATGTGGATGTGGTTTCTGAGTACTTTTCTGTGCCTTTGATTTATTGCTTGAATCAGGACTTTCAAAATTTTGACGAAAACGACGAGGAAGAAATTCCTCCGGTTTTGCAACGATTAATTGATCAAGAGCAAGAGAGATTTGTTAAACCCTTAATGGATGAAATCACTACTGTGAATATTGGTACTGAGAAGGACCCGCGGCTGGTCCAGATCGGGTCCACGTTGTCTTCGGAGGAACGCGAGCGCTTAGTCGCTTTATTAAAAGATTTCAAAGATGTTTTCGCGTGGTCCTACGAAGACATGCCTGGAATCGATCCTGAGATTGTACAGCACCGGATCCCTCTTGACCCCGAGGCCCGACCTGTCAAACAGAAACTCAGAAGGATCCGCCCTGACTGGGCCATCAAGATTAAGGAAGAGGTCACCAAGCAAATCGATGCAGGCTTCCTGCTGGTATCCGAATACCCGACTTGGTTGGCCAACATTGTTCCGGTGCCAAAGAAAGATGGCAGGATCCGGGTGTGCGTGGATTTTAGGGATTTGAACAGAGCTAGTCCGAAGGACGACTTTCCCTTGCCGCATATTGATGAGCTGGTGGATTTACAGCGGGGCATGCTTTGCTTTCGTTTATGGATGGCTTCTCAGGCTACAATCAGATAGTGATGGCACCTGAAGACCGGGAAAAGACTGCCTTCACCACCCCGTGGGGGACCTACTGCTACAGAGTGATGCCATTTGGGCTGAAGAACGCTGGAGCTACATATCAACGGGCCGCGACCACGATATTACATGACATGATCCACAAAGAGGTTGAGGTGTACGTGGACGACATGATTGTCAAGTCCAAAGAAAGAGAGGGCCACTACACCGCCTTGCAAAAGTTTTTCCAAAGGATCAGAGAATTCCGGTTGCGGCTGAATCCGCAGAAGTGTACGTTCGGTGTTACAGCAGGAAAAATGCTAGGGTTTCTGATTACACAAAGGGGCATCGAAGTCGACCCTTCCAAAATCAAGGCCATCTTAGAAATGCCACCACCAATGACTGAAAAGAGGTGCGAGGCTTTCTGGGTAAAGTGCAATTCATAAGACGGTTTATCTCAAAATTAACCTTGACTTGTGAACCACTTTTTGGTCTCTTGAAAAAAGGAAAGAAATTCCAATGGGACGGCCGATGCCAAGCTGCTTTTGAACAGATCAAGAAATACTTACAGAACCCACCCGTGTTGTCACCACCAGAACCAGGGAGACCGTTGATATTGTACCTTTCAGTGACTGAAACTACAATGGGCTGTATGCTCGCGCAGGAATCAGAGGACAAGGTGGAGAGGGCCATTTACTATCTGAGCAAGAAGATGCTGGAGTATGAGACTCGCTACACACCGTTGGAGAAGGCTTGCTTAGCCTTGGTATGGGCTACCAGGAAGCTGCGGCACTACCTGTTAGCCCACTCGTAATGTTGGTTTCACGATTGGATCCTATCAAATATCTTTTCGAGAAACCGGCACTTACGGGTAGGCTAGCTCGTTGGTTGCTGTTGCTTTCCGAATTCGATCTGAAATATGTAACACGCAAGCAGTCAGTTAAGGGAAGAGCAGTAGCAGAATTCTTGGCCGATCATCCAGTGGAAGGGGGTGAAGCAGTTGAGTACTTATTTCCAGATGAGGCCATTTTGCACATCGAAGATGAAACTTGGACGATGTACTTTGACGGAGCGTCGAACCAGTACGGATATGGGATAGGAGTGTTACTGATAGCACCCGACAATTCCCGTATCCCTCTAGCCTTCAAACTCCGGTTCAAAGTCTCGAACAATGAAGCAGAATATGAGGCATGCATTGCCGGTCTAGAAGCAGCCCTAGAACTAGGGGCAAAACGGTTGGACGTCATTGGGGACTCGAACCTTGTTGTGTCTCAAGCAAAAGGAGACTGGAAAGTCAAGGAAGAAAAGATGATAATGTACCACCAGGCCTTGGATTTGTTAATTCCTCGGTTTGAGAAGCTAAACTTTGCTCATCTAGTAAGAGAGAACAACAGGTTCGCAGATTCACTAGCAACTCTATCTTCCATGATAGACATCCCGTTTGGAGTCCGGATGCGTCCAGTCATCATTGACCAGAAGTTTGCGCCAGCATATGAATCAATCGCGGCCATAGATGAGGTTCAGGACGATAACCCCTGGTATTACGACATTTGGAACTTCCTGGAGAAAGAGACATATCCACCAGGGGCAAATGCCAAGGACAAAAGGGCAATTAGAAGAATGGCTGTTCAGTTCATCATTTGCGGGGGTAAGCTGTATAAGAGAGGTCATCTGGGAATGCATAAGCTGTGTGTAGAAGCTGAAGAATCGAAGCGCCTGATGGAGGCCATCCATGGAGGAGAATGTGGTGCACATATGAATGGGGTAATGTTGGCTCGGAAGATCCTCAGACAGGGTTACTACTGGTCCACCATGGAGGAGGATTGTATCGGTTTTGTTCGGCGATGCCACAAATGTCAAATTCATGCAAACCGCATGAACATCCTGCCGTCGAAGCTGTACAACATGACTTTGCCATGGCCATTTTCAGTTTGGGGAATCGATGTGATCGGGGTCGTTACTCCGAAGGGGTCGAATGGGCATGAGTTTATCCTGGTCGCAATAGATTACTTTACAAAGTGGGTCGAGGCCCAATCTTATGCAGTGTTGCAGAAGATGGTGGAAACCTATCGGGACTAGCCGGATAAGTTGCCGTTTGCTCTGTGGGGCTACCGACTTCAATTAGAACTTCTACCGGGGCGACTCCGTATTCCTTGGTTTATGGGATGGAAGCCGTTCTACCTATCGAAATTGAGGTTCCGTCTTGCGAGTGTTGGCTGAGTGCCAGATAGCCGAAGCAGATTGGCAGCAGAGCAGATTTGAGGAACACATGCTCTTTGACGAGAGGAGATTGAAAGCACTGTACCATGTTCAAGGTTATCAACGCGGAATTGCACGGGCTTTCAACAAGAAGGTGAAGTCCAGGAATCTAAAGGAAGGAGATTTGGTACTCAAGGACAACCGAGCTCCCATCGACGACCCAAGGGGCAAGTTCAGACCCAATTGGATTGGTCCCTACATCATTAAGTCTATTTGGTCGGGTGGAGCTGTCATTCTAATGGACCTAGATGGCCTAGAGTTCTCACAACCGATCAACATGGACAAGTTGAAGAAATATTACCCCTGAGAGGCTCGCTAGGCCGAAAACCCGAAAGGGCGACCTAGGCAAAAGTTAGAGCACAAAAAATTTGAAATTATAAAAACTGAGCTCGCAAGGTTGAAAACCCGCAAAGGGCGGCCTTGGCAAAAGTTATAGCGCAAAAAGAGAGTGAAAATACTCAAGTGAACCCAGGCCTGAACTACGTAACGCTTGATTCCCATCTTTGGGATACGTAGGCAACTTCATCCTGAAGTTCAGCCATAAACTTTTTCCCCCGATCACTTTGTCCATTTGATCAGCTTGGTCATTTTTGGCTATTCAGTATTCAAGAGCTTCGGTTGTGCTATTCAGACTAGGGGCAACTTTCCAGTTGCTGGAACCGGGGTTGTGCATCTCAGTGACAGATCTCAGGCGTGTCCAGTTCTGATCCATACTGAAAATGGTTTTGAAAAGTTTTAATAAAAGTTGACTTTGTTCAAATTAATCTTTTTACGACTAAGACCATTTCTGGACCAAAACGGGAAATTTTCAGTACCACAACCTTTAATTTCATTGATTTCAATACAGAGTTTTCCTGCTCTTGCATACAAATTGAAGTTGCTTTTTATTACATTCATAAGGAAAAACTTGAAAGTACTAATAAAGCAATAAATTCGGGGCATAGATAAGTCAGGTGCTCCTGTGCCCCCTCCCCGAGCTGGTCGAAGCCTCTGGTGCCAAGCTGGGCCCGATCTGTGCCTCCTCATTAAGCCAATCTATGCACTCATCGGACAAAATGCAACTGAAAGTGGGAGCGGGGGCCAGGAGCTCTTTAGTCCTCCATGTTGTCGTATACCGGGCAAGCTGTGCACCTCGGATCGGGAATGTAGCCGGATACTCTATCTCCTCTGGTGGACAAGTCTGATCATGACCAAATTGGCGTTAGAACCGGAATGGGAAGCATAACACACAGTGAGTCAAGCCAATTAGCTGAATCCCAGGTTGGCGGGTCATGCTATAGCCCATTGCCGGTAGATTGAGCCAAGGGCACCTCCAAGCAATGCGGTCTGCGGACAAGCTGCACATCCAGTCGAACCACCAACCCTCATCAAGGGCATCGACTAGGCGTTGTCGGAAGAAATAACCGCGGGCTGAGTACGCCGGGCAAGAGTCCACAACCTGTAACTTGTCCATCAACCACACCTGGGAAGGGATGAAAAATGAGAGAATAAAGAATAGAGAGATGTACGATGAGAGAAAAGTAAGAAAAGGGTTTTGTGAGAAAAACCGAGCCTGAAAGCCAAGTGATGTGAGCAATATATATGTACGATTGGGTGGGAAACATTACCTGCAGCAGTAGTGGGCTCCCTGCAAATCTAGTCGTCTCTCGGTGATAAAAGGCATCAAAGCCCATCAATGTTTCGGCCAGAGTCATGGCAACGCAGCTCTTGTCCTCCTTTAAGCCGTGAGCAACCTCGATTAGCCGGACACTAGATCCTCCAGAGCCTGAGGCAAGTAAGAAATGAGATAGCATGCACAAACAAAGTGCGTATTGCCGAAAACCTTGCCAATGATGGTCATCGCGGTCGCCGGCATCAGAAAAACGGCAAATCAAACTCGGAATATCCAGCATCCCGTCACAAATCAAAGATCGAGCGTCGGATATTGAGAGCCCACACATTTGTCCTAAGGCTTGGGCATGGCCAAAACGAAGTTGGGGTAGGATCTCTTCGTTGCGCTCGAATTCCATTAAAGCTTGGAAATCCTCAAAGGTAGGACATACCTCTTGCCCGCCAAAGCTAAAAACATGTGTCACCGGATTCCAAAACCTTGCCGCGGCATGGAGAAACGGAAGGTGTAGTGGAGTACAACTCAGAGTGAATAGTGCGTTTATGCCAAAGCCCCGGAAATTCAGCTTTTCCGAGCCATCCAAGTTGTTAATCCAAGTTGAGAGATTCTGGGCAAGAAACTCTTCCATATGGAACAAATCAGTGGTGAATTGAGTAAAACTACGAAGCTGAGGCCTTTTGTAGAAGATAAGGTTGAGTGGATGACAGATGTCAGCATTCTGCTGGTTCTGGCAATTTATGGCCGGCCGGCTAAATATAGTGCCGACCGACCACCACTTTTGGTCGATGGCCATTTCTCATGGCCGATGGCCTTTACCTCTGGTCTGTGGCCTTCCTCCTTGTTCCATGAGTTGTTTATGAGTTGAACATGCTAAGGGATTGTGGTTGGCACCTCTACCAATGCCCTCCGGTGATCGATTCTTGCAGGGTCACACCCTTTTGCTTATCGAGTTGTTGTACATTTGCTTATCGAGTTGTATTTCACTCTCCTTCAGTCTTTGATTTGCTTATTAAGTTGTACTCGCACTTGGTTGGTTTTGTCGAGTCTCTCTGTAGACGTCCCCGAACGCCCCGGGAGGCTTAAGTCCCGTTCTGTTCATATTGGGGTCACTACAGTTCAAGGACACAAATGTCACGGTTCTTATCTTGAACCAAAGAGTCCAAATCCGGCAAATCGTTTTGAAAACAGATTTTTTGAAAGAAGTGCCAAACATGGACTGCTTTGCCAGATAACAGAGTCGCCACCTAAAATATTTTTTAAATGGGAAATTTAGGAAACCCTGACTCGTTGCCAAAGGCCACGTGTCCGTCATCACCAAAGTTGCCTCGGCTCGGGAACTTGGGTACGATTGGGGAAGGTCACATCGTGAGCACCCCCGCTCGCCCGGTCAAAGACCGGCCTCTACTAACCATGATATCCTTATTTTGAAAACATTGTGAGTTCTTTATTTCGGTTATTAGCCTAGGTTACTATGTGATGCTCGCAGCAAATAAGTATAGACTGGGCCGCCTGAATTGGAACAAAACATTTCATGTTTGTTTGTTTGAAGATGGTTTGATGGTGCTACCCGCAGGTAGGCTAAGACGCGGATTTGCCACCCTCAGGTGGGCTTAGAAAACATGATTTGGCCACTATCTAGTGGGCTTAAAACAAATGTTGATGAATTGTCCAATCCAAGCAACTCAACCTCCACCCACAGGCATTCAAGGCAGTTATATCACATAAGCATTTAGCCTCATGGTAAGCATGCTATTCATGGCAACACTCACACGCATGCGAGGATGCTAAAGCATAAAACTCACCGAGTACTCCAAGCCAAAACAGAAAATTTATTAGAAATCATGCATGATCCTAAATATACAGGAATGCCTAATGCAACACATGCAATAATGCAACTATAGCAGGCTCGGCTATTCTAAACATGGCATATGAAATGCTACAGCTAACATGTACTCAATTTGGAATTGAAATACAAATGCAGTTTGTATGATGCGCCGAGCCCGGTGCGTGCAAAACAGATGAATGATGCAAGCATGCTATCATACTGTATGCTAATCGAAATATGCCCTATATCAACCAACGTAAGCGGGTAAATAAAGGGAAGAAAGACGTGGGGTTGGAAGACATACATCACACTCACCCACACTTATTACAATTATGCCCTCGCGCAGAGGGTCCGAATAAATATACAGTCCGAAGAAAAGAATAATACAGTCCGAAATAATACAGATTCCTAATTAATTAACAAATTAAGTAAGAAAAACTGTAAACTGGCATGCAAGCCAGGGGCTGCCTCGCTTCTGATAAATGATGTATGCTGGGCTGCCTTGTGCGGAAATCCACTGGGATGCCCAATTTGGCCTCTGTTTGCAATTGTTCTCGAAATGTGCGCCAGACTCCGAAGAGTTGCTGATTCCTCCTTTTGCTGCAACAGAGGGCAGGAGAAGGGCATAGCAATGTATTTCACAAATATATGCATGCCTCGATCCTCGTGCCACCAATCACGCATATTGATGCATGATGGCCAAGGAATCGGATTGCACAACTCAATATAGGGTGCAATGCAGATGAATGCTACAACAAAACCTAACTCCATCATGAGTGATCCGGAGTGTCGGTGACTTTTGGGAATTGAGATCCGTTCCGTCACTCGGAGCACGAAACGTGCCTCGTTTCCCGTGCCCGGGCTAACTCTTATCCCGAACATGATGCGATATGCATGATATGCATGAAATGCAGCTAAAATACAATCCTAGCATGCACAATGCTATGAAAATGAAATGCCTCGAAATGCGTGTACGCGGGCGCGCAAACCGAGGCGATGATCCTAAGGCATAAAATGGCATACGCAATGCAATTGGACTTACACTAACATGAGTGAGCCTCAGCCACACTCACATAAGAGGCCGTCGGATAAAAATGAGATGCCTCGAAATGCGTGCCCACGGGCGCGCAAACCGAGGCGATGCATACGCAATGCAAATGACATGGAAAATACAAATTGGGCTTACACTAACATGAGAGGGCCTCGGCCGCACTCATATAAGAGGCCGTCGGATAAAAAAGTGAAGTGCCTCGAAATGCGTGCCCACGGGCGCGCAAACCGAGGCGATGCATACGCAATGCAAATGACATGGAAAATGCAAATTGGGCTTACACTAACATGAGAGGGCCTCAGCCGCACTCACATAAGATGCCGTCGGATGAAAATGAGATGCCTCGAAATGCGTGCACACGGGCACGCAAACCGAGGCATGGCCCTAAGGCACAAAAATGACGTGCAAATGAGACATGACATATGGCATATGAAAAATGCAAATTTCAGCAGCTAAAATGATGCACAAATAGCCCCCGAATTATGACGAGATCACACCCGATGCCCGAAATGCAATGTAATGCACCCGAAATGGCCTACGGCCCTACTAAACATGCACAATATGGACATAAATTTTAAAACAGTAGCAAGGCAGCCCCTAAAATAACATTTTTTCAGTACAAAGCAAGGCTAAATAATAACCACAAGTATGGTAAAACTAACTTGCAAAAATGGGGAAAAAGAGGGGAATTACAAAGCAAGTAGTATATACAATGCTCAAACCAAAAAATACAGTTCTACAAAATTAAATAGGGGCAAAAAATATGCATATTTACAGTAGATGACATCCTCCAATTCAGTATGTAGATATGCTTAACATAGCATGCAAAAATGGGGCAACAAAGGACTACAACATGAGGTACCATAAGAAATGACCAAACAACCTTGGACCCTTAACAAAACATGAAGAATGAGTTATTTTAAGACACTTTCTAAGCCTGATGAAGGCTCAAATCAGTAGCCAAATAAGCTCAAAAAGTCAAACAAAATGGGGCCAAAGAGAGGTATAAAGAGAGGTACAACATGGAGACCTCAAACAAGATTGATCCTTCTACAATGTTGTAGAGGGACCTAAAATAAACTCAAACTCAGTAAATGGCATGCTCAAAATCAGATCACAAACAGGCCAAAAACCATGCAATTTTACGGTAATTTGAAGGAAATATGAAGCAAGTGCATGATAGAGAGGCCAAACATGGTTGAGCCCTTCTTCAATATTGACGAGGGACTCAAAATAGGCCCATCACAGTTTATTTCATGCTCGGAATCAGATCATTCATAAGCTAGATATTTCATGCAAAATATTGGCATAAAGATGCTATTGAAGCAAGTACATGAAGGAGATGCCAAATAAGGTTGAGCCCTTCTACAATGTTGTAGAGGGGCTCAAAATAAGCACAAAACCAGTAGGGGTCAAAGCCCAAATCAGTGAGCAAGTTAGGGTAAAGATTTGAAGCAAAATTGTGCAAGAAAAGGGGAATTAGTGACTTACCCTTGAAGATCAAGCTTTTATGGCTTCTTGGCTTGAATTTGTTGGTCCTTAGCCTCTGAGAAAGCTTCCTTTGCTGCTGGAATGGAAGTGGTGATGGTGAAGCTTAGGGTTGATGAACAGTGGGCTAGGGACTTGAAGCTTTTTTTGAGTTTTTGAGGATGAAAATGGAGGCAAATGGTTAAGGGTTCTTGAGATCAAATCTTGTAACCCTCAACAAAGAAGGAGGCCATCCCCTCAATAGGCAAGAAAGGGGTGTAAAAGGGAGGGAAATGCACCCAAGCTTTCCCTCCCAAAATATCCCCCGGATGCTGAGATATTTTGGAAAAAACAGCTGGACAGCTGTAAAGTGCTCAAAAGCAGAAAGCTGGCCGGCCAGGTGGATTTCTTGAAGGTGGCCGGCCAGCCACCCCCATGGCCGGCCAGCCACCTCCCATGGCCGGCCAGCCAAGGGCAAAAATGAAAAGTTGAATTAGTGGCCGACCACCATTTTTTGGTGTCCTCCCATGTGTGTAGAACAAGGTTCCAAGGTCGGAAATTGGCAACTCTGAAACAAGGAAACACAACATTGCACTTGAAGGAGAGGCTCAAAAATGAAAACAACAATTACTGGCCGACCACCACTTTTTGGTGTCCTCCCATGTGTGTAGAACAAGGTTCCATGGTCGGAATGGCAACACTGAAGCAGGAGTCACAACATTGCATTTAAGGAGAGGCCCAAAAATGAAACTCTGAATTGCTGGCCGACCATGCACTTTTAGGGTCCTCCCATGTGCCCTCATCACAGATATATGGTTGTGGTTGGAAGAAAATGGGCCTAGGGTGTTCAACATTAGCCCGGAAGTGAGCAAAACGGGCGCCGGAGGAGCGAAACTGGTTATCTGGGATAATTGCTGGCCTCCCCCCCCCCAGTGATCTTCCTGGTGCTGAAACAGAGGTACCTGCCAAATTTGAACAAAAACTAATGAGAAATGAACGCTCGGGGCCAAACCGCGCAATTCGGGGTCCCGAAAATGGGCTGCAGGCACCGGAAGTGGCATTCAGCCATGAAGTGGGTATCAGAGGCCCCAGTGTTCCTCGGAATGATAAAACAGAGGTACCTGCCAAAAATCGGAGAAAACCGATGCGAAATGACTGCTCGGGGGCCAAACCGCGAGGTTCGGAGCCCGAAAACCGGCTGTAAGCACCGAAAGTGGCATTCAGCCACGAAGTGGGTATCTGGGACCCCAGTGTGCCCTGTTATGATAAAACAGAGGTACCTGCCAAGAACCGGAGGAATCGGAGACGGTTGGGCGGTCCCGAACCGAGGCACACGGCCTGACGGCTCCGAAAACCGGGAACCGGGCTCCGAAATGGGCAAAATGGCCTACGGCCACGAAATGTAGCACACGGCCACCGAGAGATAGTCTACGGGACCACTCCCTCCCCTCAGGAAAGAAAACAGAGAAAACCGAGTCTGGTTCGCAAACCGAGACAGGCACAGAAGAGGATTCGGAAGTTCGGAGGCGGGGCGCACGGCCGCGACTCTGAAACTTCTGAACGAGCACGATATGCAACATCACCGAGCGCTCAATCGGTGACGTCTGAGTCTTAAGGTCGGTCAAAAATGGGGTGTCTACACTCTCTATTTTGCTTATCGAGTTGTAAGTCAGTTCACTACCTGATTATTACGATGCAAGTGCTCCATTTTCAAATGAATTCTTTTAATTTCATTCGCATTGTTATGTGATGCCATGAGATGCGATGCATGGAACATGCAAATGTAACACCTTTTGAACAAAATAGCTGTTTCATTTCCATCATGTATTTTGCAAAATGTACACTATTTTGAAAATAAAACCTGCCTGAGGCAGTGCAATGTGCTTAAACTACCAGTAAAAAGGAAAGTAAAGCAAAAAGAGAGTAGGGCAGCAGAGTATCGGGGTTGATACCGGTAACCTCCCCTTGCGGTCGATGCACCTCCCGCGCCCTTGTTCGAGTCAATTGTTTGGTGTGGCACCTTCATTACTCAAGATGGTGCGAAGAAGTGCACTTTTTCGGAACATTAGTAGGCTTTTGAGTTGACCTCAGGCCGTGTTTTCTTTGAGCGATGCTCCATACGTGCGAGGAATGCCCCTTCCCGTATCCTTTTGTATCTTGTGCACTCCACAAGTCACTTCAATTATACTGTATTGTAGTACTTTGAATTTCAACATCATGAGTAACTCGTTTTTACCATCCTTCAAGTTTTTACACACATTGCTTGCATACATGCATTGCTTTACTTACATGTGTTCAAAGTTTCTATACACATTGCTTGCATACGTGCATTGCTTTACTTACATGTGTATATGTATCTTTCAGGTGGTTACACATTGTATACGTTTTCGCGTATACTTTACTTACATGTGTTCATACCTTGCTTGCTTCACACATTGTGCACGTTTCCGCGTGTGCTTTACTTATATGTGTTTATGCATCTCACAGGAGGTTACACATTGCTTGCGTTAACCCGCATGCTTTACTTACATGTGTTTATTCTTGCTATACACATTGTATGCGTTACTGCATGCTTTACTTACATGTGTATAAGTATTTTCAAGTGGTTACACGTTGTATGCGTTTTTTGCGTATACTTTACTTACATGTGTTCATACCTTTACATTGTTACACACATTGCATACGTTTCCACGTATGCTTTACTTACATGTGTTCAAGTTTCTATACACATTGCTTGCATACGTGCATTGCTTTACTTACATGTGTTCAAGTTTCTACACACATTGCTTGCATACGTGCATTGCTTTACTTACATGTGTTCAAATTCATTCATACACATTGTGCACGTTGTCGCGTGTTCTTTACTTACATGTGTTTGTGCCTTCACAGCATTGTTATGCTTCCCACTTGCTTTGCGTTGTCACGCACTTTCAATTGCATTCATGTGCATATTGCTAACAATATTGTACCTGTTAAGTTTTCTTTCTTTTTCAGGCACGATATTGTATGTACGGTTCATTTGAGGCTGGTACAACCGGACAAACCGCACAGGTATTGTATTCTCTGCGAAAAACGTACCGAGAATTACATGATTCTCTTACATTCTTTCTGCATTGTAATGTGGTTGGATTTGTGTTTGCTAGCTTAAAACTGTTGTATGTTATGCTTCGTTACAGCTTTCTTTGCATGATCATAAGTTATGTTCGGCTTTTTGCATTGTCGGTTGTATTTTGCCCCTGCCTTCGGGCGCATATCTTTATCCGCAGCATGTATGCTTTGTCCAAGTCTTCGGCTTTGTCAAAAATGGGTCGTCTCTGGGCTTTGACAATCACTCCCGTCATTGTTATGACTTTCGAGTTCTGTCAAAGAGGGGCAACTGTAGACACCTCATTTTTGACCGTCCTCGAGACTTGGACGTCACCGCTGGAACACTTGGTGATTACCCATGTTCGTGTTTGTTTTGAGTTCCGAGGGGTCTGGCTATGCGCCTTGCTTCAGGATCTCTCAACTCGATTGTTCTGTGTTTGGTTTTGCACCAAACACTTGTGTTTTGTTTCTGAGGGTAGAGAGTAGCTTGTTAGCTACCCTGACACCCACCGGCCATAGATTGAGGCCACCGGCCGTGTTTTGAGGCTACCGGCCATTGGTAAAACATACCATTGGCCGGTCGACATTTGGTGTGGCCGGCCGATTATATATTTGGACGATGGCCTCCTTTTTCTGGCCGGTAGCACCTTTTTTCCTTTTTCAGGCATAATGCATGCCAGTTGTGCCAGCTGGAATGCATTGACCCTCCTCCCTATGCACGGGTGTGGCTATTTTGCACTCTTTGCCCGTTTTTTCTTGCACCCTTTGCTCAAGCTTCTTGAGGAAACTTGACCCCTTGTCTTAGCTTCCTCAAGAAGCTTGCACCTTTGGGTTAGCTTCCATTGGAAGCCTTGACCCTCTTGACCCTTCTCATTTAGCTTCTTTGAGAAGCTTAGCACCATTTCATTGTCTATATAAGAGATCACCCCCCTCCTTTGTCTTGGTTGAGCAAAAAACCAGAGGAATATACAGATATACATCTGAGATATACCTTCTCTCTCTATATCTCCCTCTCTCTCATCATTGTGTGTGTTTGAGGGTCTTAAAGTGCATTTTCTCCTTAGTTTTGCACACAAACACACACTACTACACCATACTTCGACTTTGAGAGGCTTTGAGGGTTTGTTATTGAGGTTTTGGACTGGTTTTGATCAAAAGAAGGAGGCTGCACTTGCTGTTCACCAAGGGTTCTTCAAGGGTAACTCTTTTACTTTAGATTCCCCAATCTTGCACTAGACTTTTGCCTATCTTGCTTATTGTTTTAGACTTTGTGTATAACTGAAAAAAGTCTTGTATTTGCATGCTTAAATACTTCATTAAGGTCACTTTGTTGTTGGGGGTCGACCTCCCCTCTTAGGCCTTGTTTGGCCCTTTTTATGCTTTCTCCTTTAAGCTTTGATGACCTTGGTGTGTTGGCCTTCTCACCACTGAAATCCAGTGGATTTTCAGTGGTGAAGAAGAGGTTTTGAGGTCTTGTATAGGGGAGGGACACCCCTCTCCCTTGGTCTCTCTTTTGTCCATTTTTTTGGCTCATAAAGGTAGCATGCATGCCTAGGTGTTTTTGGTTCCATTTCAGAGGTTTTTGGGTGTCATTTGGTCATATTACATCTCAGTTTTTGGTCGGATTAAGGGTCCCTTGCATGCATTATACACTTGCTTTGTATTCCTCTATTATGCCTAGAAATGCATCTTGCTATTAGGCCATCATGCTTGCATATTTTTCCCTAGCTTTGTGAAACTTTTGGTCATGTTTCATCATGCTTGAGGTCTGTAGACACTGTTTTGATCATATTTGCCTTGTTTGGTATAGCCCCTTTGTATTTTGGCTTATGAGCCTTGAGTGTGTGAGTTATAACCATGCCTTAGTTGGGTTGTTTCAATGCTTTGGAGTCATTTCATATGCCATTTTAGTCTCTAATCATGCTTGAATGCTTACATTCATCATCACTTCCATGCCTTGAAGAATGGGTCTTTCATGTCTAGGGATGGGTCATTGTGCATGGCTATGTGTTTGAAGCTTTAAGCTGCCATAACAGTGGGTTTTGGGGGCTCATTTTGCATGTTAAAACTCTGTTTTGTATTGAAAAGTTCATGCCATAAGTGTTTGGGGTAGTTGTAGTGGAATGCTTCTTGTCTTGGGCCTATTGGTATGCATGCTTGCATGAGCATTTGTCCACCATTTTGGGCATTTTTGGTCACTGTTTGGGAGTGGGCTGAGGTCTGCCCTTTGGGTTTAAGGTCCATCATTGCATGATCATGTTGTATTGCTTTGTTTTCATGTTTGCACTATATCATACTTGCATGCTTGCATATTATTGGCTAGTTGCATTTCATGTCTTAGTTTACACATTAGATTGCATTGCATTGCATCTTATATGCCTAGCATTGCACATTTGCATGTTTAGTTTGCATCACATTTGGCATGTTTTTGTATCTTAGCCTCATATTGCATCTTTGAGCCAAGTTTATATACATGCATTGCATTGTTTGGTTTGGGGTGTCAAACCAAACTTGAGGGGTGAGGAGTGTTCGTACTCCAAGTGACGAAACACGTCTCAATCCTCGGTCGCCGATGTCCTTGATCTCAATATGATAGGGTATTGGCACTCATTTGTTCGTTACATGCATTTACATCAAGTTGCAAACTTGGCCTCTTAGGCCATCATGCATCGAAATGCGCAATTGATGGTCCGAGGGTCGAGGGCTATGCTCCCTTGAGTCTATTGCATGATAGGGAGTATGACCATGCCCACATTTGCTTGAAAATTCCATGCCATACACTGCTTGCCCTCTGTTGCTGTCAACTGCAGGATCCTGCAGGAAGTAATGGCCGGCCGGCCACTTACAGTGCCGACCAACCATCTGTGGCTGGCCGGTGGTCCAACATTTGGCCAACAAGGACATTCCCATGGCCAGTGGAGTTGAAATGTGGCCGGTGGCATTCCAAAATACTCAGGGAATAATTCCAAGCAATTCTGGAAATTTGTGTAATCTTCAAGAAGCAAGCAGTGTAAACAGAGGCAGCAATGCTATGGCAGCGAGTTTCCGGGCAAGATGAGTCAAACATGTATCATTTGCGCATTTCGAGGCAGAGCTGTGGCAGTCTCTTTAAGCTTCACATTTTATTTTGTAATTAATTTGTTAATTAATGAAGGGTCTGTAATAATTAATTAGCTAGGATAGTTGATTTGTTATTCGGACTGTATTATTCTTTCGGTCCCTCCGAGTGGGGGCGTATTTGTAATAAGTGTGTGTGAGTGTGTGCATGTCTTCCAATCCCTCGTCTTTCTTCCCTTTTATTTACCCGCTTATGATGGTTAGACTGGGGCATATTTAAATTAGCATACCTTATGCTATGCATGCGTGCATCCATACATCTGTCTTGCATGCATCGGGCTCTTCACATCATGCTAACTGCACTTGTATTTCAATTCCAAGTTGAGTACTTGTTAGTTGCAACATTTCAAATGTCATCTTTAGGGTAGCCGAGCCTATTCTAGCTGCATCCTGCATGTGTTGCATTAGCCATCTTAACATGAACTAGGATCATGCATATGATTACTAACTAGTTTCTGTTTTGGCTTGGAGTACTAGGTAAGCTTTTATGCTTTAGCATACCGCATGCGTGTGAGTGTTGCCATAATAGCATGATTACCATGAGGCTAGCTACTTATGTGATATAACTGCTTGAATGCCTGTGGATGGAGGTCGAATTACTTGAATTGGAATAATGCATTAAAACTGTGAGTTTTAAGCCCACTAGATAGTGGCAAAACCATCTTTTCTAAAGCCCACTCGAGGGTGGCAAAACCTGCATTTTAGCCTACTTGCGAGTAGCAAACCGTTTTCAAAACGAACATGAAATGTTTTGTTCCAATTTAGGCAATTTGGTCTATACTTGTTTGCTGCGCGCATAACATAGTAATTCTAGGCTAATAACCGGAATAAGAGCATATAATGTTGTCAAAACAAGATATCATGGTTAGTAGAGGCCGATCTTTGATCGGGCGAGAGGGGGTGCTCATAACTGACCTTCCCCAATCGTATCCAAGTTCCCGAGCCGAGGCAACTTTGGTGATGACGGACATGTGGCCTTTGGCAACGAGTCAGGGTTTCCTAAATTCCCCATTAAAAAATATTTAGGTGGCGACTCTGTATCTGGCAAAGCAGTCCATGTTTGGCACTTCTTTCAAAAATCTGTTTTCTCAAAACGATTTGCCGGATTTGGACTCTTTGGTTCAGATTAAGAACCGTGACAATTTGAGTCCTGAACTGTAGTAGACCCACAGACGAACAAAACGGGACATCCTCCCGGGACGTTCGGGGACGTCTATATCCATACTTGTCGTGGTTATCTTCACCTTACCACAATGAAACGAATTAAGCCCAAGAGTATCTTCATCAATGGCAATCACTGCTCCCTAAGTGTTCCCAATACTACTAAATGTTTTAAAACTCCATAAGTTCAACGGAACACCATAACAACTAAGCCAGACATATCTTTCTTATTTAATAACCAATCCTTGGCGTCATTCTTGGACTGAATCACACCATGCATTGAGCCAAACCTGTATTCTTTGAAGTTTGTCCTTCATATCTGCGATTAATTTGAAAGAGAGAACCATGTCTCTTCCACCCCCCCTTCTGACCTTTACTTCCCCTAAGCCTCTTCTGATGATGTCCTTCTTAAAAGTATCCATTGATGAGGATGCTTTTAACTTTCCTACTACACTTTCCTACAACCAACCATTACCTTTCTCATAAGCCTTAATGGTTCGGATTACATTTGTATGAACTCCTCTGCCACTCACAACCTCAGCAAAGGACCTGTTTCTTTGGTAGCTAGCATTATACGTGGTATTATCAGCTATGGCTTTTCTAGTCTGTGGTGCTTGTTTCAATCTGGGCTGTGGACCAGACTCCTTGCCAAACTCTACCATCTTGAATCTTAATGCTCTATCATCACACCAAAGCCCATGTGCCTTTTGTACTGCCATGTCTGTTGTTACAGAGCAATTGTATTTTACAAAGCCAAAGCGAGATCTTATCATCTTTCGTCTCTTATTTGGAATGAAAGCATCCATGACTACCCCATAGTTAGAGAAAATGGTGTATAACCATCTGGCCCCCATGGATTCTGGTAGATTATCCATGAAAATAGAGTGTACAGATGTGTCTACCTTATTGCTCTCCACACTTGTCGTTCGCCATGTCGACGTACCACTGGTTGCCATCCTCTTCCTCCAGTCCCATTTTTCACCATTGCCATTCTCTCCAAAAATCCTTAATTGTTGCCTTCAATTGAAAATCAAAATATATATCTGACAAAGAAGAATTTATCTCTCAAAATTATTACAATGATAATAAAAAATTAGGAGTCATGTAACTTCAAAGACTTTTTCCAATTTGAGACAAAAAGGCAACAAAGAAATTACTATGAAACAATAATCTGTTTGGTTGGTGATGGAGGTAAAGTGGTGGTAAATTGGCAAACACAATGGAGATCAATGGTCCTTGCTTTTGAAACACACAAACATAAATTTAATTAGATTTATTAAGCTATTTTCACTCTGCTAAGATGTAATGAAAGGCTGAAGTTACTAAATTTACACTAAATTACACTGACATCAACTGAAAGAGTCCATAATTACCTTAGTCTTGGGGAAGAGATTGCTTTTCTTTTTCAAGAAACTAGCATAATCAGAGCCTTCCAGCTTCAATTTTGTTTGCTTAAATAGAATGTCATGATTTACTATACGTCCTAGGATTTATTTGGAAATTGACTCTTTTTTTTTTTCCTGATTTTTTACAAAAAGATGTGCGAAAAAATTAGAGAGAGTGGATTACCTTTTTGGCTAATTTAACATGTTCCCACACATAGCCTTAATGTTCTAGTTTAGTTGCTGAGGAAAGAAAAAAAAAAGGGACACTTAAAATTTTTAGATAAGCTTCACAATTGTGATCTAATAGAACAGAAGGACTCCACTAAAGTAAAGCTAATACAAAATTAAATTCATAGATTTATATATGTATATATATATACTTCATTTTCAGCATCCAACATAGGGAAAATGAAAAGAAAATCACACAAAATCAAAAAATTTGTAAAATTAACCAGTGGATTGATATTAATAGTACCTTACGATTATCTTGCTGAAGCTGAGGCAGATGCAGAGGCAAGAGAGAGCATCGTTGAAGCCATCTGAATCAGACAAGATGATGAAACGATAAGATCAATTTAAAACACTTAAAATTAGTAAAAAAAATCAAGCAGTGATCTTCGAGAGAAGTAGAACTTGTTGAGTCTAAATTCGAATCGGTAATCGATGTAAAAAAACAAGAGTAAGAATACAAAAATAAACCTCAGAAAAGTAACGAAGTCGTGTTTAGATCTTGAAACAAAACAACTAAAAACAGAAAACCAACTGCAAAGAAAATTCATAATTCGAACAAAAATGAGAACTAATCATTGTTTTCTTCATAGATCTATAAATACACATACATTTGCTAGCACAAAACTTTTTTTGTGTGTGTGCTTTTGTCGTAAAGGTTTTCTTCTGTTCTTTGGTTGGTTGCTCACCAACTTTGGGGGTGCTAGCAAATGTTCAGATGGGCTTTTTGGGTTGTTTTAGCTCATCGTGAGGCTTTGCTTTTGCCTCTCTTTATTGATGTTTTTGTTTTGTACCTTGTACTTTACTCTTACATCAATAAAGTTTCTTTTTTGCCGATCAATAAAAAAAAAAAAAAAAAGAGGTAGAGAGAGGGAGAGATGCACAAAAAAAAATAAAATAAAAATGAAGGAAATGATATATCTATTGTGAACAAAGCTTCAGATCTCAAATTGAGAAAAAAAAATTTAAAAATGAAAAAGATGATGAATCAAACCCATAGACTTAATGATCTCTGTGTGTGTGAAAAATGATAGATCTACCTGATTGAAACTTAATATCTCATATGTTCGATAGATTTACTGTTGACGAGTAATGATAAATCGATTTTCATAATCCATTTTCTCACATCGAGCTTCAAACAAGAGAGAGAGAGAGAGAGAGAGAGAGAGAGAGATACAAAATTAGGGCAAAGAAGTGTTTGAGCTCATAATTAAAGAATATCACAAGTTATATTTTCGGCTCTAAAAGATTCTTTTTAGGGACCAAATTGAATTGGTCTCTAAAATTTAGTCTCTAAATAACTAATTTCTTGTAGTGCCTATAGTTTGACCCAATTTTACTTTGGTCCCTATTGTTTTAGGGCAAATGCGTCCTACCCCCAGCTGGGGGCGACCCCCAGCGACCCCCAGCTGACGTGGCTGGGGGTGATTGGCCTTAGAGTAAAAAAAAAAAAAAAAAAAAAATGAAAACTGGCGAATCAGGCTGCCACCTCACTGGGGTCGACCCCCAGTGGGTGTATGTAGCGGGGTTCTTGTTTTAATTCCAACAATTTGGCTCCTACACTTTAAGCCTAGTTTCAATTTCTCCTTCTTTTCTAGTTGGAGGTTGAAATTACAAATTTTGGAACACTTGTTTTGCTAATTTCCTAAGGTGTACAAGAAGGACCAAGTTGAAACTAGGCTTAAAGTGAGAGGGACCAAATTGTTCAATTTGAAACAATAGGGACCAAAATGAAATTTGAGTCAAACTATAAGGGTAAAAAGTGTAATTTACCCTTTTATTTCATTCATTTTGTCAGGCAAGCAAAGTTATTCATATATCCTTACCTCAAATTCATACATGCGCAAACATTTCAAAATGAAATGGAAAGCTGTCTAATTATTTAGATTGGAAACTCAAGTGGGTGATGACTTGATTGTATGAATGAAATGATTTCATTTTGCAACTTGTCTGGCCCTTTGCTTATGATTTCTTATACCATTTAAAATTAATTATTGGAAATCAAACTTTGAGTATGATTTGGTGGTAGTTTGGTAGAAATTTGAAATTTCTAATTTTCAATACTAGTTCACGTACAATTGATACTATCTAATTATTAATGAAGGAAACTCAAATTTGGTAGGTAGATTTAGTGATATAAAGTTATGAACTATGGAATGCTAGTATGACTTGCAGGCATCAAACAGTAATTAATGACTGAACATCTTGATATCGGAAACTTCTCTCTATCGTGGCATAAAATAATTTTTTGTTATTTTTTCATGCAATTATTTTATGATTCAATCTTTAAAAATATTAAGAAGTTACATCCGTCATTTGTGGTGAGTTCAGGAGCTAGATAGTTGCATATTTTTTCTTCTGAAAAGTTAATCCATCCAACAAAAAGTGTTCTGCTATTTTTTTCTTTTTAACCCGATGGATTTGTATATGGCAGGAGTGTAAGATTTCTGTATTTCTGTATATTCAATTGTGTTTATGATTACAATCAGACCTTAGATTATATAGCCCTAAATCCCAAACCAAAAAGGAAAATACAATACAATTATGTCTCTACTAGGACTTTAACACAATCACACCTCTAACTCTAACACAATCATGCCTCTAATTTGGAAAAATAGAAAATAGAATACAACATATATTCTAACACCCATGCTCAAACTCAAGGTGTTTTAGCAGAAAACACTGAGAGTTTGCTAAGAAGAAACTGAAACCGGGCTGTAGTGTGAGTCTTGGTGAAGAAATCCGCAAGTTGCAAAGCCGAAGAGATGAGAAGAAGTGAGATAGAGGCAGACTGCAGATACTGGCGAACAAAGTGACAATCAATCTCAATATGTTTCGTCCGCTCATGAAAGACAGTATTGTGGGCAATTTGAACAGCACTGCGGTTGTCACAACAGAGAGCGGTCAGGGAGGATTGAGAGACACCCAAATCAGACAAGAGACAACGAAGCTAAACAATCTCAGCAGTGGCATGATCCATAGTATGATACTCAGCTTCGGTAGTAGAGCGAGCAACGACTGATTGTTTCTTACTTTTCCAAGAGATCAAGGAATCTCCAAGGAACATACAGAAACCAGATGTAGACTTGTGATCAGTAACATCCCCAGCCCAATCAGAGTCAGTATAGCGATCCCGGTTTTCCCTTCAGTGTTTATTGTATCCCAGACTCGGTTCCATTGGTGATTGTTATTATCTGTATCTCATTTCCATCCTTTACTCTTTGTATTTGAGTTTTGGGTTGTGTTGGGCAGGTTTGAAATAGGTTGGTTGTATTTAGAAACAAATGACTTCTGTCTAGATTTTGGCCTTTACGCTCGAGCGGGGCTTTCTATGCTCGAACAGGCCCTTTTGCATTTGCTCCTCTGCTCAAGCGGGCAGTTTGACGCTTGAGCGGGATTATTCAGTCTTCAGTATTTTCCTTGCAGCACATTGGACGCTTGAGCGTCCACTTTCACGCTCGAGCGGGGACCTTCGTCTGCAGAACTTCTGGAAGTGTGCATTTCACGCTCGAGCGGGAGACTGTGTCTGACGCTCGAGCGGGGCGTTCCACGCTCGAGCGGACTGTGATGTACATCAGTCCGTGGGAAGCTATTTTGAATCACTTTTTCGGGTCTCTCTCTCTCTAGCTTTTCAAAACCCTAATTTGAGAGCTCCTCTCTCTAGAATGCTGTCTCTCTCTCTCTCTCTCTCTCTGTACATTTTGAGCTAGATCTAGTGACCTCCTCACCCTCTTTCCTTTGATAAAAAGCTTGAGCTTCGCGTGGGCTCCATTTTGATCCGAAAAGTTGTGAGTTTGGAGCACTTTCGGGTTTCTTCATCAACTCCTTTGGGTCTCTTCATTTGAGGTAGGGAAAACTACTCATATTTATGGTCTTTGACATAAACATGTAGTCTTTTTGGTTTAATGTTGAAATTGGAAAATTTTGGGTGTTAGGGTTTCAAAACTTGAAATGTATAAAGAGGGGTTTTGTTCCTTTTGAACTATACATGTGTGTATGGGTTTAAAAAAAAAGGTTATTGATGATATTTGGACCTCTGGGTCAATGTTGAGAAAATGGGGAAAATGCCTTAGTTGGGTATAATTGGGTCATTTGTGTAATTTATGAAATTAGTTATGGGAATGTGAAATTGGTTGAGAAATAAGGAAATTGGGAATTGTGAGATTTAATGGTGTAGTTGGATTAATAAGTCACTCACCTATGAAATTGTTGATAATTTATCTGTTGATGAATTTATTATTTGTTTAGAAATAATTGTTTTGGGCTATCGGTGGAGGATAGCCTTGATTGTTGTAGATACTGCATAATGATTAGGTGAATTAAAACTAATCAATTGAGTATGTCATTGAATATGACGGATGGAATAACACATTGAATATGTGTTTTGCTTGATCATTGTATATGATAAGTGTTTGAATACATTGCGTATGTATCTTGTTTGGGAGGAGATAGGGGATATACTCCATGGTTTGAGAGGAGATAGGGGATGTACTCTCAAACCCATTTGGGAGGAGACAGGGGATGTACTCCATTGATAACTAAGTTAGCCGGAGTGTCCAGGGTGAAAGTCCCGAAATCTTGATTACGTTTGCATAACGTAGATGAATAGAAGTATTGAAGTGTTAATGATATGAGTTGTAGTCTGATTTGAAATTGGAATATTGAAATGTTAATGACATGAGTTGTAGTCTCATCATAAACTGTCTAGATAAATAGAGAACCATATCTATGAATTGGTTTGGATAATGAAACGGAAAAAGGATTGATATATATATATATATATTTGTGAATGTGGATTGGTTATGAAAGAGATGTACGTCTGTGTATATGAGTTAAACATTTGTCAAAAGCTAATGTTTTAGTTATCGTTCATATTATGTTTAGCATATCTCTATTGAGCGTTGGCTCACCCTATATGGGACATTACTTTCAGGTACAGGTGATATGCCGCCTCTAAGGATGTAGCTTGGGAGGTTGTAGAAGTTGAAGGCTTTCTTTTGTGGTTATCTTTGTATTACATGTAAATTCAAGCCTAGGGCTTAATGTGTTTAGAGTTAGAACTCTCTATTTTTGTAACCAAGTGTTGGCTTGGAAAGTTGTAAGCCCGTAGGGCATTTATTTTTGTTGTCAACATGTAATTTTTGAACTAAATACTCTGATGAATGGAAATATGTTTTATTCTCTTATGTCTATGGATGTCGTGAATGTTGGGTTCATATGTATTATTTTGAGGGCGTTACAACTTGGTATCAGAGCATACCGGGTTTGAATACTTTGGGTACGTGGGAAGTGGTTAGTACCACAGTGGGTTTGTCTCACCTTCTAAAGACTTATGTATGATGTTATGTGCTTATGTGATAACATGTTTACGTGACTAAGTTGGTATGGATTTTAGTTTCTAGGATGTTGATTGGATCCTTGGGTTTCTGGGAGTCCTGTTGGAAAAGCACTTGATCAATGCTGTTTCTAATTGGAACTCTAGCAATGCCACGGGACGGTCATTATCTAGAAATGAAGTTCGTAAGTGTTTATGTGATTATATGCTTACGTGGAGTGAATTACAGTTGTCCATGTATTAGGACGCGAGTGAAATAGCTTCGGCACATTTGTGAATGTGCTAATGTTCTTGTTACCTTTATTAGGATGTCAGATCGAGGACGTGGTAGTAGGCGTGGTAGGCCTAGGAGGCAGGGGATGCCTATACCGGATGAGATTCCGGCGCAGCAGGAGGGTGTTGGTTAGGCCAATGTGGCCGAACCAGTAGGTCAGCAGGCCATGGGCGCCTTAGCCCGCGAGATGGCAGGAGCATTGAGGGAATCCATGGACATTCTCAGGGCTGAGAATCAGGTCCAGGCCCATGTGGCTGAGGCAGGGCCGTCCTTTCTGAAGAGGGAGTTTTTTCGGTCTAATCCGGACGAGTTTGTGGGTGATCCTAAAGAGCCACTTAAAGCCGATGAATGGCTTGAGCAGATGATGAAGACGTTTGAGATGCTAGGCATCGAAGACGGAGCCTTGAGGGTGACCTTGGCGTCCTTCCAGCTGAAGGGAGACGCGGGTCAGTGGTGGAAGTTTGTTCGAGGTCGTATTGGAGGGACTTGGGAGGCTTTCGTTGATGCCTTCTGGGAGAAGTTTTTGCCTCCCACTGTTAGGGAGAAGTTGAGGGATCAGTTCTATCAGCTCAAGTAGCTGAATACACCAGTGGCCGAGTTTGAGGCCGTATTTACCAGTTTATCAAGGTTTGCACCTGAGCTAGTGGCGTCTAAGGAACGCCGTTGTCTTGAGTTCAAAAAGAAGTTAAGGACCAGGCTTAAGTTTAGGGTTGTTGGGTCCATGACTCGGGAGTATGGGCGCCTTATGGAGGCTGCGGCCCATCTTGAGATTATTATGCATGAGGAGGAGAAGGAGAGAATGAGGGGCTCTAAGAGGAGTTAGGAAGGTCAGGGGGATGGTAGGAGGCAGAGGGGTTCTAATCCTCAGCAGTCCTAGGGTGCGTTTGCGAGATCTACTTTTCCAGTGCCGAGTTCAGGCTCTGTGAGAGGCAATCAGGGAGACTTTACCTGTTACAAATATGGTCAGCTGGGCCACAAGTCTCCAGCTTGCCCGCAGAGGGAAGGAGGGCAGAGAGTAGCTTCATCTTCGACTCGTCCTCAGAGCCAGAGTCAGGGCAAAGGCCAGCTGCTCTCTTGTTACTAGTGTGGTCAGGCGGGGCACCTAAAGAGGCTTTGCCCGCAGTTGAGTGGCACATCTGGTGTGTCTGGTTTGAGGCAGACTCAGAGTTTTCAGCTAGCTCAGTCAGTTCAGGCCTCGAGGGCCAATCAGGGAGCCTTTTCGGCTCAGTCTGTGCAGCAATCTTATGCTCCGAGGGGTGAGCAGGTAGATCAGAGGCCTTCAGGGCACGTGTATGCCGTTACAGCGCAGGATCTTGTACTGGCTCTATCTGTTGTGAGAGGTACCTTTTTGTTTTGCAACTCGGTTGCTAATGTGTTGATTGATACGGGTGCATCCCATTCCTTTATATCTGCTGCATTTGCATCTATTTTGGGGTTGGAGTTGGCGCAGTTAGCATCTCCTCTTTGTGTTGTATCACCTGTTGGGGGTGAATTGATTTTGAAACAAGGGCGTAAGGGTTGTGATATAGAGGTCGCTGATCGCCGGCTTCCATTTTCGTTTGTAGTAATGGTTATGTCGGGTTTTGATGTGATTTTGGGTATGGACTGGTTATTGTCATACCGGGATATTATAGACTGTTACCGCCAGAGGGTTACTGTATGTACCTTGAGCAGGGATTGTTTTCTTTTCTTGGGGGATCGAGTTGGTAGAGTCTTGCCATCGGTGTATGATCCGCAAGGGCGGAGTGAGCTTAGTTGTCTTCTCGCTAGCTATATGAGTAGTGAGTGTGAGAGACCCAAGCTGAGTTACCCAGAGTGGTTTGTGAGTACTCGGACGTCTTTCCTGAGGATCTTATTAGTTTGCCACCCCATTGAGAGATCGAGTTCTCTATTGACTTAGTGCCTGGCACGGCATCGATTTCTATGGTACCGTATCGTTTTGCCCCAGCCGAGTTGAGTGAGTTGAAGATTCAACTCCAGGAATTGCTAGATAAGGGCTTTATTCGCCCTAATACTTCACCGTAGGGAGCACCGGCCCTCTTTGCTAAAAAGAAAGATGGGGCTTTGAGACTTTGTATTGATTACCGGAAGTTGAATCGAGCTACGGTTAAGAACAAATACCCTATGCCTCGTATAGATGATTTGTTTGACCAGCTGAAAGGGTCCCGTTGTTTCTCTAAGAGAGACTTGAGATCGGGTTACCACCAGTTGAGGGTCAGGGAGGAGGATATCCCAAAGACGGCATTCCGTACGGGGTATGGCCATTATGAGTTTCTGGTGATGCCTTTTGGGCTCATCAATGCACCGGCAGTGTTTATGGACCTGATCAACTGGATATTCCGGGAGTTTTTAGATCGTTTTGTGGTCGTCTTCGTGGACGACATTCTGATTTATTCACCTTCGGAGGAGGAGCACGAGGAACACTTGAGAGTGGTGCTTGAGTTGCTTAGAGCCCATAAGCTGTATGCTAAGTTTGGGAAGTGTGAGTTCTGGCTAGGAGAGGTTAAATTCTTAGGCCATGTGGTCTCCGGGGAAGGGTTATCTGTTGATACATCCAAGATAGAGGCAGTGCAAGATTGGGCACAGCCTAAGAGTGTTTTGGAGATCCACAGTTTTCTAGGATTGGCCGATTATTACCGTCGGTTTGTGAAGGATTTCTCCAGGCTATCTTTGCCATTGACTAGATTGACGCGAAAAGGGGTCAAGTTTGTATGAAGGGGGACTTGTGAGAAGTCATTCCGAGAACTTAAAGTTAGACTAACCACCGCTCCAGTTTTGGTTATTCCGGAGAGGGGTTTGGGTTATGCTGTATATTGTGATGCCTCACGAGAGGGTTTGGGTTGTGTGTTGATGTAAGAGGGGAAAGTAGTAGCCTATGGCTCGCGGTAGTTGAAAACACACGAGAGAAACTACCTTACACATGACCTGGAGTTAGCGGCTGTAATATTTGCCTTAAAGATTTGGAGGCATTACCTGTATGGTGAGAGATTCGAGGTGTTCTCAGATCATAAGAGTCTGAAGTATCTGTTTACACAGAAAGACTTGAATTTGAGGCAGAGGAGGTGGATGAAGTTCATTGAGGATTACGACTTTGAGTTGAACTATCATCCGGGGAAGGCCAATGTTGTGGCCGATGCCCTAAGTAGGAAATCCATCAGCCCCACTCAAATCAGTGGCCATACAGGAAAATGAGACAACCGAAATAAATGCAAACATGCACGAATACAAAGGACCGATCCTAAGGCATAACATGCAACTCTAACTAAGCATGGAAAAGGATGAAATATGGCATGGAAACACACATTCTCCAGCTCTGAAACATGATGCACAATGGTCCCGAATCATGCAAACACTTCATACAATGCATGCTAGATGGCACAATTACCGAAACTAGTGAAGCGGATTACACTAGAGGTACACAAAGTGATGCACAGATGGAAAGACCAGCCCCAAACAGACCCTAGGCAGGTCCAAGACAGTGGGAAAATGGCCTAAAATGATGGTTCAATATACAAAGAAATGAAGCTCATTCAATGGTCCGAAAACAAGGCATACAAGCCCAACTCTCAAACACATTTAAAGAGTGAAAATCATGGGAATATGGCATACATGTAAGCTCTGAAATATGATATGCAATGGCCCCAAAATATGAAAACATCTCAGTATATGTATGTAATAGACCTCGAAACTCAAAACTAAGCATGGACATTGAACTACAAGCATGCAAAACAAACATCATTCGACCATGAGACCCAAAAAAAGAGCTAAGGCAGTCCAAAATATGCATAAAATCAGTTTAAGGCATGGCCAAAAAGTGCTAACATGAAGGGCCAAAATAACATGCAACATAGGCTAGTAAGCATGGTTTACACTACATGTATATGAAGCATATGAGGGGCCACCAAACCAGCCAAAAATAGAAACATGGCATGCCAATATATGACCAAAAACCCACTGAAACTCAGTCAACACATGTTAGAATGAAGTGTTCCTTTGAAAGGCCAATGAAAGAGTTGTTCTACACATGTATGATGGACACACAAAATGGCACAAATACCTCTGGATAGAGGTTATGAGGGCCCTAAAACTCACTGAAAAGGGCTTGAAATAAGTCTAGGAAGCATGCAAGTAAAGGCCCCTTTGGAAGGTCTTGAAGAGGATTACTCTACACATGCATAATAAACATTCAACATGGAAAAAAGGGCTATGGACAGAGTCTATGTAGGTCACAAAACTCACAAAAAGTGGCCTGAAACATGGCTTTGAAACATGCAAATAGGGGCTCCTTTGTAAGGCCAACAAAGCTAGTAAACAAAACAAGGGGTGAGAGGGTCACCCCTCTCTGATTTTGAGGCTCAAAAATACATGTTAGCCACTAAAAATCCGCTGGATTTCAGTGTCTAAAAGGCCAAACCAAGGCCAACACAAATGCTCTAATGCATAGCTCAAAACAAGAGGAAATGAAGCATGCAAGGGGATAGACGACCCCCAACAGAAAAATGACCTTAAACAAACATGTTTAGAAGCTCAAAAAAAGACTTTTTTCAGTTTATAACAAAGCCTAAATATGTTTGCAAATAGAGCTAAACTATAAAGCAAAATAAGGCTACAAAGAGAGAAATAGAGGCTTACCCTTGTAGAGAAGAAGGCCAGCAGCTTCTGGACCAAAATAGGAAGCCTTCAACCTCTAAAAACCAGCTCCAAGGTGCTTAGAGTGATGGTAGAGGTGTTAGGATAGGAGGTGTAGTGCAATGGTGCAAGAACAATGGAGCTTTGGAGCTTGGATGTAGAGAGATGGAGAGAGGTGTATGTATATGCCTTAGCCAAAATTCTCAACCTTGCAAGTGGAGAGGGGGGTCTCTCTTATAGAAGAAGAGGTCCAAGGCTTCTCTTAGAAGCTTGGAGCAAAGGGGCCAAGCTTCTTAAGGAAGCTAAACCAAAAGGGTCAAGCTTCTTGAGGAAGCTAGAGCAAAGGGGTCAAGCTTCCTCAAGAAGCTAAGAAAGGTTCAAGCTTCTCTTAGAAGCTTGGAGCAAAGGGTCAAGCTTCTGCAAGAAGCTAAAAAAGGTTCAAGCTTCTTGGAGAAGCTCAAAAAAGGTTCAAGCTTCTTGGAAGCTAAAAAAGTTTCAAGCTTCTTGGAGAAGCTAAAAAAAGGTTCAAGCTTCTTGGAGAAGCTAAAAAAGGTTCAAAAGGTTCAAGCTTCCTCAAGAAGCTAAAACAAGGGTTCAAAAGGTTCAACTCAAAAAAACTGGTTGGTGGCCCCATTTGGTGGTCTCCCGATTGAATGCAAGCTAGTGGTGGGGTGGGAGACCAGTAAATGTGACCCAAAAACCAAGAAAACCAGCTTCCCGACAAGAAAACCAAAAAACGGACAAGCGGGGAGAAAAGTGGTCTCCAAGGAGAAAAGGTGGTCTCCCACCCTTGTACCACCTTCCAAACAATGAAAATAGGGTCCACGCCAAAAATGAACCAAGACAGATGCAAAACGAGGGTTCGAGAGCCAAAACGCGCAGCTGGGTGCCCCGAAAACTGACTGTTAAGCATCGAAAGTGGTGCGCGACCACGAAGGTGGTCTCCCGGGCCACAGTGTCCCTCTAGAGAGAGGAAACAAGGTGTGTGCCAAAAACCGGAGCGAACGGAGAAAGTTAAGCGGTCCCGAACCGAGGCGCACGGCCGACGGTTTTGAAAACCGGAAACTGGTCTCCAAATGGGAACAATGTTTGGAGACCAGTGGTCTACGACCACGAAAAGTAGCCTATGGCCATTGAGAGATGGTCTACGAGACCTCTCCCTCCTTTTGGGAAGAGAAAACAGAACCTGGTTCGCAAACCGAGGCAAAGCACAATAGAGTCCCGAAGTCCGGAGGCAAGGCTCTCAGCCGAGACTCCGTAACCTCAGAACGAGCACAAAATGCGCAATCATCGAGCGCTCAATCGATGACGTCTGAGTCTTAAGGTCGGTCAAAAATGGGGTATCCATATCGACTATAAAACGTTGACACGCGGGAACTCCTAGTGCTAATACAGTGGATACTTTCGTTTGGAAAAACTTGAGGAAGTTAAACTTGCCCTCTAAATTGAGCTTATTTTTGTGGAAATGTCTTCATAATATCCTTCCGGTAAAATGGCAGCTTTGCAAAAGAGGCGTTCCTATTGATACAATATGTGCTCGATGTGGCCAATCTGAGGAAACCAGAGAGCATGTTTTCTTTGAGTGCCAGTGGTCTCAACGAGTTTGGAGGGGCACAACTTTGGGTCTGAATATCTCTATCGGTCAACCTGTTGGCTTTCATATTTGGTGAATGGAGTGGATAACTTCCGTTCAGGAGGATGAGCTTATTCTCCATTCTGTGGCTATCCTTTGGGCAATTTGGCGACAGCGTAACCTTCGGGTTTTTCAAAATGAACAATTATCCACTGAACAAACATTACTTCTGGTTGATGATTTTAAGAAGCAATGGTCCAACAATTCCATAGATGTTACAAATGCTAGTCTGGACTATATGCATGCACTGTCGAAGGATTCATCTTTTAACCACTGTTGTGTTCTTGCCAATACTTGTGTGGTTTCTAAGGACTTTCAGCTGTTTACTTGTGTGGTGGATGGAGCATGGCAGCAGGTCACAAGAGTAGCAGGAATTGCATGGGTTTGTTTTGATGAATATCAACTGCAGGTATATCAACGAGGGATTTCAACTCGGCTGGCGTCTCTATTGCTAGCAGAAGCAAGAGCTCTTTTGGAAGCTATTAAGTGGGCGATCACGAGGAAAATTACATGCCTGTCCCTTTTTATTGATTGTAAAGTTTTAGTTGATAGCTGTGCACAAAAAAATTGTTATGATTGGGAGGTAGATGTAGTGTTACAAGATATTTTGATGTTAAGTTCTGCCTTCCACTTTTTATGTGTAACTAAAGTGCATAGAGTGTTGGTTGAACCAGCACATAAACTTGCACGGTCTGTAATCTCCTTACCCTATGGTTAATATATATGGTAATTTGCCTGGTGCTCAAAATTTTTTACTCAAACCATGATATGAATTCAAAATAAGAAATTTAGACTTTTTTGATCACTAAGATTATTTTAGACATAATAAAACTTATATATAATGACCCATTTAATAACTTGACAAAAAATAACAACTCATGTCCAACTAACTATTAAAACCTACTATAATGACATAAATTTGTTAGCAACATTTGAAATTAGAATAAATACAAATAAATACTAAAAATTATTCCAAAACTTCAATTCTTAATGCCCTATACATGCTTCATTTGAAATTCCAACTTTGCCTTTTTCTTCTTTCTATGCTCGCCATCAGATGGTATGAAAAAATTGTGTTTAGTTCATACTGAAAGCATCCCTTGAGAGTCGTGGACCTCATGTTGCCTGTGGTGCAAATGTCTATGGGAGGCAATCAGTGGCAGAGGGAGTAAGGGAAAAGGGGGTCATATGCCTCTGGGTTTTGAGATTTTTTTTTTTTTTAAATATAAAGAAAATATTTTAAATAAAAAAATTATAAAAATTTTACTAGAGTGAAATGTCAATGACATTTTAAAAGTTGTGAGCATAATGGTTGTTTTGATTGAAAATGCAGAGACTATTATAAACCATATTATATATGAAAATTTTTGAATGAAATGGTGATGTCATTATTATTGACATGCAAGTATAAGTAATCTCACTATAAAGATATGAAATTTATTGAATTGTTAGTTACATTTGACATGTGAGGTTCACTCTCGATGTGTTTATTTACTATTAGTTGATGATATCACATACTAATGATGACGTGGATTATACTTAATTTTTAATCAAATTTTGTATAAAAAAATAATTTATCATTATATAATTTATTTTAAGACTTATATCTATATATTTTTTAAATTGTCAATGATACACTTGTTATAAATAATAATATTATTATTTTTTTGATGTTTTTTTTGAAATCAATCGTAAAAACTTGGATGAAATATTTTTATAAAAAATTTTAATATTGTAATTAATAAGTGTCCCCTCTCCTCTAATTTAATTTTTTGACTCCACCACAGGAGGCAATGGTCTGAGAGAAGTAAGGCATTGCCGCATTAATTTCAGAACTTTGATCAAGATAGACCAGTTCAAATGTATACATCCAAACATATTTGTACAATTTCATCTGGTTGAATCATATTTTTGATAGTGCAAATGCCTTACGGTCTAATACAAGGTAAAAAAGTAAGTGATTTTAGGCAAAAAATAAAAAAATCAAACAACTAAAAAAGAAAAGCTTTTTTTTAATGTAACTTAAACGTTAGGGCAACATATTCCATGGAATTAAGGTTTTTGGACAAAAAAAAAAAAAAAAAAACTCAATTAGTATGTTTAGTTTTAGTTTTCTAAATTAAGTTTTTTGAAAATTGAGTTTTTTCATTTTTTCGTATTTTTTTATTTTTAGTGATATTTTTTAAATTTTAAGCATTTTATTTATTTTTTTGGATGCACCTTACTTAGATATATCTAAAAAGTAAAATATTTTTGTGAAAACATATTTAAAAAAATTAATAAATATACAAAAATACGAAAATGTACTGAATTTTCATATATATATATATATATATATATTTTTGCTATTTAGTGAATTTTTTAAAGATTTTTTTTACAAAAATTGTACTTTTTAAGTGTATTAATGTTAGGTGTGTTTAAAATTTAAAAAAAAATGATTAAAATATTAAAAAAATTTAGTAAAAACAAAAAAAATACAGAAAATAAAAAAGTAGAATTTTCTGAAAAGTGTTTTCAAAAAACTAAAACCAAGCGAAGTGACTCTAGGTTCCAATGTTGTGAAGAGGTTGGTAGGTGAATTATACGTAAATTTTTCATTGAGTGGGACATATGCTTCTGATCAGTTTCAATTTAGGAAAAAATTGGATCTAAAGAAATAGAAGTGCTGGCACTTTGATATTCAATCACATTTTCGACCAATTGACAATGGTGGTGTTTGGGAAGAAAATGAGTTGGGTTTTTTTCTTTTTTTTCACTAAAAGACAAAAATTTTGCAAAACAAAACAAAAAACACATCTAAACAAAATATCACATCTAATCCCATAATCATTTTACTTTTTCTTTCACAAACATCACATCCAACTACAAAAAAACCCAACTATATTCCCAAACACAAAATTTTTTTTATTCAATAATATCCTAAATCTAATAAAATCTACATAAAAACCCACTTTCCAAACACCATCAATATGTTTTTGTAGGCTCTCGAGCTTTGGTGGAAAGGTGTAGCATTCATTCAGCATCCAAGGTATGCCAACGTGGGATATAGGCAAGAAGCACTGATACGTGACATGAAACTTCAATGCTGCCCGGCATTTTCACAAGAAATACAAAACCATCAACCACTTGAAGGAAGTGATTCTGATTTGTTGAGGGACAAGAATGAGAGGAATCGGTTCACATGGAGAGATGCTAAACGGCCCTGGTTCTGAATACAAGCAGTAAGTCACTGTTACCCATTATTTTATCAGGAGTAACTGCTAATTATACTTTTTGTTTTCTATTCCTGCTATAAGAAACGACATTGAGGATTGTGAAGGTGGTGGTTGAGTTGGCTGTGTTCAGGTGGTGGCTGCAATTAGTGGCCATGGTGGATGGGTTTGCGGTGAGAAAAATAAGAGAAGAAGGTGGTACATGGGTGTGCAGTGGGGTGGAGGCTCTGCTAGGCCGTGGGGGAGGAGGGAAAAAAAGAAAAAGAAAAAGAAAAATAAAGAAGAGAGCGAGGAGATGGGAGATGGAGTGCAAGTGGGCTAGTGCGATGTAAGTAGGAGTTGGGAGCGTGTGATTCATAAATAAATAAATTACAAATGTTACTGTGGGGAAGTGGATTGGAAACACTCTTCGGATCCTGGGAGACGCTAATGATCCCCAGCTAGTCACCTGCAAAGATACAAGTACTCCGGTCGGGGGTGCCGGAATTAGCACTCCGACGGACAAGTCAGTTCTTCTACTCAAGAAAGCTTGTTTACTAAGTTTCTAGAAATGATTTTCTTACATACCTTTCTTAGTTCGTTGCCACTATTTTTATACTTGTTTCTTATGACCTTGGGGCCAGAGCCTACTTTTTCAATCATTATTTTTTCCACTATTCGGCTCTAGGGATCCTTCCCTATTCGGCCTAACGAAGCTGTTCGGCCCCTTGTCTATGCGGGATGTATGCCGACTAGCGTCTAGCTTGTAAAATATACCTCCTCTATCCTTGCCATGTATTCGGCCACCACAATTGCCCCCCGAACTCCCTGTTGACGGCAGTCAATCGGCGTGTTTGGTTCAGAATTTGAGGAGTTTAGCGTCAGGCGGCTTCGCGCGCCCCAATATGTCAGGAAGCACGCGCCTTTTGCTCATCATTGCACTTTCCCGCTCTATTCATGTATACCTCAGCATTTATTGCGATTTGAAATTTTGGCCCTTTCGGATTCATATTTCGTCGATCTTTTTGAGACTTTTGGATTACCAGTGCATATCCCTCCGTGACTCGCGTCTTCTGCAACTTCTCCCGCCTTCCTTTGTCTCATCTGTTCTTCGTAAGTTTTTCTTATCCCTTCTTTCAATCCTATTTTTCTGTTTGCTATTTTAGCTTCGGCGAATACTTAGCTCCTTGCTAGGATGGCCAAACATTTGAAAGACCTCCTTTCTGAGGATCGCATCTCCGGCTTCCGGCAGCATTTTTCTATTCCTGACGACGTCCATTTATCCCTTGTAACGGACAGTGCTCTGGACATGGAGAGGGAAGATCAGAACACGATCGTATTCCCTCTTTTATCCATTGCGGAGGGCGGTGTTCGTTTCCCCTACACCCACTCCTTAGGGCCGTTCTCCGGTATTGGGGTTTGATTCCCTCTCAACCCAACGTAAATTTCTTTCGAATCATCATGGGGGTCTTAGAGTTGAACCGACGCCTTAGGATTAACCTTGGGATTCCGGCCATTCGGCATTGTTACGCCTTAGCCAAATCCTCCGGTCGGCTGGGGCGATATTTTCTCAGGGCGGCAGAGATACCGACCATCACTTGGTGACTATGCTTGCCAGTTCTGGCAAACGGGTTGACGACGTAATGGTCGACGTTCGAGGTAATTGGGAGTTCGCTGAAGGGGAGGATTGCCTAGACCCTGTTCCCAGACATAAGGGTGACCCAGGTTGCCACGCAATGTCCCGTTTGTTGGTCTATCTCTTATTCGGCTCTTTTCTCTAAATCGCTTTTTATTTTCTACAGGTAATAGGTTGAAGAAAATTCTGACTTCGGTTGACGACGCGGTTCTTGGGGAAGTCAAGACTGCACTCAGATATTTCGGCCGTCCAAACGTACAACGGCAGGGGAGAGCCGCCCATATTCTCCTTCGGTACGAACCCACCTACACTACTTTCTCGGCCGCAGATAACATTTCGATTCCAGTCGGCAATCAACAGCTCTCGGCGCTTATCTTCCCTAGCTTCAAAAACCTTAGGCAGATCGGTCTCGTAGCTCCTGATTCGGGGAAGACGCCGAGCCGAGCGTTGAGGTGGTCGCCGATCCGGCAGGGGTCTACTGAGAGAGTAGTAGAAGGCGACGAGGCCGTACGCTCGGCATTCGAGGCCACCGAGCCATCCGCCTCAGGACGAACAGATTTCTCTTCCGGGGATATTTTTGCAAATTTGGGGGATTTACCCGGCGATTTCTTTGAGGGTATGGCGAAGGAAAGCCTAACGCAGATGGCCCGTAAAAGAAATGCGGAGCGCATGGCCGCCCGAAAGAAGGTTGAATGTGCCGCATCAGATCCCAGCTCGATCAAGCCGTTCGTACCCGTTTCGGAGGAGACAGTGGTTGTTGCGTCCGATACGGAAAAAGGGTGGAGAACAAATCGATGGGAAACGGCCGATTCCGGAACAAGGCCAAAAGCGCGGTGCCGAGGGGGAAGCGAGTTCAGAAGCTGGCTCTGATAGCAAACGGCCTCGGCTTGAAGAAACGGACGCGGTCGCTCCGTTCGTTATTCAGCCAAAGATCAGGGATATGCCGATTTTATCCGACGCTTCAGCCGTCGAGGATCCGGCCGTGGCTCTGAGCTTGGCGGCTTCGATTTCTCTGCCGGCTGACAACAAAGCCTTCGGTGCCGTGCCTGACATTATGGCCGTTGCCCTAACTGCTCAATCGGCACTCCTGGTAGGTCACCTTTATTTCGCTCTTTCTTCGTTGAACGCGTCTAATCATACCGAATTGTTTTGCAGACGGTCGGAAGGATCACCGACTTGGGTCGCCGCCTGCGTGATGCTCTCGGGAGAATTGACCATTTGCAAACAGAGGTGCAGGGTCAGAAAAGTAGGGCGGAGTTCGAAATTATGAGAGCTGAAATGGAGAGCGCGAGGGCCGAAGCGGAGAAAGAGAGGGCTCGCGTGGCCGAACAGCTTCGTGTTGATGCTGAGGGTAGAGCGAATGTGAGCGAGGAATCGCTCAAACTTTCCAAGGAGGCACTTGCTGAAGCGGAAGCTCAGTTAGAGGAGCTTAAGGCGGCCCGCGAAAAAGCTGAATCGGAGGCCTTCGAGCAGGGAGGGGCGCCGCTCTATCAGAATATGTTGAAGAAGTGTCCAAGTTTGAGAATCGCGGGTTCAAACATGGCTGGCTCAGAGCCCTTGCCGCCGCTGAGGTTTCATTGGACTTGCCGATTCCTTATGAACAGGTGGATGTTGAGCCACTTGAATCTGATACCGACGAATGATCTGGGGGCCGTTTACTGGGCAGCCGTCTTTTTGTTTTGTTTTTCCTTCTTTTTGTTTTTCCTTCTTTTGGATAGTGCTTTGTTGGTTCAGGGTAGTTTTCATGTATAAATTGGTTAACATCTGCGCGCAATTTATTGATGAAAATTTTCTTTGTAATTTTTGCTCTACCGCCACACGCTTTGTATAAAGGAGTTCTGTGGTTTAACTTTAATGAAAGAGTTCTGTGTTTATCAATGCATTTGGTAAAATGGGATTGCATATATTGTGGGGAAACCTTAAATTTGGTCCGAGTGATTTTATTTGGAACTATTCTAAACAAGCCGTATATAGAATATTGTTTATCCAAACTTTAGTTTTCTGCAGATTCAATACATATCCCATCAAAATCACCATTTGCCATTTCACTGCCTGCTGATCTTCGGCCCTTAGATTGACGAATCTGCCCTTGCCCCAGGGGGTTCATGATAAGAACTCTGGTTCTGAATCAATTCGTGAGCCGGCTGGGGTAGTTTGGCCGAACACATTGAGGAATCTGCCCTTGCCCCAGGGGGTTCATGATAAGAATTCTGGTTGAATCAATTCGTGAGCCGGCTGGGGTAGTTTGGCCGAACACATTGAGAATCTGCCGTTAACTTAGTCGGCGTCAGTCGATTGGGTGTCGCAATTAATGAACTTGCCTCGATCGTGCTGCCTTCGCGAGCGTTAAATGATTAAAGGTATAGCTTTTAAGAGTCTGGTAGCTTATCTGATTCAGACTCCTGAGAGAAAATCTATTGTACGAATGTCCAACAAACTCTTCTTTAACAGCAAAGGGGAAGCCAAGACATTGGCTGAGCTTGGCGGTGACATGAGGCAAAGTGAACACCGTGGTGCGCCCTTGCGTGCTGGGAGTAAGAGTGCTATGGGTCGACAGAGGCGTCAATCTCCTAGACGTCGTAGTAGGTCGCCCAGACGGGATAGGCAGTCTCAGGGGAGATCGCCACACGCCCAAGTCGACAGGAGATCAGACGCGAATCCGCGCCCATTAAGTTTTGCAGTATTTGTGAGGAATAAACCTATGACGGAAGCGGACTCGATCGTTCGAGATCCAGACGTGGCGGTCGAGTTTGCTCGACAAATATTTCCTCGGAAGTGCAGCAGTCAATGGTCGGTCGTCAGGACTACGAAGTATTTCGCGAGGGCATTCATGGGGCGGTGAAAGGGCTCTATACGGCTTACGAAGTCGGCATGCGATTGCGCGCCGCCCGTCGAGAAATGGAGAAAAAGGAAGAGCGTATCCGCAGTTTAGAGGCTCGCGTGGAGGCGGCTGAACGTGAGTTAAGAGAGATCAGAGCGGCTCAGCCGCAACCGGCTGGGCAGGTGAATCCGAATCCAATCGTGGAGGAGAGGGTTACCAGTCGGCTTATAAGTGCTGCCATCGCCGATCGAGAAACGGCGAGCATGTTCGCATTGGAGTCCGCCAGGGGAGGTCTTATGAAAAAGGTTTTCACGAAGGGCGCTTGGTTGGAATCCAAAAGACCAAGGAGACGCTTGCCGAAGAGGTTTGCCGATGTGAAAATCGTGGGTTCAGGCATGGTTGGATCAAGGCATCTCAAGTCGCCGAATCTCTTCGCTTGTCAGGCATCGATTCGGCGTCACCTCTCTATCACAGTGAGGATTTTCCGTTTTCTGCTTTCGATGTTGAAAAGAGTGAGGATGAGGGCGATGCCGTCTGACTTTAATTATTGTGAAGTTCGAACGCTGGTCGCGTTTGCTATTATGTAATTTCTTGGTTGTTTGAATAAAAAACGCTTTATTGAAAATATCAACTTGTCTGACTTATTCGGCGTGTGCGTATTTAATTTGATTGCATAAATGGTTGGATAGATATAAATACATCAATCGGACTTGGCATGTTAAATCGATGCGATGATTCGTTGTGCGTGATCGGCCTACATGTAATGGCCGTTTACTTTCTTAATAAAGCCATTGCGGCGTGTGTCGTTGAAATTTTGAAGAAGTCTGGCCGATTGAGCTAGGTAAATTTTTGGTTTTGCGCAGCCTGTGCGCGTGCATTTTGGCCAACCGTTGGGTTAACTAGGTCATGGAGAATGTTGACCGACGCTTGTCTCGTGGGATTTAATATTGATAAAATCACCTCGGGATTTGGGCCTCGAGATCGCGGCCTTTTCTGAGAATAAAAGCGGCAGGCGCCTCATGCAATCAAACATCTATTGCGTGGGGTGGTTAAGCGTTGTCACCATCAGATGGTGGTGATAGTCGCAGGGGCTCAAATTCCGGCCGAACTTGGCGCTCAGACGGTTTGCGGCGGGGGATTCTCCGATGTAGGAGGTGGACCGCTGAAGGGAAACTGGAAACACGTCAGCCTCCAAGTCGTCGAAGCAGATCGCCCCGAAAGGAGACACAACGACCGCTGCCCTTAACCTCCCTTGTCTTGGATCTTGGCCTTGACATTGTCGATGGTGTCAGAGGCCCAGCAACATGTCGATTCAAGCGCGGCTAGATCGATGCATGATTCGTCTTAGAAGTTAGAGATAGATATTGTAATGTTCGAACGCAGATTGCGTCTATGTAACGACTTTTAAATCAAATAAAAAGTGTTATTTTATATAATTGAGTCTCACTCTGGAAATCTTTTGTTCCTGATTCCAACTTTTAATGGTTAGGCAAGTCATTTCGTATGGTTTAACAATTTGCTACCGGAACGCTTGTGTAGCTTAGATATTTTTGCTTAAATATTTTTCCTGTATTCAGGAGTCGGCCCTTCCTTTAGCGTCACGGCCCTAAGGTGTCATGCACCAAAGGGGGCTCCGAATCTGGAGACTTATTCGGCCCTAAGGTGTCATGCACCAAAGGGGGCTCCGAATCCGGAGACTTATTCGGCCCTAAGGTGTCATGCACCAAAGGGGGCTCCGAATCCGGAGACTTATTCGGCCCTAAGGTGTCATGCACCAAAGGGGGCTCCGAATCCGGAGACTTATATTGGCCAATCGTGACATCCACGAAGGGCGCTCCGAATCCGGAGACTTATTCGGCCCTAAGGTGTCATGCACCAAAGGGGGCTCCGAATCCGGAGACTTATATTGGCCAATCGTGACATCCATGAAGGGCGCTCCGAATCCGGAGACTTATTCGGCCTTATGGTGCTTGAAGATGAGTGACAAAGAAAGTCGATATTTCATTAAAACGTGGTACCAGTACAAGCGTCGGATCCCACAAGTCGGGTCCGTAAATGGATCTTCCTAAGATCTACGTTGGCACGAATTGAGGTGAGCCACGGATCTCCTCAATGTCGCGGTCTGTTGGGAAGCGCATAAGCTGATGGTAGGTGCTTGGGACAGCCTTCATGATTGCAACCAGGGACGTCCCATGATGGCGTTATACGGTGACGGAAGCTTAACAACCAAGAATTCCACGTCAACCGTTTTTGAGCCCGCTCGAACAGGGAGCACGACCTTCCCCAATGGGTACTCTGGATTCGTGTTGAAGCCGAACAGTGGTTGAGACGACGGCGATAGGTCCGACTCGTTGAGACCGAGTTCAACAAAAGTTCTGTAGTACAAAATTTCCGAAGTGCTGCCTGGATCTACGAGAATGCGTTCAACGCTGAACTGTCGTACGCGTAATTTGACGACCAAAGGATCGACGTGGCTGGCCTCCGTTCCAAGAGGTCGGAGTCGTCGAACTTAATTGTCGGAGTTTCTCTAGGCCTTCGGTTGACATGTTTCTTTTGGGGAATCGGGTGTGATTGGATTGTATGCACGGTCGGGGATGCCGGCAAACTGTAGATTATGTGGATCACACCAAGCGGAGGTGAATCCTGTCTCAGGGCTAATGCTTTGGTTGGCTTCCCCTTGCTCACGTATTGTTGCAATCGACCATCTTGTACTAGTTCCTCCAGATGATCCTTTAGCGCATAACAACTCTCGGTTTCGTGGCCGTGATCTTTGTGGTATTCGCATCGTCTGTCCCTCCTCCGTGTGTCGGGAGGCCCCACCATCTTCGACGGCCACTTGAAAAATGGAAGGTGCTGGACTTTGGTCATTATTGCTGCGACCGGCTCTGTTAACTCCGTGTACTTTTTGTCGGTTCGCCTTGAGCGTCTGCTGTCGACTTGTAGTTGTTCGTTCATTCGGTGGAGCAGTGATCGCTCGATCGCGGGAGTCCCGCCTTTTATCCCGCTTGGTTCGTTGCCGGGCTCAGGGCTTGGTGGCGGTACGGAGCTTATTGGTCGAGCGATTTCGGGGAGGGCCGTTTTGCTGGAGATTTGTCCGGCTTTTATTCTTATGGCATCATCTTCGACTTTACAATATTCTTCAACTTTCTTCATCAGTGCCCAGACTGTTTTGGGGGGCCTTCTGGTCAGGGAACTGCGCAGAGCACTGTCAGGATGTAAACCATTTTGAAAGCGGTGATGGCCATGGAGTCGTTGCAAGCGTCGTCAACAAGATTGAAGCACTCCCAATATCGCGCCGAATACGCTCTGAGCGTCTCTCCCGACTGGATCTGCATAGCCCAGAGGGAGTCAGCCTGTTTCGGTTGTACCTCGTTGGTGATAAACCTGGCCCTGAAGGATTTCTGCAGTTGTCGGAAGCTTTTAACCGAAGCTGGCTCCAACTTGTAATACCACCTGACGGCTAGTGGACCTAGGCTGCTAGGGAATATTCGGCACATGAGGGCTTCATTGTCTGCGTGTAGCGTCATGGCTTGTTTGTAATGACGGATATGATCAGTGGGGTCTGATTTTCCGTCGTAAAGAGTGAACGACGGAAGCTTTGAATTTCTTGGGCAGGGATGCCCTTGCGATCCGTCGAACGAAAGGATCGTGCTGGTCTTCCTCGTTTGAGCTGATTCTCCTGCGCTTGTTCCTTGTTCGCAGATCTTTTTCGGAGGAGCTGGAGGTTTCGGATCGTCCCCTTGCGTCGAGCTCCGTGGATGATGAGTTGGAGTTGCTATTGGTATCTTTTGGTCGGGCCCGAGGTCTTTGCCCGTCTGCCTCGGAGGTCGCTCTGGTTCCTCGCGCATGGCCTCTAGATTTTGCTACCTCCAGGGCCAAATCCTGACGGAGTCGTTCGTTCTCAGCGATCATGTTCTCGAGCCTTTGTTCGTTCTGCTTTGCTTGTTCTATAATAGCCTGCATTGTTTCTTGCGCTGAAGTCGTTGGCGAATCGAAGTTCAAGGCGCGTCGTGCCGCGATGGTCTCTTTTCCGAGCATGTTGGCTGGAGTGAGGTCGTCTACCTGTGTGGTCACGTCGGTGGCTATCGGAGGATCTTCGGTCACGCCTTCCATGGATGTATTCGAGTATTCCCACAGACGGCGCCAATTGTGGGGAAGTGGATTGGAAACACTCTTCGGATCCTGGGAGACGCTAATGATCCCCAGCTAGTCACCTGCAAAGATACAAGTACTCCGGTCGGGGGTGCCGGAATTAGCACTCCGACGGACAAGTCAGTTCTTCTACTCAAGAAAGCTTGTTTACTAAGTTTCTAGAAATGATTTTCTTACATACCTTTCTTAGTTCGTTGCCACTATATTTATACTTGTTTCTTATGAACCTTGGGGCCAGAACCTACTTTTTCAATCATTATTTTTTCCACTATTCGGCTCTAGGGATCCTTCCCTATTCGGCCTAACGAAGCTGTTCGGCCCCTTGTCTATGCGGGATGTATGCCGACTAGCGTCTAGCTTGTAAAATATACCTCCTTTATCCTTGCCATGTATTCGGCCACCACAGTTACATAATTATATCGTTCAGGTTAGTTGCATGTTGTCACATTTTGCATTTGAGACTTTACTTGCTTGGACTACAGGTGAGTGGTTACGTCTGCTATGTATTTTGTCAAAACTACCCCTTTGACATTTTTACCAACTTTTTAATTTAAAAGCATGTTTTAAAATAAGATCTTTATGTTAATTGTGAATGCATTATAATTGCTGGTTAATTTCATTGTTATGATGCCCATTGTTAGACCTAGTCATCACCATTCACATGTGATTGTTTTTCTGTAGTCATATACGTAATTGTTTACAATATGTTCACCCTATTAATTACTTTGAAAGCTCCATTTCAGATCTATATTTATTATTGCACGACATTATCATTCATTGAGTTGTGAGCTCATCATCTCGTTATCATTTCAGGTGAATATGGGGAGCATTAGGAGACAATAGCAGCTTTGGGACCAGTTCTCATGAGACCTCAATAAGACCAAGTGCATGTTTATTGTCATCTGTTATCTTAGAACTTCTCATTATGAAGATTGAATTTATTCTATTAGAGTAATGATATGCAAACGAAAGATTCATATAGAATTTATGTTATACAAAATGATGTGGCTAAATATGTACCTTATGATTTGTGTGGGGTTGTTTGTGCCTCTTTACCGTAACTATTTTATAGATATGTTCTAGACTAATGATTCTATTTGGGAGACCTTGTCATTTTGAGTTGATAGGTTAGGCCTTTTTGTTTCACGGGATAAGGCTCTGTGGTACATGCTGGTCATGACGCCTCTTAAACCTTTTAAACTTGTGTTTGGGTTACCTGGTAACGCAACAGGGAATTTGAGGGAAACTTTGACATGATTAGTGCTATACAAAACATCCAAAATTCAAGAATGGCGATGAAAGTGTAAAAAACTTAGGAATGGGATTCACACTAATTATTTCATAAGTCGATTTTTTCACTACGTGCCTAACCGTTCTTTTAGTTTCTAAAGTCGAAGAACAAATTTGGATGGAATGAAGAATGTAATAAGAAGTCATGGCAATAGCACAATAGCACTTACTTTGTGTATATATACTCGGCATTTAAACAAAAAATTAATAAAACAAAACAATAAGTGGGATTGCTGGAAGAATTCCAAAAAAAAAAAAACCCCAATGATATTGAAGGCCTTTGTTCTGTTCCCATTGAAGCATTAATTAAGTACAATAGGTCATAACCAAATGCTATGAGGTATACTAAAGATTTCTTCAATTGTAACCAAAATAAAAAGTACAATAAGTGATAATTAATATTGCAACGAGTCATAATTAAAAATCTCTTCCATTATAATCAAAATAAAAATCTTAAGAGATCATAACTAAGACTACAAATAATTAGGGGTGCAACTCGGGCGGGTTGAGACTTGGCCAAACCCGACCCGACCTGCCCGCCCAAGGCCGAACTATAACCCGAGATTATATTTTCAAACCTGACCCGAGTTGCCCAAATTACACATAAATTTTAGTTTTTTTTTAGCTAAAATTTTAATTTGTTAAAATTAGACTCTGTTTACATCTTATTAGAAAATGATTAATAATATCAAAACAAATAATTGGTAGTCTTTACAATTTAAGTGAGAACAAAAAAGATAAGATTTTGTATTGTATTACTTGTGTATATAATATATATTTAATATGATTTAATGATTTAAATTACTTTAATATCATTTAATGACTAATAATTTATATTATATATATATAATTTGGATTCGGATTGCTCGAATTAGTTGATGTTTTTGTACAAACTCGTACAACTTTAATCCGAACTCTTGAATTTTTACTATATAATATATTCAATATGATTTAATAATATAAATTACTTTAATATCATGTAATGACTATCATTTATATATATTTAACATTTTATATATATATATAATTCAGATTTCAAATTGTTCAGATTATTTGATGTTTTTGTCCAAGTCCGCTTAAATTTAATTCAGATTTCTGAATTTTTAGCCAAGCTAATATGGAATTAAAAAATATCTTACCCAAGCCTTAAAAAAATTCAGAATGGGCTTGGATTGAACCCACTCAAGCTACAACTCTAGTTTGCAGTGAGGGGGATAACAAGCACATTTTCTTCACCACAAGGTGGAATGGAAAGGAATACAACAACAACAACAACAAGAAAACAGTTTATGTAAAAAAATAAAAAATACATGAAAACAGTTTATGTCTCTATGAATTGAACCAATAGAACCACGCCGAGAAGCAGGAGAGTTTGATTGAAAATCCAACCGGTGAATTTGAAGATCCTATACTGATAAGGAAGTCCTTCAGTTGAATGTCAGATCAAGAGCAAGTTTTGACCAAACATCCACTCAACATGCTTGAAAATACTGTAATCAATATCTTTACAACAGGGGCGCAATACGTGAAAGATCCCAAGGGGCCACGATGTGGTTGAGAAACTCTGACATCGTATATTTCTATGTAAGGCTAATTTGACTTTTATCTCGTAAACTCTTGCCATTTTTTTTCCTACTATTTCATCTTTTTAGTTCTTTTTATTTCAGTTCATATGGTCCAATTGGAGACGGTTGCCAAAATCAGTAACCGCTGAAGCCTAATTTGATGGACAAAAAGGTTATTTTCAGAATTCAAACAAATTTAAGTGAGGGCAGCGAAAGGGAGAGGATGAGGGAGAGGGAGGGGGAGGGTGAAAAAGGAGAAGAATGTTTGGTTATAGGGTGCAAGTTGTCTAATATAGTGTAAGTAAGAAGGGTATTTTGTTATATAATGTAGGTCGTTCAAATTGTAAAAATACATTTTTGCCGATTAAGTTAGACTTCCACCATTGAACTATAGTAAGAAACTATAGGGACTAAATGAATACTCCATTTGCTATGATCATCAGAAGTTCTTTCTTAAATTTGCTAATCAAGGTTCCTTTTTCTTACAAATAGTCCAGATGCTCCAAGAGCCAATGCTTTGAAGACATCTGTCCCACGTCGGACCCCACCATCCAGAAAGACAGGAACTCGGCCTTGTACAGCTTTAACAACCTGCATGTTGCCTCGAAGGGATGACAATGTATCAGAATTACACAAATGGCTTTAACATGTGCAACATCATTAAACTTTTTGCAACGTATCGACAAGTTAGAAGGGAAACCAGTTAGCAAGGAGAAAAACTTGATGATTCAAGAATTTTGTTGAGATAAAATATTGTCAAAAGAAGTAAGAAGAAAGTGACTACTACCAACTCTCATATGAACTTCAGGTATAAATTGGATGAGTTATGAAGAACAAACCAAGTTTTAGAGGGGAAAAAAAAGGGAATTGTTTCCCTTTCTAAGTGTTTATCACTGGGAAAAGAGTGAGGAAGCTGAAGAAAGTTAAAATGTAATAAAAACGACTGCCACATGTGTTGTGTAGAAATCAAACAGTTCCAATCACAAAAAACAGCAACAACAAACAATCAAAAGACACAAAACACAAGATATATGCGATTGAGCAATGTGTCTACGTCATGCAATAAGGATTACAGAGTTTTAAACCTTTCAACTCAATAGTGAATTATAGAGAGCACCAAACATGTGAAAACAAACATATATACCTCTTCCAAAGCCATAATTGTTACAAGGACATAATCAAGTTGTCGAGCTCCATGGTTCGACACAATAATTCCTGCGGCTCCAGCTTGTACTGCTAGACTTGCTGCATTATTATTTTCCAAAAATGTGGACTACATTGATGAGAACATTAGCAAGTAGGACCTCAAGAAGGAAAAGAGAACTTCTCATTTTATCACTATCTTGCTTACCATCCTTGGTGGTTAAAACACCTTTCAATAGGATTGGTAAATGGGTGATCGTCTGAAGCCAGTTTACATCTTGTCACTCAATTGGGCAAGGGTACACAGTGAATGAGTATGTGTAATATTCATCAAGTTAGAAGCTGTTTGTAGGGCCTGTAGTGGAATTGCTGCTGTTATGCTTCAAATTCTGTTCGGCTTACTCTTGCTGTTTTGGCTCAGGTTGTGTGGGGCTGCTGCTGCTTTGGTCTGCTTCAGGCTCTATTTTTGTTGGGTTTCTCTACTTAGCTGTGGACTGCTCTATTTTTGTTTTGCAGTTGCTGCTTCAGAGTTGCTGCTAGATTGCTGCTGCTGAGAGAGGTTGAATTACTGATAGATTGCTGCTGGTGTATGATGCTGTATGAGTTGAAGGTTCTGCCTAAGGATCTGAGGTTGCTGCTGTATGTCTGCTGAGGCTGATTGGCACTGCTGAAGTTTTTGTTCTGTTTTCTTTGTTCTGCTTTCCACCTCCAGTTCTGTTTTGTGTTGGTTGTGGCTAACCTGAGGAAATGATAGGTTGACCTGAATTGTTCAGCTATTTTTTTGTTATGCTCTTAGCTGTTGTTTTTGAGTTTCTTCTGTCTTTTTGGTTGGTTGCTTACCAACTTTGGGGGTGCTAGCAAATGATAGGTTGGACTTCTTGATGCCAACATAGTTGGGATGATTTAGCTCAGCATGATGCTTTTGCACTTGCCTTTCTTTATTGACGGTTGTTGTTTTTGTACCTTGTACTTTGCTCTTACATCAATAAAGTTTCTCTCTTTGCCAATAAAAAAAAAAACAAAAAAATCCTGTCCAAAATGCCCAAGAAAAGGGGTCTATTTTTGGTTATTTTTTCACTTTTTGTTTTCTACTTTTATTTTTTCAGATTGTTTTTGAGAAAATATTCTGAAAATAGCTCACGTTTTAGGAAACACAAAAAAAGTTGTTCTTTCAAAAAAAAAAAATCGCAGGAGAATGAGAATGACAAGAAAATAGTGGGCATTTTCCAACGTTTCTTTGTTGTTTCTGAAAATAAAATAAAAAATAAAAAAAGCCCAAGCATTTCATATGATAACTTTTCAACTAAAGTTCAAGAAATCTCACACTAGAAAAAGTTGTTGAAAATAATGGTTTTATAGGCTTATTTTGGGTCAACTTTAAACCCAAATTTGAGTAGGTCTCAAACGTCTTTTGGGATGGGTCCAAAAATGTGACGTTTTCCTTGTCTCATGGCAAGTCACATGGTGCAAACGGTTTGTGAAAACCATTTATGAGTGAATGAGAAATTGATGTCGTTTTCGGATTCGTGGAATGGACAATTAAATAGTAAAATGTGGGTTTCCTTGTATTGGTTGTCCCACATTGAAAACTTAAGAAACTTATGTGTATATATAAGTTCTAGGTGGCAAAACTTGAGTTGGGACCCAAGGAGCACCCCAAGTTTGTAGAAGGGAGAATTTATGGACAAAGTGACCTTTGGCTCAAACTACCACATGTGCACTCCTCTGTCGTCGTCCGACCGAGTCATGTCGGGCGCAGTTGTGGGTCTAATATTAATTTTTTGGACAATTTATCTAAATTTTTCCAAAAGTTCTTGTAGGAAAATTAATTTTTCTAAATGAAATTAATTCAAATTTTGTGCCAAATTTGAATTCAATTTTCTGTCCAAAATTGTGCTTCCTCTAGTCCAATTTCCAACTGTTTTGAACTGCTCTAAATTGCCCAGAAGTTTCGAATTGAGTCAGTTCTTCTAGACAAGTTTGAAACTGCCCTAGCAGTTATCTGTTCAAAAAGATTTGAAACTGCCAAACAGTTATCTATCCAAAACTGTTTTACACTTGTTGAATTCAAAAACCTACCTGTTCGGTTTGAATTTCAGACTTGTTCAGCCCTATAAATGCCTGGACCATTCCAGCAGATTTCCAAATCCAAAAATTCGCTTGTTTCCTTCCATTTTTTTCTCTCTTACATAGTCTTATTCTTCATATTATTTTAGAGAATATTCTGAGAGTATAGACCACAGGTTTTGTTCGCTGTACAAATTATTTGGAGTGCTAATACAATTTGTGTAGATCATTGTATCCTAGGAGATAGACGTTGTAAACATCCCATTTTTGACTGCCCTTATGACTTGGATGTCACCACTTGCACACCCGATGATGAATGTGAATATGCTTGTTAAGTGCTCGAAGTCCTCAGTAGAATGCCACAGTTTTGAGCCTTCAAATCCCACACACCTCTTGTCTTGTTTTGGACTAAAACCCTTGCTTTTCAAGCTTGAAAAACCTTGAGGCCTGCCGACCACCATTATTGGCTGCCAACCACTGTTCTTGGCTGTCGGCTACTTGTGTGGCCTGCCGGCCACTGTTTTGCATATATTTTCTGCCAGCTATGCCAGCTATTGTCACAGATGCATGCACTTGCTTACACGTGTATGTATTGATATTTCTGAGGAAGTTTGATGTTTGTCTATATATAGAAGAGCTCCCCTCTTGCTTTCAAGATTAGAAATTTTGGAGCAAAATTATTTTCTCTCTTTCTACAATTCTCTCTCTCTCTCTCTCTTGCTAGTTATTGAACCTTTGCCTATACACTCTAAACCAAACCTTACCATCTTGGAGCTTAGGTACTTTTGAGCCTACTTTGAGCTCTTGAGGGTGTGTGTGTTGAATTGTTGCTTAGAAGTGTTCTCCTCTTCAAGAGGTATATGCCTTTGCTTATTGTTTTGCTTTAATTGCTTTGTTTCTTACTATTTTTGGGTTGTATAAACTCTGTAATTTTGGGCTGAAACTTGTGGTTTAAGGCCTTAAAGGGTGAAGGGGTGGTTCACATTTCTTTCTACATTGCTTCTCTAGTCTTTACCCTTGTGTTTCCTACCTTTACACTATCTTTTTTTGAACTTTCAAACACTAGTTTTCAGCTTTTTCAGTGGCCAAAATGTTATTTGGAAGTCCAAAAATGGAGGGGATAGCCTCTCCTTCTTGTGTCTTGCTTACTAGCTTACATAGCACTATGTTTTAGCTTATTGTTCTAGCTATTTTTGTCTTAATTCCAGCATGTTTTAGGAATTATCACTGTTTTAGGGCTGTTTTTAAGTATTTATTGCATTTGAGCCTTGTATTGCATGCTTGTAGTGTAATTGTCCTCATAGGTTTGGTGGTTTAGGCCTTAGCCACCATCCTATTTGAGTTGATAGCATTTGTTTATGGCTTTCCATACTTGTTTTCACCCCTAATCACTTCTGCAACATCCCTCTTTTCTTGGCTTTTTCTTTTCTTTGCTATGAAAGTTGGTTCAAACTAATTGCTTATTTAAAACATGAGATTGAGGTCTTATGCTTAATGGTTTAATCCATTTGGGGGTTCATTACCAACGGCATGACACTTCTCTCATGCCTAAAACAACTCTTGATTTGATGTTTCTTTCTATTAGAGGACTTAAAGCTCACATTTGGACTTAATTTACTAAGGAATGGTTGGTAATTAAAATGGAGTAATAAAATTGGGCACTAAAATGATGCAAGATAATAATTTGGTTTGGGTTTAATTGGGCATTAATTGAACCCTTGAGTCTTGAATCGTTTCATACTTGTTAGTGATGTAAACGGTTCAAGAGTCATTGTCAACCACTTCTCTTGATCAATCCATGATAGGGAGGGCGTTTGAGAGTCTTATTTGTTGCATTTATTGAACTTGCACCTTTTGGTTTATAGGCCATCATGCAATGAAATTACATCGATTGATGGTTTGTGAATCAAATTTTGCTACTCCTTTGAGTTGTTTGATGATAAGGAGGGGTAAGTTGTGGAAACAACCCTTGAGAATACCCTATGCTTGCTCTGTTTGCTTTCTGTTGCAGCAGGAAAAAACCAGGCATCAGTGACTGGCAGGCCACTTTTTGTGGTCGATAGGCTGCCACTTCTAGCCTGCTGGCTACCTTTGCAAAACCCAGCAGTGGCTTTTTTGAAATAGAATAGAGTTGGTTCTGAGGTGAAAAATAGTGCAAGTGTTCTACTGTGCAACAGAGGCCTTTGGCAGCAGAGCAGTGGCCTTTTTCGGGTGAAAATCTGCGCATGCATGAGCATTCCTTGTTTACCAAGGTAGAGTAGTTAGAGTAGTTAGCTTAATACTTCTCTAAACTTTGTATTCATGTTTAATTAGTTAATTTGTAATTCATTATTTAGTTCTAATTTGTTGTAATAATTAATTAGTTAAGTAGTTTAGCTAAATTATTTCATTCGTGTTGTAATAAATAGGTAATTAGCTGAGCTAATTAGTTTATTCGGACTCTCCTGAGTGAAGGCGCAAAACTTGTAATAATGTGTATGTCTTCCAACCCTATGTCTTTCTCCCCTTTATTTAACTGTTTATGATGGTTAGTTTAGGGCATCATGTTTTGTTTAGCATATCTCATGCCTTGCATTCACTTGTCTTGCATAAATCGAGGCTCGGTTCATCATTCTAACTTGCATTGTTAGTTAAATACTTCTTTGAATACGTGCTTAGACCGCATGCTATCAAATTGCTTCATATGCCACATTAGTAGCCGAGTCTAGTAATTGCATGTCGCATGCATTGCATTAGTCATATTGCATAGTTAGGATCACGCATTTTTTTCTAACTTTGTCATCTTTTTTGGCTTGGAGTACTAGGTGAGCTTTTACTTGCTTTAGCATATTGCATAAATGTGATTGTTGCCATGTCTAGCATTCTTGCCATGAGGCTAAGTGTCACGACCCAAACCCGCCCCTATAGGTTTAGCGCCGTAACCGGCCAGTAATCCTTAGATTACCAAAGGCCTCTAGACAGATAAGCATATGATAAGGGGCTAGCGGAAGCAATTACATAAATATAATTGTCCAATGAGCTGTGTTGACTTACATGAAACAGAATAATTTAAAACTTTATTTACATAGCCATAAGTCAACCATACATTATATTATACCACACACGTTACAGTATTTTCCGTACAGACAACATGATTAAAATAAAGTCCATGCATAAACAGAATTAATCAACCCTTGAACCCAAGACACTTCGGGAACCTCCACGTGAGGCACAAAGGCTGGCTGACAACAGAAACACAGTCCCCCACAAAACCTTCGGGCTTGCACTCCAGAATGCTCACCTATAATATATATATACAACAGTGAGCTAAAGCCCAGTGAATAACATTAAGGTAAAGGGGTTAGTGAACGAAATCCGAACATTTTATACGTACAAACCAGATCATAGCATAATCATAGTCATCTCATATCAGAACATAATAATGGCATATCCCATAGAACATATCACATATCCATAACGTCTTCCGACTAGAGTAACCGGTCCCGGACACCGATTAAACACATATCACCACAATGAAGTGGCTAACGAGATCTCGTAACTGTCATGGACCCGCATTTTCATGCGTCCCCCATGACTTGGGACTATCTATGGATGCCATAATAGATTTCAAACATGGATCTTCGTTCACAGAAACATATATCATTTCAGAAATCATAGCTTGATATATCACATTTGGAACATAATTTCATATGAACGTATCTTTACGATAACGTTACTCACAGTGGTTCCGTAGATGGTCAATCACTTCTCGGACGTTGACCTACAATCACAAAATACATAACACCAACGAATCTTATCATTACTTATTCATATGGCCACTAGGGCTTAGCTTACATCACGTTGGTTCATGTTTATTCTTGTTACATGGCTTAGAACACACACCCTTGCAATCTCTTAGTGTGATTAAAACTTGTTACAATGCTCAACTCACACATACATTTGTCGTTCAAAATCTTGTTACATTCTTTTCTTAGTGTGCGTTTCTAGCCCATAACCTCATTACTATGACTTAATTAAGGCTTAGGAATGCCTAAGATGCAATGAGGATGTCAAAACGTGCCTTGGAACACTTAGGCAAAATTTCAGAATTTTAGGTCCTCGCTCGAGCGAAGCTTTCCTCGCTCGAAGGAGAGTGCAAAAATGTGACTGGTCGCTCGAGCGCACATTCCTTCGCTCGAGCGATCTGTAAATGATGGAAACTTCTGGGAGCTCGAAATTACGCTCGAGCGGACTTTTGGTCGCTCGAGCGAAGAGCACGATCTCAGAGTGGTCGCTCGAGCGAGAACACCTTCGCTCGAGCGAGGCTGCAAAATCTGGAATTTCCAGATTGCATTCCCAAGTTCAAATTCGACATTCAACCTTTCAAAACTCATCTCTTGGGCCCTAAAACTTGAAATAACCCAGAAAACTTGTAGAATATGAAAGTTCAAAGATCAATTTATAAAAATCATGGCCCAAGGTTTGTCAAAACTCACATTTTCAACTTAAAACATGATGAACGCTCAAGAACACCACATGCATGGACTTTTCTTGTTTCAAACTTTTAAAAACATGATCAAACACCATGAAACAACTTGAAACTTGATGATTTGATGGACAAACAAGATAAACTCATGGATTAAACCCATAATGTGGACATGCATGCAAGAATTTTCTATGAAAACAACTTGAAACCCAAAACCAATTCATGAACATGACATGCAAGAACTTCCACCATTTAAAACCTTCCACATCATGATCAAACTTGGTAGTTTGATGGAAAATAAGATGATATCATGGTCTTCAACCCATATGTAGACATGCATGGGAGTTTCTATGAAAATTAACTTCAAAATGCAAGAGTTTATGCATGCATGCATGATATAGCTCACTATTCAACTTCTCCAACTTAAATCTTGACTTTAAACCTCAAATCTCTATAAACCAAGCATGATAACACTGAAATTCATAAATAAATGGATGAATATTCTACCTTAGATCTTGACTCTAGAGTATGGAAGCTTAATTTGCCAAATTCTCTTCAATCCACCAAGTCTCTAAGCAAAACCAAGATGAAACAAGTTTTTCTCTTCTCCCTCTCTCTCTATATTTCGGTTGAGCTCAAGGAAAATGGCTGAGAAATGTGGTGTAAGATGATATAAATCAAGCCTCAAGTATTTGATGTAGTGGCCCACTATAATGGCAAATTGGTAATTAAGCTAACCATTGAAATTCACATTATTTAATCTAATTTTATCATACCAAATCACATTTTAATTAAATACGCCATAAGGTTCTAAAAATTCCAAATAACACAATGGTATAATCAATTCCGAGTTTGGATGCCGATAAGGCTTTCCATTTTCATTTTAAAGCGGGATTCTAAGTAGATATTTTTATAAGTGACAGATAGATAGCTAATTATCATGCAGATTACATATTAATCCCATAATTCATTTTAATCCATTCAGTAGCATCCTTAAATACCGATTAATAGCTAATCACGGGTCGGGGTTATTACACTAAGTGCTTAATTGATAAAACTGTTTGAGTGCCTGTGGATGAAGGCTAATTGCTTGAATTTGAATACTTGAGTAATGTTCATATGCGATCACTTTTTTAAATGGTACATATTCGAAACAATTTTGTAAACAAACACGAATCAAAGGTTTCAATTTTTGCAAGTTAGTCTATACTTGTATGTGCATCACATAGTAATGCTAGCCTAATAAATCGGAAAAAGAGCATATAATATAAATAAGATTCATATCATGATTAGTAGAGGCCAATCTTTGATCGGGCGAGTGGGGGTGCTCAATTCATGACCTTCCCCTCTTGTACCTAAGTTCCCGAGCGGAGATAATCTTGGTGATGACGGAAACGTGGCCTTTGGCATGAGTCATGGGTTTCTTAAATTTCCCAAAAATATTTAGGTAGCTACTCTATATCTGGCAAAGCAGTCCATTTTTGGTAATTTGATTCAAAATTGATTTTTCAAAAGATTTGCCGGATTTGGACTCTTTCGTGTTTATCTATTTCACATTGAATTTGTGGGATCAGATTCAAAACCGCGGGAGTCCGATACTGTAGGGCTTATTCGTTTTCCGAAAGGGGGCACGAAAAGTCGAGCTACAGTTTCTGGAGACTCTGCTGGGAATTTAGAGAACTTGACTTGAAATTCATGATGTGAAATTTTATCTACACTTATATGTTCTTTGCATTGCATTTGCATTGGTACGCTTAAATCACTGTGTTTGCCATCTGCTATTCCTGGACGATTTGCCGGAGGCTTGCCTAAAAGTTTGCCAAAAGGCTGACCGGTCGTGGGCTCTACCATGATGGGAACACAACCCTTGGATCTAGACTACCGCTGTACCATTTGATCCTCTTTTCACTTCTCAGTGTTCGGTGCGAGAGGTGTATTAGGTAGTCTTGCTGAGGTACCCCCTTGGACCATTCGGTCTAGATGCATATAGAAAAGCCATAGAGACTCTTCCAAACTAGGACATGATGCTCACCCGAAATGCAGGATTGCGTGAAAACCACTTTGTTTAAATAGCGAACCTTAGTTCCTGACGAATCTAAAACAGGGTAACCCTACCCCCTTATAGGGGTGTTTTGGCTCTCACTTAACTGGTATGTGCTTTACAGTGAAACCTACTTTTTATGCACATCTTTTTATAAATCCAAGAAATCACTAAATAAGTAAATCTCAAACCACCCCTGAATCCGAATCGTTTACTTAGATTCATTGGGCAGAATATTTTTTTAAAAAATAACATGATTGAATATCGATAGGTATATATTTAAATCACATTTGTATTATAAAAATAATAATGTTAGAGACTTCTAATGTTTTATCAAACACTCAAATTATGGATCCCACATGAGTGTGAGTCTCATGCTCATGTGAGTGTTTGGTAATTTTTTTTCTTTTTGTAATTTTTTTTATTCTTAGCATTGTTTTTAGAAAAATTAGATGACTATTCTTGAAAGGGAGCTTTTTTGATAAATCCACTTTCTAAGTGTTTTATTCCATCCAACCCATATTCTTTTTGACTATTCCATTAGGTCCTATTTGAGATAAGAAGACCAAAATACCATTTTCATCTACTTATATTCCATTTAGTTCACATTATTTTCTTATGTTTCAATAAGTCTTATGGGTGATATAATTACCAAAAATACCTCTAATGTGAATGTTCACACCGTCAATGTGAATGTTCATATCGTCAATGTGTAGGGGCCCGGCCCATGTCAATCCTCGTGGGTGCCCGGAAAAATTCGAGTCGGGCCGAGGCGGGTCCGGGCCATTGACAATGTGAATATTCACATTGACATGTTAACATTCACATTAATAGGAGTGTAAAATTGGCCCGCGTCCCGTGGCGGCGCGAAACCCACCTGCGGCCCATGGGCGGCCCGGGGCGGGCCCGGTCCGGTCCGTTGACAATGTGAATATTCACATTGACATGTTAACATTCACATTGATAAGAGTATAAAATTGACCCGCGACCCATAGGCGGCCAAAAGCCTGCCAGCGGCCCGGGGCGGGCTCGGCCCGGCCCATTGACAATGTGAATATTCACATTGACATGTTAACATTCACATTGATAGGAGTGTAAAATTAGTCCACGCCTCGTGGCTGCCCGAAACCCGTCCACGGCCTGTAGACGGCCCGGGGCGAGCCCGGCCCGGCCTGTTGACAATGTGAATATTCACATTGATATATTAACATTCACATTGATAAGAGTATAAAATTGGCCAGCGGCCCAGGGCTGGCCCGGCCCGTTGACAATATGAATATTTACATTACATGTTAACATTCACATTGATAGGAGTGTAAAATTAGCCCGTGCCTCGTGGCTGCCCGAAACCCGCCTACGGCTCGTGGGCGGCCCGGGGCGAGCCTGACCATTTTTTTTTAATTCTTTTTAATTTTTTCTACCAAAATTTTATTATTTTCCACAAAAAAAAACACTAGGCCTCGCACGCGGGCCGGGCCTCGGACAGAGCCTTGAATGGGCCGTAACCGGGCCGATGGGCCGGCCCGGGCTTCAAAGTGATGGCCCAGGCCCTAGCCTAGGGTTTCGGACTAGGCTCGAGTCTGGGTCCAAACGAGCCTTTCTCGGGTCGGGTCGGGTCGGGTTGGGCCGGCCCACGGGCCAAAAAATTAGGCCTAGGCCCTAGCCCTGGCACAAGGGTATTCGGGCTTTGGATGGGCCAATGGATCGAGCCTCGAGTCGGGCCGGTGGGCCTGGGCCTAGCCTCGAGCTTAAGTCGGGCTTGGGCGGGCCTGGCCATTTTTTTTTTAATTTTTTCTACCAAAATTTTATTATTTTCCACAAAAAAATACATTGCGCCTCTGGCGGGCTGGGTCTCAGACCGAGCCTTGAATGGGCCTTAAGCGGTCCGATGGGCCGGGCATCAAAGTGATGACCTAGGCCCTAACCTAGGGTCTCGGACATGCTCGGGCCCAGACCCAAACGAGTCTGCCCTAGGCCGTGAGCGGGCTTCGAGCAGTCCACGGGCCGCGGGCCAATTCTACATTCCTATCAATGTGCATTTTAACATGTCAATGTGAATATTCACATTGTCAACGGGCCGGACCGGGCCTACCCCGGGCCGTGGGCAAGCTTCGGGCAGCGGGCAAATTTTACACTCCTATCAATGTTAATGTTAACATGTCAATGTGAATATTCACATTGTCACGGGTCGGGCCAAGTCTGCATCGGGCTGCGGTCGGGTTTCGGGCCGTCCACAGATTGCGGGCCAATTTTACACTCTTATCAATGTGAATGTTAACATGTCAATGTGAATATTCACATTGTCAACGGGCCGGGTCGGGCCCGCCCTAGGCCGCTGGCCAATTTTTATACTCTTATCAATGTGAATGTTAACATGTCAATGTGAATATTCACATTGTCAACAGGCCGGGCCAGGCCCGCCCCGGGCCGCCCACGGGCCGTAGGAGGGTTTCGGGCAGCCACGAGGCGCGGGCTAATTTTACACTCCTATCAATGTGAATGTTAACATGTCAATGTGAATATTCACATTGTTAACAGGCCGGGCTGGGCCCGCCCCGGGCCGCCCACAGGCCGTGGACGGGTTTCGGGCAGCCACGGGGCGCGAGCTAATTTTACACTCCTATCAATGTGAATGTTAACATGTCAATGTGAATATTCACATTGTCAACGGGCCGGACTGGGCTTGCCCCAGGCCGCGGGCGGGCTTTTGGCCGCCCATGGGCCACAGGCCAATTTTATACTCTTATCAATGTGAATGTTAACATGTCAATGTGAATATTCACATTGTCAACGGGCCGGACCGGGCCCGCGCCGGGCCGCCCATGGGCCGTGGGCGGGTTTTCGCGGCTCCACGGGACGCGGGCCAATTTTACACTCCTATTAATGTGAATGTTAACATGTCAATGTGAATATTCACATTGTCAACGGGCTGGGCCCGCTCTGGCTCGTGGGCGGGTTTCGGGCCGCCCACGGGTCAATTTTACATTCCTACCAATGTGAATTTTAAAATATGAATGTTCACATCATAAAATTGCTAACCGTTCAAAAAATATTTATAAGGGTATCAAAAATAAATATAGGGCATAAGTGTCCAAGAAAATAGTGTAAATCAAGAAAAAGGACTTTATGGAATAAAACTATACATACATGGGACTAAATGGGTTAAAAAATTCTTTCATGGACTTCTTGGGTTAAAACACTTCTAAATAGGATTTATCAATAATTTTCCCTTCTTGAAATTATAATTATCATTCATTTTTGTAAAACAAATGTGATTCAAATATATAGTTACTAATGTCCAATTATCTTATTTTTTGTATGAATATTCTACTCAATAAATTTTAAAAAGTAAGCGTTTCAAATCACCGAAGTTAACCTCAAAATTGATCTACCATGCCCAAACACTCAACCTTTTAATATAATTAGATTAGATTTTAATTTATATAATAATTAATTGATATACACATAAAAATTTAATAAAATAAATTATCTATCTATCTATCTATCTATCTATCTATACTATTAGTAAATGAAAGCCTAAATTGGTTTAGTGAAACCTTCTTCTCCTCATATCATATGACAACTTTATATATGCTAAAATAAAAATAAAAATTATTATATATAGCGTAAGTTAGTTTTGAACCCAAGACTTTGGGTTTTATTAAGAAAATACTTATTACTTAAGCAACATACATATAATGATATTAAATTCTTTATTATTTGTTTTTATTATTAGTTATGTGAATTGCACACACATCGCGTGTGCCACCCGCTAGTTTAAATTACTGAAACAAAACTCGTAATGTCAAAATCCAGTGAGATCTATTTTACATTAGGAAAATGCTATAGGTTCCAAATTTTTTTACCAAATGAATGACTAAATATCTCACATAAGTGTAGGGTCCACATGTGAGATATTTGGTCAATCATTTAGTAAAAAAATTTAATATCCCTAACATTACCCTTTAAATTATGAGTATCAGGGGTTAACATTCCACGTCGGCCAATAGAACAAATAATTGCCTAAACCACGTTGCTAGATAAGAAAGAAAACATGAAAATGCCCCCGCATAGGCTCATTTCAAAATCCGTTTTAATAATTTAAATTGTTCATATTTTAAAGTATATTGAGTAGAATATTGTGTGTGTCAATTTCCGACCACACTGCCAATCAAGCACTCAACTGGAGAACACTGGCAGAATAGATTAAGCCCGAATGACCTGTCACAAAAAGAAGAGATTCCGGCGGTGGTTCGTCCATCTGGAGGCACTCCGACGATCAAGTCAGTAATCAAATATCTCTCAAAGATAACCAATAGTGCTTAACTCACTAGACAGAACATAAAAAGCATACCTTAGACTCAGGGGGTGCCTCTCTTTTATAGCCAACACAAATCTAGTCCCAATAAAAGCCTAACTTCAATGGATTTAGGATTACTGCTAATTTTGGACTCCCAGTAGGATTGACATAAACTCTCTAAGAGTCTTATCTTTACCCAAACTGGAGTCTTCTTCCATTCTAGGACTCTTGTCCCTTATCCACTTATCCCGGATTCCGGTATCTTCGCAGATAACCTCGGCCTAGCCGAGATGATCTCGGCGTCATGACCAGGACACGTGGCACATCGGCTGGCACTTCGGTGACACCTCGGCCACGTGTTGTCATTCAAAAATTATGTCCCCACAAATATATTTATAAAAAATTAAATTAATTGGATATCGTTAACTATTTTTCAAATTATATTTATATCTACAAAAATAAATGATAATTATGATTTAAAGTATAAAAATGAATACACATGTGAGTGAATGAAAGGGTTAACAAAATTCGATCACTTTAAGTTTTTGCAGATACGTTCTACTCAATATATTCTAAAATGTAAACTGTTCAAATTATCAAAATGGATACCGAAATAAGTTTATATTGCTGCACAACAGTGGCTGTTGTGCACTTAGGGATGGCCACGGGGCGGGTTTGCCATTCCCCGCCCCCCAATACCCGATACTCATGGATATCCAACCACACTAAATAATTTTTTTATTTTCATATGTATAAACAGTGAGACTTTTAAAATTAATATTTATTTATATTTAAACAAAATTATAGACTTTTAATATTATGTTCTTATATCTAATTATATTATATATATATATATATATATACATATATTATTAATTATATCGGGTCGGATTTGGATCAAGGAAAGCGATACTCGCCCCCGCCCCACTTTCGTTGTAGGTGACCAAAACATAATTCACCCCCGCCTCACATAAGTGTCGGGCGAGTAAAATCCATCTTATTCGAACGGGTATGAACAAGCCCCATAACCATCCCTATGGGCTCTAAAATAAAAATGAAGTTACACTGACCACGTGCAGACTTAAAAATGAGGAAATAACCATGAATGGTGACATAAAAAAAAAAAAAAAAATACAAAATCATAAAAAAAACATATCATTTTAATTATTAAAGTGTAAAAATTTTATCACTTATTTATACTTTTTTTTCTTGTTACTATTGTGCTGCTATTCCCCCTATAAAAATTGATTTATTTATTTACAAAGAAATTTCCACAATTATATTAAATTTAATTTTAATAAGATTAAAGTGATTAAAATATTATAAAAATAAATAACATAAAATATATATGCCATTTATAAAATAGATAATAATATTATTTTTATGGGAGATTGACCAATAAGTCTCATATTTTGAACTTGTAATCCATATAGTCCCATATTTTTTCTTATGATCAATTTAGTCATTTTGGATGTGTAATGATTCATTTGCCCACCATATTGAAGTGTTACATTTAGAAAAAGTACATTAAAGAGTTTTTTAGTGTCACATTATACTCGCCATGTTAGGTGTTACATTTGGAAAAAATACAGTAAAGAGTTTTTAATTTTTTTAGAGTGTTACATCAAACTCGCTAAGTTGGAGTGTCACATGTCACGTTTAGGAAAAATACACTAAGAAGTTTTAAAATTTTTTAAAGTGTCACATCAGACCCACCACGTTGTCACGTTTGAGAAAAAAGTACACTAAGAAGTTTTTATATTTTTTTTTGAATTGTCACGTCATACCCCTGCCACATTGTCACGTTTGAGAAACGTACACTAAGGAGTTTTTATTTTTTTTGAAGTGTCACATCATACCTGTCACGTTGTCACATTTGAAAAAGTATACTAAGGAGGAATTATTTTTTTTTAGAGTAAAAGTTTTGGAGTATTACATCATACTCGTCACGTTGTCACATTTAGAAAAAGTACACTAAGGAGTTTTTAATTTTTTTGAAGTGTCACATCATTGGAGTGTCATATTAATACCTATCACATTGGAATATACATCATACCTGTCACATTAATAAAATGGTATAACTGTCTACCAAAACACTACCAAAATAAAAAATATGACCGCACGGAAAGAAACTCTTCACTAATAGGACTTAACAGATCAATAGAAAAAACTTGAGACTAATTGGAGTATTCATTTGTGAGATATGATTTATTGGTAAATATCTTAATTTTTATTTACATTATTAACAAATTATTGATAAAAATAAATAAATTAAGATTATATTTGAATGATAATACTCTTGAGGAGGAACAAGAATATGATTTCAATTCCTTTAATTTTACGATTTAAAATGAAGTGAAATGAGGAAGTGATTAATTATCTATTTCAACCGTAATTAGATTCTAAAACTAAATAGAAATAGATAGAATGTTAATTTGTTAAATTATCTCCAATCCTTCACCAAATTCTTTATCAAATGTAAATTTGATGAAAATGAGGTCCAATTTTTTCATCAAACTTGAATCAAATTAGGGAGAATCAAATTTTTCATCAAATCAAGAGTGAATCAAATCTTTCACGAGATTTTCAATAAACCTTTTTCAACTTAAGTTTCATGAAATTGTTAAAAGATGAAGATTGGAGTTGGATTTTTTCACCAAAATTTAAATAAATAAATAAACCAAATAAAATCAAATTTTTTACTCAAATTTAAATGAAAGAATTGGAATAACTCATATAAAATCAAGCCTTTTTACTCAAATTTAGGGATTGTTTAGAATGATCTAAATAAGTATATTTTTTTTTTACTTTTTACGAAAAAATGTGTAAAAAATTAGAGAGATGATGTGATCCAAAAAAATAAAAAAATAAAAAAAGTATGCTACCGTAAATTATGCCAAACAAGCTCTTAGAATCAAATTAGATGAAAATTTTGATAAATAATTACAGATGGTCTTAGTAAAATTATATTACACCTAAAAGAATCATCACAGCTCAATCAATTTGAACTTCGGACATTTCCCTCACAACACCATTAAGTGTGGCATATAATATTTAATTATAACTTATTTTATTTTATTTTAATTATGGTGCTCATACAATAAGTTAGGACACTTGTAATAATAAAACTCACAAATGTCATGATTTCGGGGAGAATTCTAAAATACACACCTTTTATCATCTGCACATTTAGTTATGTCATTTTTTTTTTTTTTAGTTATGATCAATTTTTTTTTAAAAAATTTAAGATGTTTAACTATACATGTTGATTATGACTTATATATATATATATATTTTCATTTCTTCTTTTATTCGTCAAATGTAGGATTGGTAGGGTTATTCGATTCATGAAACCCACCAAACCTAAACTGCCTGCACTTATTTGGACGGTTTCACAAAATCGTTAAGGCCGGATGCGGGTTAGGATTTTCCTATTTTACGGATTGCGGGTGAGTCACAGGTTTTACCTGCATTCACCCGCCCGCATCTTTATACATTTTAAAAAAAAAAAAAAATCTAGATCGCCAGATTTTATTATAAGTTTTGTAGAAGGGAAAGATAAAGTTAGTGGCAAATTTTTTTCTATCTCATAATTCTTCTCAGCATTTGAGTTCTCTGTTGTGTTTGGACAAAATTTGAAGGTTTGTTTCACAAATTATTTTCTTTGTATCCTATACCACAAAATAGGTGTATAAAACATAATTTTTTTTCCCCTTTTTCTCGTGAAGAAAATTCTTAGAAAGAGCATACTAAGATTTTCTATGAAGATTGAAGATTAAATAAATTATATGATTTTTTATTTTCTATGAAGTTTGCGAGTTTGTAAATGTTTTTATTTTATTTTATTTAATGGGTTTGAATGAAGTGTGACAATAATTTATTTTGGTTCCCAACTAGTTATTATTATTGCATTTTGACTTTTGGATGAATATAAAAGTTAATGAAGAATTATTTTTGAATAAAATTAAGAATTTGAATAATTTTACTTTATTTATGTTATTAGGTACTGGTAAATGAATTTTTTTAAGAAAAAGTTCAACCTTCAAATTGCCACTCGTACATCAACAAATTATACCCACACAAATTACAATCCGCACATAAATGTAAATTTAATTTTTCGCAAACATGTAAACCGAGCCAAACCACGAACCAAATCCTCAAAAATCAATCCGCGAACCCCCTAGACACATGTATGCCATAGTCTTACCCCCATTCCATAGTAGCATCTTATCTTCTGAGTCCTGGGAAGTGAACCCAGATAAAATGGAAATACTCTTTCTGTTGTGCTCTGGCTCTCCACATTCTTCACATCCTTTCCTCTCTCTCTCTCCTCCTTCCCTTCCGCTCCTTCTCCGCCGCCGTCCCCTCCGCCGCGAGTCGAACCGGTTTCCCTCTACCAAGGCACCGTCTGGCACGAGCGCCGCCGTCCCCTCCGCCATTCTTTCCGGTACTCCGCCCGCTATGCTCTCATTGACCTCGACCGCGCTCTCACCACCCTCCCCAATCTCTCCGCCGATGACTGTCGCTCCCTCGCCCAAACCAACGGTCCAGTGTAAATTCATTTCTTACTCTTGGTTTTTTATGTAAATTATTATACAATTCTTCTTTATAGGGGTTGCTTCTTTTGGATTTGAATTAGAATTTTGCCATATCAAGGTCAAGCTACTGTTCTTTCAGTTTAATATGAAGTACAATGCACCACACACACACACACACACACACACACACACACACAAAAAGGGGGTAAATACTCATTTGCACTTTGCCCTTGAATTTCAAAACTCAACAGTTAGTTCTCTTACAGCATTATCTTATTACAATTAACCATTTTTGTTAGGATTCTATTAGGAATTTACAGAGTACATTACACATTTATTAAATTTTTAGAGGAGTAATGCCTTTATCTGGTGATACTGTGTACACTTTGTTACTAAGTTTAGAGAGACAAAGTGCAAATGAAATCACTAGAAAAGAGTATTATTATTCTAAAACAATCCAAAACGGGTATTATTATCCTAAAGATTCAATAAATGTATCATTTGCTTTTCACATGATCTGATTTTTTGTAAATTTATAATAGAATTCTAACATAAAAGATTAACTGTAATAACATAATATTTTGAGGGGTCAACTGTTGAGTTTTGAAGTTTCAGATAATTTAAGGGGTTTACTGCCCAACAAAAAAAAAAAAAGTGGTTTTTGGGTATGCGAATTTGTACTAGTAAAAACGAAAGGGATATTTTAGAGTAAATTACACCTTTTAACTATGGCCTATTTCTTGTTTTGGTCCTTAAATAAAAGATTCTCTCACTTGAGTCTCTTGATTATTTCTCTAAATTATTTTTTATTTCTCGCTGTGATCCAATTATCAACTTCCTCACGGTTAAGAGGTAGTTTAGAAATTTCAAAATTTATCTCACTTTGACCCTTAAAAATTAAATTTTCTTACTTTAGTCTATAAAACCACCCCAAACCCACCTACTCTCAAAGTCCAACTCTATATAGAACTGATGAAAATAAAAAATTACAATGGAGCTGCATCATTTGAGGAGCAAAAGAGGTTGAGAATCTGAGTGTGGATGCTAGTGGAGGAGATCGGGTGGCGGTTTGGGATGTGGGAGGTGGCTAGTTGTGGGGGTGGGGTGAGGAAGGGAAGTGGTTAGTTGTGGAGTGGGGTGAGAAGGTGCATAGAGGAGGGGAGAGAAAGGGAAAGTGAAGGTTCAAGTACTATGAGACAACATTTTAGTGGATGATGTGGCAAGTGATTGGGAGAAACATAATATTTTTTTTTTTGTTTGATGAATTTTTTTGGGGCTTAGGGACCAAAGTATGAACATTTTTTTTCTTAAGGATTTAAATTGGAATGTGATGGTGGCTTCTTATGGGATTGGTCAAGGATAGATGACCGTATGGAACATTCTTCTGTGGCATGAGGTGCAAGATTGGGAGGTGGACCAATTGGTAAATCTTCTAAGTTTTCTGTATAGGGTGCAGTGTGGGGAAGTTGGGGGGGATTCTATGGTGTGGGCTTGTCCGAAGGCCAAAGGAGTTTTTTTGGTAGCCTTATATTATCGTCAGCTTGTGGGAGGGGCAGGGGGGTTGTTTCCTGGGAAAAGTATTTGGGTTACAGGGTCTCTTTCTAAGGTTACTTTCTTTGTATGGACAACAGCTTTGGGGCGTATATTGACTATGGACAACTTGATTTGACATCGGCATATTTTGGTCAATTGGTGCTGTATGTGTTGTGGAGCTGCAAAATCGGTGGATCATTTACTTATCCATTGTTCTGTAGCGGCTAGGCTTTGGGCATTTATTGTGGGTTTGATTGGGCTGGTTTGGGTTCAGCCGAGGTTGGTGGTGGAAGTGCTTTAGAGTTGGAAGGGGTGAGAGTTTGGAGGCGAAGATGTAAGACATGTGGTTGCTTGCTGCTCAGTGCTTAATGTGGCTGATTTGGTTGGAGTGTATGGACAAACTTTTCAGGGGATTTCTCATCGGTGTCTTGGTTGGAGAATAGGCTATTTTTAGTTCTTCATAGTTAGGTCATGTTGTTGGTGGATCTGGATGTGTTGGCTTTTATAGATTTTGTGGATGATTTGATTTCTTAGTTTGTGGCCTTTTGTGGGCTTTAGTTTTGTATTCTTTGCATCTCCTTGATACTTTTTATAATATTTGATTTACTTATCAACAAAAAAAAAAAAAAGGAAAAAAGCTTATACTATAGGGGGTACAAATCTAATTTATTCTATTTTTTCACAAAAGTATAGGGACTAAAGTGGAAAGAATTTGATAGTTTAGGGACCAAAGTGAGGGCATCTTTTCTTTAGGGACCAAAGTGAGAAAAGAGGCATACTTTAGGGGTGAAAGTGTAATGTATCCAAAATTTTGTAGAACTGCTTTAAGGCCAACAATGCTTTGTGAGATGTAATGTTTGGACTACTATTTTATAGAACCTCTATAAGACAAGCGATAGTTTACAAAACACAATATTGTGTTACTAAGAAAACAACGCATTCATAAAATGAGTATTGTTGAGGTAAGAATGTTTAGATATGATGGGTTGTTTCACACATCAAAAATAAATACTAAACTATACCAAATTAACGTAAGTCCAGGTATCATCCACAAGGATAAACGGGAAATTAAACCAATTTAATTGTTAAATTCTAAATTAATTTTGACGAAAAAGATGGTTGTTCATAACCTAATGATAATTAAATTAAACAAAGCAAATAAACTAGCAATTATAATTAAATGAAGTTACTGATTTTGAGAAAAACTTAAGGTAATGAATTTATCACTAGTTACATAAATAAGGTTTCAATTTGAGACTCAATTATGTTACGGTTCGAACTAAATATATTTCGCAACTACAAGCTCGAAGCATTTATCAAGAAAATTAACACGTTCAATGTATAGGCATGAACCATCTCAAGTAGTACGAATTGTTCGCTCTAAACTAGGGTAGCAACATGACTCGTCCCTCGTAGTATGGCTCGTTTCAAACCTTGAACATGAAAGAGAAGAAAACCATTGTATGGAAAGCATTCAACAATCACAGAAAGTAGAATACTTAAAGAAATAATGGAATATTATATTAGAAAACTTCTTGAGAACCATACAATTGTTCAAACCATTACATAAAAGAAAACCTATTTACATGGCTAGGGTTTCATCAAAACCCTAGAAAAGAAGAGCCTAGCCACTCATGGAAGCGTGAGAGGAAGTAGAAGAAGAAGAAGCCTCCATGAAACTATCTATGAAGCTTGCGATTCCCTTTCTTCAAACCCTAGCCACTCATTTTCTCAAACACTAATAGCAGCCTCTTTTCTTCCTTTTATTCCCAGCAGAATATAATGAAATTTCCACGCGCAGAACCCTAGGTGGGCCGCTCAAGTGGTGGCGGGCCGCACGTACGGTGGAGCTTGGCCACACGTGCGGTGAGGTGACAGGCCGGGAATTTTCACTACTCGCACGGAGAATCTGCTTTTGCGCCACTTTTTGCTTGAATTTGCGTGTTGCCTGCCAAATCTGTATAAGTGCACAAAACATATCATCTCCACCAAATAAACAAAATTCAAAGACTATAAATGTAACTTAAATGGCTCCAATGTGATACCTTTTAGTCTACATCAAGATAGATGTGTAGTAAGATTAGGAAAGACATAAATAGCATTTCTATTTTGAGAGTAGATCGAAGATGATCTGGTAATATAGAACGAAGATATGTAGATATAATGATCAAGAAGAGTGAGATGATCACTGTAAATGTAAATGTTAAGAAGAGAGAGACTTAAATTGATATAAGATGTGGTAGTAGCTAAGAAGCACAGATACATGACATGACACGGACACACAAAATTTCAAAAAATGTAGGATAAGACATGTTGGGGACATGTACAAAATATATAATTATATATTTTTATATGTATTTTTAAATATTTAATATGTATTTTATGTCAAATATTTAATTTTATCAAATTAAGCAACCTTAAAGATGCTATTTTAGTAAAAAAAAAAATTGTAAGTTTTAATTTTTTTTGAAAAAAATAGCCCTCAGCGTGTCCCTAGCGTGTCTTAACGTGTTGTAGCGTGTCCTAAGTGTCCCAGCATGTCTGACACTTGTACGTGACCTCCAGAGAGAGGTCCGTGCTTCATAGGATTTATTTAATTTAATTGAACTTATAAGCCTTTGACAAAGTGGTTTTGGTTATTTGCCAAATAGTTTCAACCTTTTCACTTCTTATATGCAAAACTGCACCAAACATGTTTACAATTTATTGAAATCTTATTAAGCCAATAATTTAAAAAGCTATAATCTAAAAAAACTAGTTTTAAGTGTTGCCAAATGAGCCACTGGATAATGAGATTCTTCTAGGATGACAATTACTAGTTGTTTTATGTAACAAAAGATACAATAGGTTACAAATTATAGTTCTGTTAAACAAGGAGCTAATAAAAATTTATAGTTTCTTTGTTATTGTTGCAATCCAATGATGACAATGGACTATCTAACACCCAAATGTACATTGTCATACATTTTATAGTTTAAGAACATGATGTCGAGTACATTTGACTTGGGTCGTCAAATTTTTTCATGAGTTTTCACTCATTGATGCAGAAGTACAAAACTATACTACTACTTTAGTTAGTGTAGTAGGAAGTTCATGTTGTGTATTCATCATTATATGTTTCCCTACATATTTCTATAACTGTATTAGGACTTTGAAACAAAAACCATTCCAACTTTGAAAGGAAGTCCTTGCTTTCCTTTTTCAGCATTAACTTGTTCATTAGGGTAAATTACACTCACCTCCCTTGAACTTTCGAGAAAGACTCACACTTTTGACATAATTACACTGACTACCCTTTTAGTAATGTTAAAGCAACCGAAAATAATTCAAATGGTAGGTAGACACTGAAATAAACAAATATAAATATATTTTAGTAAAAATGAGATGACAACATAATTTTTTCATCCGTACAACTAATGAATTATTGATGAAAAAGAGCCATGGATAATACCTCAAAGGAGATGGTATAATTATGTCAAAAGTGTGGGGGTAACTATAATTCTTTCAAACCTCAGGGGAGGTGAGTATAATTTACCCTAATCATTATGTTTAGATTTTTTTTCTTTCTTTCTAATGTTTTCATACTGTTTCATCTTCTTCTTCTTCTTCTTCTTCTTCTTCTTCTTCTCTCTCTCTCTCTCTCTCTCTCTCTCTCTCTCTCAGTTGTGTTGTGGTCAAGTTTCTTTAAGCTGATGGTTTGCTTTATTTCACAGTTTCCTACTGACAATTCCTCCTAGTGTGGGGTACGATAATAATCCATTGAGCTTGTATTACTGTTATGAGGTAGAAGGCTTTACCAAAAATTTGAAGCAATGCATTGCTGAGGTATGTGATTCTATTATTTTGAATATTTTTTGTTTTGGTAAATTACACTGTTTACCCCTGTAGTTTGACCCAAATTTCACTTTGGTCCCTATTGTTTTAATTCTAACAATTTGGTTCCTACACTTTAAGCCTAGTTTCAATTTGGTCCTTTTGTTCAAATTGGAGATTGAAATTACCAATTTTGGGACACTTATTTTGTTAATTTCCTAAGGTGTACAAGAAGGACCAAATTGAAACTAGGCTTAAAGTGTGAGGGACCAAATTGTTCAATTTGAAACAATAGGGACCAAAATGAAATTTGAGTCAAAATAGAAGGGTAAAAGGTGTAATTTAGCCTTTTTATTTCATTCATTTTGTCAGGCATGCAAAGTTTTTCATATATCCTTAGCTCAAATTCATACACGCGCACACATTTCAAAATGAAATGGAAAGCTGTCTAATTATTTAGATTGGAAATTCAACTGGGTGATGACTTGATTGTATGAATGAAATGATTTCATTTTGCAACTTGTCTGGCCCGTTGCTTTTGATTTCTTATACCATTTAAAATTAATTATTGGAAATCAAACTTTGAGTATGATTTTGTGGTATTTTGGTAGAAATTTGAAATTTCTAATTTTCAATACAAGTTCACGTACAATTGATACTATCTAATTATTAATGAAGGAAACTCAAAAGTAGGTAGGTAGATTCAGTGATATAAAGTTATGAACTATGGAATGCTAGTATGATTTGCAGACATCAAACAGTAATTAATGACTGAACATCTTGATATCGGAAACTTCTCTTATCGTGGCATAAAAGAATTTTGTTATTTTTTCATGCAATTATTTTATGATTCAATCTTTAAAATATTAAGAAGTTACATCCGTCATTTGAGGTGAGCTCACCAGCCAGATAGTGGCATATTTTTTCTGCTGAAAAGTTAATCCATCCAACAAAAAGTGTTCTGCTATTTTTTTCCTTTTAACCTGATGGATTTGTATATGGCAGCAGGCATGTCCCTACACATTATTTTATGCTATTACTCGTTTCATGTCATGCGTGACTTGGACAGTTCAAAACTGGACTTCGCAAATATTGAACTGTCAACATAACACTTCCAAATTTTAAACTGACCTTTTTGTACATTTTGAACTGTCAGTAGCATCATCTCTCAATTTTATCATTGTTGGGAATTTTCTTTCTTGATCAGAAATCTGCTGCCTACATTTTTTTGTTGAAATCTGACAGGTTGTGACGGAGCTAATTTCCCAAGTGCTGTGCATGTATTGGCATGCTCATTAAACTAAATAATTTATATAAATGGAAGAAATTATGTTGCTAGATAACTTATGCCATGATTTTGTATTAAAATTTCCACTTATAAAAAATGATTGAGTATTAAGTTTTATACTAAACTTAGAATTTTATATGCAAGTTGTCAGTTCTTGCTAACAGCAGTGGTGCTTTCTGATTTTAGGTGACTAATACACCATGGGGTGAAAGAGTATCATTTTTGTTCGATCCTACTACTGATCTAGTTGCAAAATCACTACATGTTAGTCCATTCATGGTAAGGTTAAGTGATTGCTTGGCTTGTATACTATTTGTTTCCTTCCTTTGTTGCCATTTTGCTTTTACCTTTTGAGTAATTAACATGATGGTGCACAATATGAATTGTATATAATGTGGAATTAATATATATGCAGATATCTCTTTGCACTCTTGATATTTCAGATTCAGTTTGTTTACATGATTGCTTATGTACTTCTGATTCATACTTCAATAACTTAGGCCCCCTTTTTGTAATCTCATCAATACCCCCATCAAACTTAATAGTAATTTGAATTTGGGCATATCATGCTTTCTTTAATAACACAACAAAAAAAAAAAATAAATAAATAAATAAATAATAGTTACATTGCTCATCTTCTAGCTTTCAGCCACTTCTGTGCATTTGCAGTGGCAGCAAAGTTTTTTATTTTATTTATTATTATAAAACTGAGGTGCTAGTAACTCTATTTATTTGACTAATATATAAAATAATATCATGAACATCATCTACCAATTGCTAGACACAGTGCTAGTTGAGTGATTGGTCAGTTTCCAATTTAAGAAACATGAATATGGACACAGGACGTGGACACTTTTTTGGGTGAATACAGGACATGGACACGATATAGTATGAACTTGCTGACAGGGCCAATTTAAAAAAGAAGTGTGAACAAAAACTTCTAGTGGCTATTCAAAATCTGTTGTCAAACTAATTGAAAGTTTTAGGCTTTCAGGTTCCTAAATTTAAAAAGCTCAAAGATGGAGGGATTAGTATGTCACAATTTTATTTTATTTTATCTAATAATTGGCTTTCAAGGTTTATATATATGTATATATATTTTTAACTTGTATGCCCCCAAGTGTTCAAAGTGTGTCAAGTTTTAAAAAGATTTTTTTTAAATTGGGCTACATTATGTGTCCAACATATGTCATGGTGTGTACGAGGAGTGTTGGTGTCTGACATGGGTTTGACACAGACATTACACCTTCTTAAAAGTGTCCATGTTTCTTAAGTGGGAGTTCATTTTATTGATTCAGTCAGTTGGGTTAGAAGATGTCTAAAACATGTTTGAGATTGGTGTACTCACCATGAACTTTTTGCTATTCCATTATCTCCTTGTCAAGTGAAAGCATCAACACACTGGATAACCAATGCCTACAGTTATTCATATATCTCATTAACAATATTTTCAAATTTATTGATGCATTAGTGTAACTAACGTAAGCTGTTGGGAGTATGATTCAAAGGGACTGTTTTAAAATGAAGGACTTTAAATTTGAATAATCAGATGCACTTGCATGTTTTGGAAACTTCAACTTTGAACTATTGAGCCTTCTTTGTTCTGCAATGAGGTTACTTTTGGAATTAGAAAAAACCAACTTTGTTATCCTTCATAGAAGACAATCTATTATCATATTTCTGTTAATGGATCACCTGGTTTCATATGGCATGGTTATTTGTTGAAGTTCTACAAAAATCTGACCATTTTTCATCCTAAAGTTACAAGTCACGGTGCTGGTTAATTAGACCTCAAACTAGGTATGAAGGCAAGTAAAAAAAATTCTTGACAATTGATGTGGTTGATAATGTTGTGGATGGATCTAAGCCCTAAATTTGAAGGGGTGCTGTTTATGAGGCACTGTGCCAGACTTACCATCATGATTTGGCACACAAAAAGGAGAAATTCAAAGGTTTATATATATATAGAAAACTTTGTATCTGATTTTTTTTTTTTGATAAATTTTGTATCTGAATTATTTTATACAACTGATTTGATTGAAGTGAGCATGGGCATGTATCGTGGAATGACATTTAGAACAGTTAAAGAACATGTTCACTTTTCATAATGGGTGGTACTTGTTCTTTCACACATGGCACTTGTTCTTTCACACATACATGAACCACAATAAATTTTTGGTTCTTAGACACCAAATAGCATGGTACTTTTTGTGACTGTATATGGTATGAAAATATAGGAATTTTAATTAAAGATATTAGAATTATCAAAGAGATGGGATAAAAGGGCCACTTGTGTGTGAGAACTGCACCACTTATATGAAATATGTATTGAACTGTCATGCATTATTCGAAGGGATGCTGTTTTTTTATTTACTATTTTTCTCTGTATGTCCATCTGCATTCTAGTCCTATAAATGTGATGAGACTGAAATGCAGGACATGCTTGGGAATTGGAGCATGAGAACAAATGCACCTGGGGATAATATATTTGTAACAATTTCAGTTCGACATCCCAAGCTTGGTGATTATTTCACAGCTTCCTTAACAGGCAAAAGAATCTCATCATCTGCGGCTGACCATGCACTGTTCTTCTGGTTAATGCCCCATAAAGTTGCACTTGCAATATACTGGGAAGTAAGTGCTTTGGCTTGGCTTTGGATCTTCCCATCAATCCTTAGTCTGCTAGTCTATTATTTACCTTTAGATAATCCAGTTATTCTAGAAATTTCTGTAAACCAAACTTTAATGATAACAATATTTATATTTAAAAAGTGAATATGTAAATAAAACAAATAAAAAAAACTTACTAGGGTAACTTAGACTCAATTCCAGGGGAATTATGGATGTTTGGGAAAATATTGATGACTATTGTGAAAATGATAGTGAAGTAGGACAGCTTGCTGTATTTTTAGAATAGAGGTTATTTGACAGCCTAAACAATAAGTAATTTAGGGTTTTAATGGTTAAATTAAAGGCTAATAGGTGGGGGAAGAGATTATAGTTGATTTGGGGGTGATAGGGTAGGGTTTTTAGGCTGAAAAATGTACTTTTAGAGAGATTTTAATAGAAACTTTTCTATGTGTGCAAAGAAGAAAAAGAAGGAGAAGGAGAAGAAGAGAGGGAAAGAGGTGCTTCACCCTCGCAAGGGTTAGGCTAATCACACACAAACACAATATCAAATTCTCATAATATCAACTCTTGTATTGAATCATTG